>CM056049.1:466606720-467093883 GCA_029574335.1 Rana kukunoris
GTAGAGTGGAATGACCAAGCCGTCCACATCTCCTATCATATTGGGTGGGGTTGCAATGTGTTGTGTTGTGCCTAAGGCGCATTTTTCAGCCCCTGTTTACAGGGGCGCCTACAATACAATTTTTAATGCAATAATTCGCACGTGCACCTTGTTGTGCTCCAATGGAGATATTCGAGGGGTTGCAAGTGTTGTGTTGTGCCATAGGCAAAAATTTTCCAGCCCCTGTTTAATAGGGGCGCTTATAACTATTTTTTGTGCAATAATTTGCACGTGGCTCCTTGTTGCGCTCCAATTGGAGTTATTGGGAGGGGTTGCAAGTGTTGTGTTGTGCCCAAGGCACAATTTTTCAGCCCCTGTTTAACAGGGGCGCCTAAAACAAATTTTGATGCAATAATTTGCACGTGGCTCCTTGTTGCGCTCCAATTGGAGTTATTGGGAGGGGTTGCAAGTGTTGTGTTGTGCCCAATGCACAATTTTTCTGCCCCTGTTTAACAGGGGCGCCTAATAACAATTTTTGATGCAATAATTTGTACGTGGCTCCTTGTTGCGCTCCAATTGGAGTTATTGGGAGGGGTTGCAAGTGTTGTGTTGTGCCCAAGGCACAATTTTCCAGCCCCTGTTTAACAGGGGCGCCTAATAACAATTTTTGATGCAATAATTTGCACGTGGCTCCTTGTTGAGCTCCAATTGGAGTTATTGGGAGGGGTTGCAAGTGTTGTGTTGTGCCCAATGCACAATTTTTCTGCCCCTGTTTAACAGGGGAGCCTAATAACAATTTTTGATGCAATATTTTGCACGTGGCTCCTTGTTGCGCTCCAATTACAGTATGTTTGAGGGGTGCCCTTTTTTCTAAAAAATTTCTTTCACACAACAATAATGGCCCCCCACCACCGCTAAAATATTTGACATATTGTTGTTACACAGAACTTGCGCAAGTAGCATTAATTACTTTTTTTTTTTGGTCCTTTCATGTTGTGCAGGGACATTTCTAAACACGTGCCACTACTATAGACACCCAGCAGGTGTGATATTTAAAGGAATTTTTTTTATTTTTTTTCACTTTAAGCATCATTAAAATTGCTGCTCCGCAAAAACGGCCGTTTAAAAAAAAAAAAAATTTCCATTGATACATGTTCCCTGGGGCAAGACCCGGGTTCTGAACGACGTTTTCCAACATTTAATTTAATTTTGGTCTTTAAAATGACCGTTTTTGAATTCGAACGTTCGGGTCCTATAGACTTCAATGGGGTTTGAAATGTTCGCGCGAACCCGCGGTCTGTTCGAACGTTCTGGTGCGAACCGAACCCGGGGTGTTCGGCTCATCCCTACTCGTGAGCACTCTCAGCCAACAACCAGCGCGGAAGGACGCCACAATAAAGACTTATACACAGGATCTACATACTGGACTTCCAACCTTCTATATGTAAGTGGATGCTGCGATCTAAAAACCAATTAAAGCTATCTGTCGTTTAACCCATTGGCGCCCTCTTCTTTTTTCTTTCTACATATCCTGGAGTCTGGGCTTTTGTCTCCCCCATCTTTGAAGGCCTGCCTTGGGACAACGACCAGGACCATCAGCTTTAAACAGATCAGCATTCTCCCCTCCATGTCTCCACATTTCATCCACAGGTCCTTTTTATCCTCACATACATAACTTTTTAATAATTTGTTTTATGAAGGACTTTTAAAAAAAAATAAAATAGCGGACTTTCTAGCTGCTACATACTACTGATTGTTTTTGCGCCACTATTTGTATTTCACATCTCCGATGCTGGCTGGGCACAACTCCACTGAAGCAGTTATTTCACTAGAACCAGGAATACCACACACCGAAATACAGATTATTATTATTCTTCCTTAATTAAAATAGTCGTCAGGAACTGCTTTCATTCTGACATGCTTCGCCCTAGATACAGGGCTTTCTCAGTGAATTCACCTAAGCCAGGGAATATATTTAACACAAGAAACAAAGGAACAATCAATAATTGGTCAAAAAAAATGTTTTGTTTTCATTTAAAATTTTTAGAAAAAGGGAGCCCTAGGGCTAACGCTGCGCCAAATTATGATAGATCAAAAAATTTGTGATATAAAGTGTAGAAAAACAGCTGGCATTTAAGTTCAGTACAAAAAACTTATGACAAAGTGAAAAATAAAAAAGAACGCAGTGCTAAATAATTGATGACATTATAAGTGTTACAATTAGAATACTTAAAAAAGACCTTAGAACTCTAAGTACAAAAAAATTATTTGGTTCCAAAAAAAAAAGAAAAACGAAAGCAGTCTCCTGTTCAAGTTCCAATTAAAAAAGAAAGTCTGTGAAAAAGTGATACCCAGAATAAACCAAAGTAATACCAGAAAGTGATAAGTGACACCAATCTTCCCTTAAACAGCATGATTTTCAGAAATAAACACCCAAGTGTATGGTATCCTGCTTACCAGAAAGCAGTGACTGTAATTCACAGTCTCACCTAACCCAGGGAATGAGGTCTCCCTAAAACCTATAGGTATCCGGAGCAATAGCTGATAGTCCAGTAATGCTCAAAGAAAAAAATGGAAGCTTCCATAGTGTAGTATGTATATTCAGATCATTTAATTAATGAATAAAATGCACTTACAAAAGTTAAGATGTATGTTCAGCTGTAAATTCAAAAAATGTGAGCCGCTGCATCTCTATGTGCCTCTCCTTGGTTCCTGTATGTTTGTAACACCACTGTCTCGTGTAAAGTGTGATGACGTCACCTGCACCCTACGCGTTTTGTCACTAATGGACTTCAACTGGGGATGGCCGATTAATTTGGCCATTCCCCCGTTTTGCTGGTAAAGTACAGGGTAACTTACTGTCTGATCGGCCAAAAGCTGAAATGATTACCAAGCAAATTACTGCAAAGCAGAGATTTTGCATGAAAAGAAGATTGAGTATGACTAGGAATACTAGAAAGCCTCTGCTAAAAGAAGGTCTCCCCTAGCAACCAGATATAATACCTCCCTGGGAGACCAAATGTGCATGGAGGAAGTAGATGGTCACAGAAAAGCATAGCAGTCGAACCTGACCCATCGCAAGCCAAGGAAGATGGCAACACCTACATAGTGGATAAGACTATCTTTGCTGGAGTGAATGGTGGGACTACTAAAGTACTGATGATAAGGACTGGTTATCAGATTATCCACTGTGAATTGGGATTGACCCCAGTGGGGAGACCTGCACTTTGTGCGAAGAAGGATTTCCCTCGGTGCAATGCCCTGGGGAGAGAAGGGTGCAACAGAGGTATCCCTGGAAACCTTCCAAAGGCCTGCAGTGTTGGAGCTAGTCAGGGGTGTTGTATGATATCAGTGGGCCTGTATGCAAGATCATAGGTGGGCCCCATTGCTTGATTAAAGAAAATGTGGTGTGCTTAGTGCGCCACAGTGAAAAGTGGGCATGGTTCTCCTTGTGCCATGGACATGGCTAGTATTGTGAAATACCTGGGGAACCCTTGGACACACTAAGTAGAAGAGTAATATGGTGTGCATTGCTTGCTGTGGCGAACAATTGATGTGGCCAAATTGTGTTAACAGTGGAAGGGGCTTAAGGGTAAATGAAAGTTAATAAAAACAAGGTCAGTCTGCCCCACAGTACAGTCCCCCCAGGTCAGCCTGCCCCCAGTATAATTCTTTCCCCTCCAGGTCAATTTATACCTTAGTATAATCCCCCAGGTCTGCCTTCCCCCCTCCACGTCCAGGTCAATTTGTCCCTAGTATAACCCCCCCCCGGTCAGTCTGTCCCCCAGTATAATCCTTCCCCCTCCCTCCCAGGTAAACCCCCCCCCCCGTATAATGTCCCCAGGTCAGTGTGTGCCCCAGTATAATCCTCCTCCAGGTCAATCTCTCCCCCAGTATAATACCCCCAAGCCAGTATGTCCAAAGTATAATTTCTGCAGGTCAATTAGTCCCCCAGTACCATCCCCTCCAGGTCAGTCTGTCCCCCAGTATAATCCTTCCCCCTTCCTCCCAGGTAAACCCCCCCAGTATAATGTCCCCAGGTCAGTGTGTCCCCCAGTATAATCCTCCTCCAGGTCAATCTCTCCCCCAGTATAATACCCCCAAGCCAGTATGTCCAAAGTATAATCTCTGCAGGTCAATTAGTCCCCCAGTACCATCCCCTCCAGGTCAGTCTGTCCCCCAGTATAATCCTTTCCTCTCCCCCCAGGTTAAGCTGTCCCCTACTATTATCCCCACAGGTCAGTTTTTCTCCCAGTACAATCCTCTCCTAGGTCAATCTGCCCCAAGTACAATCCCATCCCAGGTCAGTCTGTCCCCCAGTATATACTGGGTGACGGTCGTGGAATAATTGCATACTTGCCTACATATTACAAGCTTGTTTATCTGGAATTTTTGTAAGTGTAAACCTCTTTTTTTTTACAATAAATATACCAAACGGTATTAAACTATGTGCAGTTCTCTTTTTTTCATGCACATCATGGATCATTGCACCATTTGAAGTGGTTTTGGAGTCTGCATCTTTCTACTGGGAACATTTGGAGTATATCGGATGGGACCTATGTTGCTTACAGTGTCCTCCTGTGGTGGATTTCATTAAGGTTCATCCTCATCCATTCTTGTTTGACACACCTGCTTTATCCACTTGACCACTGGGCACTTAAACCCCCTTCCTGACCAGACCAATTTTCAGCTTTCGGTGCTCTCACAATTTGAATGACAATTACTCAGTCATACAACATTGTACCCATTTGAAATTTTTGTCCTTTTTTTTCCCACACAAATAGAGCTTTCTTTTGGTGGTATTTGATCACCTCTGGGTTTTTTATTTTTTGCGCTATAAAAGAAAAACGACAGAAAATTCTGTAAAAAAATAAAATAAAATCTCGTTTCTGTCATATTAGCAGGTTATTTCTCACACACAGCATATGCATACCACAAATTACACCCCAAAACACATTCTGCTATTCCTACAGAGTATGAAGATACCACATGTGTGAGACTTTTACACAGCGTGGCCACATACAGAGGCCAAACATGCAGGGAACACCATCAGGCGTTCTGGAACACCCAGACCAATTCTGACATTCCTCTCCTACATGGAAAAATCATCATTTATTTGCTAGAAAATTACATAGAACCCCAAAACATTATATATGCTTTTTTAGAAAAGACCCTAGAGAATACAATGGTGGCTGTTACAACTTTTTATCTCGCATGGTATTTTCGCAGACATTTTTTGAACGTTTTTTTTTTTAAAAAAAAACAGTTTTGTGCTTAAAAAAAACAAAACAGTAAAGTTAGCCCAATTTTTTTTCATAATGTGAAAGATGAAGTTACGCCGAGTAAATAGATACCCAACATGTCACACTTCAAAATTGCGCACACTCATGGAATGGCGCCAAACTTTGCTACTTAAAAATCCCCATAGGCGAGGCTTTAATTACTTTTATTGGTTACATGTTTTTAGTTACGGAGGAGGTCTAGGGCCAAAATGATTGCTCTCGCTTTAACGTTCGCAGAGATACCTCACATGTGTAGCTTGAACACCGTTTTCATATGTGGGCGGGACTTACATATGCGTTCACTTCTGCATGCGAGCACACGGGGACAGGGGTGCTTTAAAAAAATGGGTATTGCAGAGTATTGGGGTATTGCAGAGTATTAGGGTCTTGCAGAGTATTGGGGTATTGCAGAGTATCGCGCAGGGTATTGGGGTATTGCAGAGTATTGGGGTATTGCAGAGTATTGCGCAGGGTATTGCAGAGAATTGTGGTATTGCAGAGTATTGGGGTATTGCAGAGTATTGCGCAGGGTATTGCAGAGTATTGTGCAGGGTATTGCAGAGTATTGGGGTATTGCAGAGTATTGCGCAGGGTATTGGGGTATTGCAGAGTATCGCGCAGGGTATTGCAGAGTATTGGGGTGTTGCAGAGTATTGCGCAGGGTATTGGGGTATTGCAGAGTATTGCGCAGGGTATTGGGGTATTGCAGAGTATTGCACAGGGTATTGGGGTATTGCAGAGTATTGTGCAGGGTATTGCAGAGTATTGGGGAATTGCCCAGGGTATTGGGGTATTGCAGAGTATTGGGGTATTGCAGAGTATTGCGCAGGGTATTGGGGTATTGCAGAGTATTGTGCAGGGTACTGGGGTATTGCAGAGTACTGGGGTATTGCAGAGTATTGTGCAGGGTACTGGGGTATTGCAGAGTACTGGGGTATTGCAGAGTATTGGCATATTGCAGAGTATTGTGCAGGGTATTGGGGTATTGCAGAGTATTGCGCAGGGTATTGGGGTATTGCAGAGTATTGCGCAGGGTATTCGGGTATTGCAGAGTATTGTGCAGGGTACTGGGGTATTGCAGAGTATAGTGCAGGGTACTGGGGGTATTGCAGAGTACTGGGGTATTGCAGAGTATTGGGGTATTGCAGAGTATTGCAGAGTATTGTGCAGGGTACTGGGGTATTGCAGAGTACTGGGGTATTGCACAGTATGGGGCAAGGATGGCTGAGCTGGGATGGATGGATCTGTGACTGCATTTGTCACAGATCCAGCCACAGCGCTGCTGCTGCTGCCACCCGCTCCCCCCCTCTCCTCTCACACTGTACCGAATGGTACAGAGAGGAGAGGGAGGAACCAGCGTCATCAAATGACGCCGGTTTGTTTACAAGTGATCAGCGGCAATTTACCGTGATCCGTGATGCGCCGGGTCTTCTAGACCCGGCGAGCACGGACACTTCCGCGAGCGCGTCCCAGGGGACGCGCAAACGCGGAAGTGCACGAGGACGTCGTGTCACAGTTACCCCACCACGCTGTAGCAGTAAAATGTCTATGGCGCGGTGGGCAAGTAGTTATAGTATGTGTGCCCATTTTCTCTGGGAAGCTCGCCAACCTTATCACTTTCTACTGCACTTTTTGGGATCAATATTTTATCAATTTCACCTGTATATGTAAAGAGAGATTTTCTATGGTCGTTTATTCTTTTGGATTAACCACCTCTTGCTGTCCTACATGAATTTATATATATAGGTTGTTCATTCACTCATGTTCACTGTTGAATCGACATTCGACATTCACCTTTTACGTTTATTCATTTACTTTTATACAACACTAATTTGTTTACATGTTCCAACCCCCAAGGTCAATCTATCCCCCAGTATAATTCCCCCCAGGTCAGTCTATCTCCCAGTATAACCCCTCCAAGTCAGTCTCTCCCCAGTACAATCCACACAGGTCAGTCAGACTGACCTAGGAGGATTGTACTGGGAGACAGACTGACCCCCAGTATAATTCCTGCAATAGTTAATTTTTTTGGGCCCCACAATAGTTGCTTAAATGTTTATCAAATCACTGGCCCAGATTCAGAGAGTGATTACACCTGTCTAACTGGTGAGAAATTTCAAATTTCGGGTGCCGTATCACTAGTTTGAATCCTCAAACCATGATACGGCGGCTTCGGGCTTCGATCCGAGAGGCTTACGTCTTCGTAAGCCTTCGGATCTACGTTGCGATATTTTTGCGGCCGCTGGGTGGAGTCCGCGTCGTTTTCACCGTCGGGGTATGCAAATGTGTTTTTACGGCGATCCACGAAGGTACGAGTGTCCTTCGCAATCGCCTACGTCATTTTTTGGCTACGTAATGTTAGAGCAGCTTTTTGCTGGTCTAACAGTGCGTAACCCATGTTAAGTATGGCCATCGTTCCCGCGTCAAATTTTTTTTTTTTTTTTTTTAACGTAACTCGTTCGGGAATAGGAATGTACGTAAACGACGCAACTACGATGTAACGACGTGATTTCGTGCGTGATTTCGGAAATTTGGGAATGGAGCATGCGCAGTTCGATCGCTGCGGGAACGCACCTATTTTAAATGCTTCACGCCCCCTAATCGCGTAGATAGATTGCGCCGGGAGAAATACACTACGCCGCCGTCGTTTACTGGACAAAATCTACCTGGATTCCATGTAGAGCCAGGTAAAATACGGCGGCGTAGAGTATTTGGGAAACGCTACGATAATCTAATTCTATGTGAATCTGGGCCACTGTTTTTACCCAAAAAATACACTAAAATCATTATTAGCAAACATAGCTGTAACATAACTTACAAAAATCCTGTTAAATTCCCACTAAGGCCTCATTCACATGAAGCGTACTAACGTGTAAGCCCATGTGAGGGTTGTGTTTATGTGCACGAGGATGCACAGGTGTTCCATGCATACCTGTACAGGCAGTACCATTAATTTCAATTGGGAGGCAGCAGATGCATGAACACATAACATCCCTGTTGGTGTGGGTACACGGTCCTGAATGCAGACAGAGTTACCTGCACCTACAATGCCTTGAAAAAGTATTCACACCCCTTGAGATTTTCCAAATTTTGTCATGTTACAACCAAAAATGTAATGATATTGTTTGGGGATTTTATTTGATAGACCAACACAAAGTGGCACATAACTGTGAAGTGAAAGGAAAATATAAATAATTTTCTATTTTTTTTACAAATAAATATTTGAAAAGCGGGGGGTGCATTTGTATTTAGCCCCCCTAAATCAATACTTTGTAGAACCACCTTTCACTGCAATTACAGCTGCAAGTCTTTTTGGCTATGTCTCTACCAGCTTTGCACAACTAGAGAATAAACATTTTTGCCCATTCTTTGCAAAATGGCTCTGTCAGATTGGATGGAGAGCGTCTGTGAACAGCAATTTTCAAATCTTGCCACATATTCTCAATTGGATTTAGGTCTGGACTTTGACTGGGCCTTTCTAACACATGAATAGGCTGTGATCTATCCATTTCATTGTAGCTCTGACTGTATGTTTCTGGTCGTTGTCCTGCCGAAAGGTGAATCTACGCCCCAGTCTCAAGTCTTTTGCAGACTCTAAGGCCCCGTACACACACGACTGAGTTTCTTGGCAGAATCCAGCGAGAAGCTCGCTGGGAGACGTATTCTGCCGAGAAAACCGGTCGTGTGTACACTTTTGACGAGCAAAACCGTCGGGAAGTTCGTCGAGCCAAAATAGAGAGCATGTTCTCTATTTCCTCGTTGTTCAATGAGGAAATTTGGCTCGATGACCTTTTAGACCGCTCATCGGAAACCTTGACGGGCGGAACGATGAGTTTCGTCCGTCGAGGTTCTCGGAGGTGTGTACGCGGCCTAACAGGTTTTCTTCTAAGATTGCCCTGTATTTGGCTCCATCAACTCTGACCAGCTTCCCTGTCCCTGCTGAAGAAAAGCATCCCTGCAACATCATACTGCCACCACCATGGTGGGGATAATGTGTTCAGGATGATGTGCAGTGTTAGTTTTCCACCACACATAGCGTTTTTCTTTTAGGCCTAAAAGTTCAACTTTGGTCTCATCTGACCAGAGCACCTTTATCCACATATTTGCTGTGTCCCCCACATGGCTTCGCACAAACTGCAAGCAGGACTTCTTATGGCTTTCTTTCAACAATGTCTTTCTTCTCGCCACTCTTCCATAAAGGTCATATTTGTGAAATGCATGACTAATAGTTGTCCTGTGGACAGATTCTCCCACCTGAGCTGAGGATCTCTGCAGCTCTTTCAGAGTTACCATGAGCCTCTTAGCTGATCTTTAAATAATGATATCCTTGCCCGGCCTGTCAGTTTAGATAGTGATAGTTTTCAGTAGTGCCATACTCTTTCCATTTACAGATGATGGATTGAACAGTGCTCCATGAGAGGTTCACAGCTTGGGATATTTTTTATAACCTAACCCTGCTTTAAACTTTTTCACAAATGTATTCCTGACCTGTCTGATGTGTTCCTTGGCCTTCATGAAGCTGTTTATTCACTAAGGTTTTTCACATAACTGTATTTATACTGAGATTAAATTACACACAGGTGGACTCTATTTACTAATTAGGTGACTTCTGAAGGCAATTGGTTCCACTAGATTTTAGTTAGGGGTATCAGAGTAAATGGGGCTGAATACAAATCCATGCAAAACTTTTTAGATATTTATTTGAAAACATATTTGAAAACCATTTAGAATTTTCCTTCCACTGCGCATTTATGTGCCACTTTGTTTTGGTCTATCACATAAAATCCTAATACAATACATTTACGTTTTTGGTTGTAACATGACAAAACGTGGAAATTTCAAAGGGTATGAATACTTTTTCAACGCACTGTATATGGATGTCAAATCGAGCAGCAACTGTGTCCATGCAGCTGCTGCTTCCCAATTGATATCAATGGGACTGTCTCTATGGGGATGCATGGAACAGCTTGCATTCCCATGTGATTAAACACAGCCCCGCATGGGTGTCCCATGTGAACACGCAATTTTTTTTATTTTTATTTCTCAGCTGCACTGCAGATAAATAAATAGAAGTCTATTCATTTACTATGTATCAGTGTGATCAGTAGTGATCGCTCACTGTGTTCATTCAGAGAGAGGCTGGTTACCAGCCCCCCCCCCCCCTGCTCTTTATTCTGACACCAATACCTGCCCCAGTAGCAGCTGCAGTTTGCGAGAAAGAGAGGAGGTGAAGCCGGCCAGCAGCCAGGAGGGGGTGTTGGGGCATTGGTGGATGGAGAGTGTGGTACCCCAAAGCTGGTGGGAGAAGAGAGGAAGAGTAACCAGCAGCTGCAGGGGAGCCACAGAAGATCAATGCTGTGGGGGCACATAAGAGTGGAAGAGGTACAGGTAGAGCAGCAGCAGCAGCTCCTGGAGTGGTTAATTGATGCTGAACATAAGAGGCTGAGAATGAGAGAGCACCAGGTTGTTGTGTTGGCTATTTCCAGCTGGGAGAATATCCTTGTAAATGCAACCTTTCAAGCCTCAGCGAATGAGCACCTCCACATCCCTAATAATGGGGAAGACCCTAAGAAGGTCTTGAGTATGACGTGGTCAAACAAACTGGTACTGCGGAGTACCACAAGGTGGAGCAAAGCATTGCAGGCTGTACTGGACAAATATGGTCAAAACTGGAGTTGTTTTATACAATGCTTATTAATGACCTGGAAATTTGTCTCACGGTTCTCTGCCGGTTTGCTTCCTGGTACTTTTGTGTATGGAAGATACTCCAGAAAAGTGTGAATAAGTCAAAGGTGTCAGAGATGTTGAAGGTCTCTATGCATAACAGGTGAAAAGGTGCGCATACTGCATTAGTCACCAAACCTTGTGTCAT
This sequence comes from Rana kukunoris, assembly GCA_029574335.1. Classification (NCBI taxonomy): domain Eukaryota; kingdom Metazoa; phylum Chordata; class Amphibia; order Anura; family Ranidae; genus Rana; species Rana kukunoris. Next base: position 466,617,854 of record CM056049.1, read on the forward strand.
GGAAGGTAGGGAGCTGTCGAAACAATGGCGGAAATAATACTTGGTTTCTGTCGAATGGGCAAAAAAAAAAAAAAAAAATTCGATGGAACGTCGAATCTTTACGTCGCATAAATCGAAATCTATTCTCTGAGATGTCGAATCTATTATTTCTATAGTGTCGAATCTTTTCTCTATGATGTCAAATCTTTTCCCTATAATGTCGAATCTCTCTATATCAAATTTTTACCGCAACGAAAACGAAAATAAAGCATTTTTTATGTCGGATCTTTCGGTTTTCGTTTCTTGCACTTTCGTTATCGTTTGTTAATACGATTAGCCAGTGCATCCCATTGGGAAATAAATTGAAAAGACCAAACAAAAGGATCCTGCACCCTGTGTGTTGGAGGGCTCCCGCACACCGGATCGCTTGTCCCCTAGCTTAGAGGTAGTAGCAATTTGTGCTCATTTATCCAGGTTTCTTAACCAGCACCGAATTATGAGTGAAAATGTCAGCTCTTCCCTGCTCTTGGGATCACAGGGGACATTTCAAGTGTTTTTACCTTTTTTACCTTTTTTATTATTTTATTGGAGTCTACATATGATCGGATGGTTTTATCCTAGTGAAGCTGAATAAATTACCAATTTTTTCACACTACCAAGAGACAGTCCACATATGTGTGTTTTCTTTCCCACAAGCGCAGTATTGTAGTGTGGTGTAGAGATGGTCCAATCAGAGATAGTACACTATGAATTTTAGGCACCACATGCCACATGATTAAAATTTAATGAAAAAAACAAGGGAAAGGTAAATGGGATTTTCTTATCGGTGCAAAAAATATTCATATATGAAATGAGAAAGAAAATGTTATTGGACCACACAGGTACAAATTTATAAAAAAAAAAATTATTGAGGAAAAAAATCACTTAAAAGTAGATCCACAAAACAAACAAATGTTTCGGGTAAATATAGAAGTAATTGATGGTCAAACATTTAGCATATTATAGTCAAGCCAGGATGACGTGGAGTGCCATGTCCCAACATGTTTCGCTTTATAGAGCTTCTTCAGGGAAAACCAGTAGCAATCGGGGCTTATAGTTATGACTACATAAATACAAAAGATACAAAGTTAATGTTTACATACACAGAAGAAAAGAAAAAAATATATATACAAACAATATGTATAGAAAACAGAAAACGATATTTCTTGGTTTCATGCTTACCAATGTGCTTGTAAAGACCGAAAAACGCCAAACGATCCAGAGGCAGGGTCGATTACAGTCCCCCAAAAAGGGGGAGGGGGAGGGAACCGGTCCTACCGCATAGGATGCTATTGGTGAAAGGCTGGATGAAGAAGACTTAAAGAAGGGATTTACAGTTAATCGACTGTAATCGACCCTGCATCTGGATCGTTTGGTGTTTTTCAGTCTTTACTAGCACATTGGTAAGCATGAAATATCTGGTCTCTGCAAACCAAGAAATATTGTTTTTTTTTGTTTTCTATACATATTGTTTGTATATAATTTTTTTTCTTTTCTTCTGTGTATGTAAACATTTACTTTGTATCTTTTGTATTTATGTAGTCATAACTATAAGCCCTGATTGCTACTGGTTTCCCCTGAAGAAGCTCTATAAAGCGAAACATGTTGGGACACGGCAATCCACGTCATCCTGGCTTGACTATAATATGCTAAATGTTTGACCGTCAATTACTTCTATATTTACCCGAAACATTTGTTTGTTTTGTATATCTACTTTTAAGTGATTTTTTTCCTCAATAAAATGTATTCAAAGAATGCAACAAGATATGTAAGGGTGCAATTAAGGTGGCTAAGATAGAACACTAAAGACACATAGCGGAGGAGAGAAAAAAATATCACAAGAAATTATTTTTTTTTTTTTTTTTAAAGTTCTTTTTATTAAGGTATTTCACAACATACAAGAGAAAGAAACAACTCAACAACAACGACATACAGTACTCAAGTGCGTACAACATACATCAACACATCTGATTTAATAAACATCTGTAGCAATGTGCATTGACCAGGAAGCGGCAGGGTGGGGGTGTACCAACTCTCCTCATTGTATCGGCCACAAGGTGCCTCTAGGGCAGCTCCATAGGACCGCTCACCAGGACCATGGCAGTGGTTGCCAACTCAGGCCATATGTATTTAGCCAGCAGTACTAGACTCTGCCAGCCATGCACGCCAAACCTTGTCGTATTTCAGTGGACAGCCACGGTTGATGTATGTGTCCCTGTACAGGGGAAGGCTGGCATTCACCAGACGCCTCCACTGCATCAGAGAAGGGGGTGTAGGTTTTTTCCAATGCATGGCAATATTCTTGCGTGCATAGAAAAGCAACAGACTGACCAACGTGCGCCCCGTGGAGGTTGGGACGATGTTCTCAATTATTCCCAGGAGGCACACCTCCATCGCTACCGGCAACTGGGTCGCTGCGACTGCATTGATCACTTCCAGCACCATTACCCAGTACCGCTGAACCTCGGGGCATTGCCAGAAAATGTGGGAGAAGTCACCTGGTGATGCCCTGCATCTCCAACACTCCGGAGAATGCGCCGGGTTCATCTTGTGGAGCCTGTATGGAGTGAAGTAAGCTCTGTGAACTATCTTGTATTGCACCATCCTGTCGCGAATGGAGACAAGTGAGCAGAAAGGGAGATCCCAGACCTCGTCCCAGTCGTCCGTATCTAGCGTGGGGATATCCCCCTGCCATCTGGACCGCAGCCCATCCAGAGGGGGGAGAGACACAAAGATCAGGTACGAGTACAAGTGCGATGTGGGTTTTGCGTCACAATTAAACTTTAGTGTTCTCTCCAACTCCGACTGGGCCACAATGCAGGACGACAAGGGGAACTGAGCCGCGAAGGCATGTGACAGCTGGTGGTATCTAAAAGCGTAGTGCTGGGGTAAGTTGAACATGGAGGAGAGGTCCGAGAATGGTATCAGAGCGTTTTGGGAGACTATGTGCGAAACAAGCTTAATGCCATACTTAGACCAGGCAATGGGGTCTGAGAGCTTATAAAAGTGTGATAAGGTAGGGTTGATCCAGATAGGGGCGTTCGGGGATATTTCGGTGGGTTTACATTTTTCAATGGCCAGACCAGTCCGCCACGCCCGCAGGGTGGTGCGCATGGAGGGGGTCAGGGGATACGGGGCGCGAGGGCCCCGATAGAGCAGGAGCCGGAGGGCCTCCAGTGAACCGACCACCGAGGCCTCCAGTGCAGTGGAGGTGTTCATCCTATCTGGCCGCAGCCACCAGGCCGCAGTCACCAACTGCGTGGCAAGGTAGTATTTGTAGCAGTCAGGGAAAGCCATACCACCCTGCGTCCGCGGTCTCATCAAGGTTGTCAGCTTGTATCTGGGTGGGGAGGGACCCCAAATAAAGGAGGAAAAAATTTGATTCAGCTTTTTGAAAAAGGACTTGGGCACCCACTGCGGGGAGTGGCGGAAAAGGTAAATAAGTTTAGGGACAATCTTCATCTTAATTAGGTTCACCCTTCCCCAAACAGACAGGGGGAGGTTGCTCCAGGCTTTAAGCCTGGATTGGGCCTCTAGCAGCGCCGGGGACAAGTTTTGCGAAATGTATTCGGTCGCCGAGGCAGAGATGGTTACCCCCAGGTACTTAAAGGTGGTGACCCAGCTAAGGGGACTGTCGGGAGGGGTGGTGGACCTAGCCGCCTGATCTATAGGGAAGAGAAGGGACTTGGACCAATTCACCCTCAGTCCAGTGACCGAGGCAAACGTGTCCAAGACGGTCAGTGCACCCCGCAGCGAGGGGCCCGCATCATTAAGGAAGAGAAGCATGTCATCCGCATACAGGGCCACCCTCTCCTCCAGCAGACCCACTCGGAGACCCTTGATATGTGGTGATGTGCGGAGAGCCTCCGCCACCGGTTCAATGGCAAGGGCAAACAAAGCCGGAGAGAGAGGGCAACCCTGCCGCGTTCCCCTGGAAAGTCTGAAGGGGGCAGACAGCCCCCCCCCCAGTCGTATTGAGGACGTGGGGGCCCTGTATATCACCTGGAGCCACTTGATAAATAGCAGTGGGAAGCCCATCCTGCGCAGAGTCTCCCACAGAAAGGGCCACTCCACAGTGTCGAAGGCCTTTTCGACATCCAATGAGGCCACAGCTCGCGTTCCCACATTAAGATGCTGAGTATGGATATTGGTAAAAAGTCTCCTAAGATTGACATCTGTGGACCTCCGGGGCATGAAACCCGTTTGGTCTGGGTCTATCACTGAGGGTAACATGGGGTATAACCGAAGGGCAAGGAGCTTAGTTAGTATTTTAAAGTCTGAGTTAAGGAGTGCACAAGAAATTCTTTAACCACTTGTCATCTGCCCACCGTCAAATGACGGCGGGCAGAGGACTCCATTATCCTGACATCACGTCATATGACGTGATGTCCCTTTAAAGCCGCGGGCGGGTGCACGCGCGGCGCGCGCGCGCACCCGCCGCTCTGCGGGGATACCGTGCGAGTGCCCGGCGGCAACGATCGCCGCCGGGCACACGCTATTGCTCAGTAACTGAGCGGGGACGTGGAGCTCTGTATGTAAACACAGAGCTCCACGTCCTGTCAGGGAGAGAGGAGATCGATTGTGTCCCTTGTACATAGGGACACAATCGGTCACCTCCCCCAGTCACCCCCCCCTCCCCCCACAGTTAGAACACTCATAGGACACACATTTAACCCCTTCCCCGCCCCCTAGTGGTTAACCCCTTCACTGTCAGTCACATTTATACAGTAATGAATGCATATTTATAGCATTGTTCACTGTATAAATGTAAATGGTCCCAAAAATGTCAGAAAAGTGTCCGAAATGTCCGCCATAACGTCGCAGTCCCAATAAAAAAAATCGCAGATCGCCGCCATTAATAGTAAAAAAAAAAATGCCATAAACTATCCCCTATTTTGTAAACGCTATAAATTTTGCGCAAACCAATCGATAAACGCTTATTGCATTTTTTTTTTACCAAAAATATGTAGAAGAATACTTATCGGCCTAAACTGAGGGAAAAATTATTTTTTTAATATATTTTTTGGGTTATTTATTATAGCAAAAAGGAAAAAATATTGCATTTTTTTAAAAATTGAAGCTCTATTTTTGTTTATAGCGCAAAAAATAAAAACCGCAGAGGTGATCAAATACCACCAAAAGAAAGCTCTATTTGTGGGTAAAAAAGGACGCCAATTTTGTTTGGGAGCCACGTCGCACGACCGCGCAATTGTCAGTTAAAGCGACGCAGTGCCGGAAGCTTATATTTTGTCTGGGCAGGAAGGGGGTGTAGGTGCACAGTAGGCAAGTGGTTAAGTATATAAACAGTAAAAAAGGGAGGACAGACCATATTGGCCCCATAAAGAATGAGGAAGGACATCTGGCTACAAAGGATGGGGAGATGGCAAATGTATTGAATTTATTCTTCTCCTCAGACTTCACGAGGGAATCGGGAGGATTCAGTAACCAAGACTGCAGTATTTGTCCTCATGACACATCACAGAAAGCACCCTCATCACTAACCAAGGACAGAATTAGAAATAGACTTGAGAAACTTTAAATTAATAAATCACCAGGACCAGGTGACTTATATCCAATGGATACCTAGGGAACTCAGTCAAGTAATTGCCAGACCATTGTTCCTATTTTTTACTGACAGTCTGCTGACTGGAATGGTACCAACTGATTGAAGAAAAGCCAATGTAGCACCAATATTTAAAAAAGGGCCAAAATACATCCCTGGGAATTACAGACCAGTTAGCCTAACATCAATAGTATGCAAGCTCTTGGAGGGGCTGATAAGCGACCTTATCAAAGTAAGGTCTGTTGGCATTGGTCATAGGGTGAGTACATGGATTGAAAACTGGCTACAAGGGCGAGTTCGGAGGGTGGTGATAAATGGGGAATAGTCGGAATGGTCAGGGGTGGGGTCCCCTAGGGTTCAGTGCTGGGACCAATCTTGTTTAATTTTTTCATAATCGACCTGGAGGATGGGGTAAACAATTCAATCTCTGTATTTGCAGACGACAAAAAGCTGAGCTGGGCAATAACTTCTCTGAAGGATGTGGAAACCTTGCAAGAAGATCTGAACAAATGAAAGGTGTGAGCAACTACATGGCAAATGAGGTTTAATGTAGAGAAATTTAAAATAATGCATTTGGGTGGCAAAAATGTGAATGCAATCTACTCACTAGGGGGTGAACCTCTGGGGGAATCAAGGTTGGAAAAGGATATGGGAGTCCTAGTAAATGATGGTCTCAGCAATGGCAAGCAATGCCAGGTTGCTGCTAACAAAGCAAACAGAATATTGGCATGCATTAAAAAGGGGATTAACTTCAGGGATAAAGTGATAATTCTCCCACTATACAAGACTTTGGTATCACCTGGAGTATGCTATCCAGTCCTGGGTACCGGTCCTTAGGAGTGATACACTTGAGAGGGGATATATTTCAATTTACAAATACCATGCTGGTGACAAGAGGGATAAAACTTTTTCGCGGAAGGGAGTTTAATAAGACACGTGACCACTCACTAAAATTAGAAGAAAAGAGGTTTAACCTTAAACTGCGTAGAGGGTTCATTACTGTAAGAGTGGCAAGGATGTGGAATTCTCTCCCACAGAAGGTGGTTTGGTTTCAGCGGGGGGGGGGATCAATTGTTAAAAAAAAACAATTAGATAAGCATCTGAACGACCGCAACATACAAGCATATATACGGTGCAATACTGACATTTAATCACACACATAGGTTGGACTTGATGGACTTGTGTCTTTTATCAACCTCACCTACTATGTAACTATGTAACTAAGTAATGGAAAGGGTGATTCCTTATCAGGCGCAGGCGCAGTCGGCTGCCTACAACCTCTGGACAGTAGCTTTGGGAGAGGTGTTGGAAAAGCCAAATTATACCCGAAAAGTAAGTGAGCCCAGGAACCCAAAGAAAAGAGGGTCAAAGAGGAGATACTACACAAGGTAGTGACAAGGCGGACTTTTTAAGGCAATCACAGGGACATAGGGATTTAGAAAAATATAAATTTAATTACAAAAAATACATACAATAAAATCCATCGAAAAAAATATTTAAACAAAATATACATTCACAAGCAATATTTTCTTTCATCTCGCCTACACGTTCGGGCTACCCCCCCGGGACACACGAGACTCTCTCTCTACTAAGGCTTCCAACTTTTTGGCTCGTCCTATATTGGACATTGCAACGTGGCTGCCTGTTTTTTGGATCTAAATTCCTTCCTGGCTTTGCCCCATGCTCCCTGCCTTACTGGTTACGGTCCATTTTGGTTCTTGTCTTATTTCAGAATCTACCCGTATTTATTTACTCTTGATATACTACGGTCTGTTGCCAACTATAGGAAATCTCCTCTTCCTATTGGGCTGCATTGAGTTTTCTCACTAGCTATATACTACCTGTACATCTGTGACTATTTTGTCCTCGGTGCACTTGGATGGCTAGCAACCTATTTGATTTATGAAATTAGCAATACTTTATTGTCGAAACTTTCTCTCAAACTCGTCCTGAAGAAACCGTTAGGCGAAACGCGTAGGCGAGATGAAAGAAAATATTGCTTGTGAATGTATATTTTGTTTAAATATGTTTTTCAATGGATTTTATTGTATGTATTTTTTGTAATTAAATGTATATTTTTCTAAATCCCTATGTCCCTGTGATTGCCTTAAAAAGTCCGCCTTGTCACTACCTTGTGTAGTATCTCCTCTTTGATTCAATATTTCGGATGTTGGCTAAATGTGAGTGCTTTTTTTGTTTTCCCCTTCCCTATCTTTTGAACAAACAAAAGAGGGAGAAGGCTTGGTAAAGAAACCAGTGGGAACCCATTTAGATTCGGGAAGGGGCGCTTGTGGAAACATACCCAGAAAAAGATTGGGCCCACGTGGCTTACAGGTGGTATAGAAAAAAACGGGCTTGTGTGCTCTGTCCTCCAGGACTAAAAAATGGGGGGGTTTGCTATATGGCAGTGTGAGGCCCTGCTATTGTGTAAAAGTAGACAAAAAGGACACAGCGTATAGTTTTTTCTGTGTTTTGTAATTTCCAATTGGGTTATAGAGTTTGGAGACTTCAAAGAGATTTAGGAGAAAAGAAGCCTCCAACCTAGTGTCCATGTATTACTAGGGGACAGGTAGGCTGTGAGTGCAAGTGTGTTCAGCCTTTGTAAGCATAAGCTTGGGCATAGATTAGGGCTCCAGCCAGGAGACAGGTGTGCTCTGTTGAGGGGACAGCTGTGGTTCATCCAAAAGCCAGGAGGTCTCAGGCTAAGAGACAGGAGGGCTTCATATATGTGCTAGGAAATGTTCCTATCAAGAGGCCAGGGTGTGGGTCCATGTGGCAGGGAGCTGTGGAGTGTAATGAAAAGGACGTATGTGAGAAATGCATGGACTGCATTTGAGCACAGAAGGTATTTTGTACTGCTCCGAAGGACCAACCTATAAGTCTGAAGTTGAGGTCTGAGCAGCAGTACTTCAACAGAGCTAGGAGGCCAATCATTATTTATTTTCATGTTTCTAATGTTAACCCTGTGTGGTTAACTGTTTATTTTGCTGAACTTTGCTTTCGTTTTAAATAAATAGTTCCTGACTGTCGTGGACTCACTAGAAAGCGATACCAATTGAGCAATACTACTTGCGATATTACAGTATGCATGTGTCATACCTGACCGATCCATGTGGAAGTTGAAAATCATTGTAGAAGGCACTTTTACTACACTGATTGCTGCAGACCTCTGGGTACCAATTTGAGTGGCTATACTGCAGCTAAGTGAACACAGGAGGTCGCCAGCTTTACATGGGCACCATTCAGGGGACACAAGATGTCCATTTTCTCAATCAATGCAATGCGTTCTCTGATTGAACATTTTTAGACCTTGGAGAGCAGAGCCCCCATGCCCCAAAGCACCCCCATGTTGAAGGCATGTGACCTGGTATGGTTCAGGAATGGAGGGGCACTCGCTCTTCACCCCCTTTCCTGGCCTGCTGGGCTGCTTGTTCATAAAAGGGGTTAATATGGAGTTGGGGGGACCCCACGCAATTTTTTTTTAATGGTGTTTTTTTTCTGACTTTTTAATTGACGCCATTCTTTTGTTTACGTGTCAGCTGTCAGCAGGAATGCCTGCTGACAGCGGTGAGTCATCGGTTGTTAAGAAGACGGCAACCAGCTGATCCTCAAACAGAATTTGAATCAGTCAATCATTTTTCAACTAATCCGAATTCGAATTGTTCTAAAAATTTGGAATTCATAAGAAAATTTATAAACTAAACAAAATTAAACAAAATTAAACTAAACGGATTCCAAAACAATTCAACAAAACTAAATTAGTAACATTACGAATCGATTCGAAACTAAACACAGCAAATTTTTCCATTCTGCACGTCTATGCCACATAAAAATTAGGTTTCAAATGCTGTCAGTGTCTCGTTTAGGAGATTTTTCCTTTACTTCCTGTATTAGATGAAATCTACTAAATGGAGACAAAAAGACTGCAATGCAAATGGTTCTATTGCTTTTCCACTATACAATTGTCTTTTTATTTTGTGTAGATTTGGTAGATTTTTCCTTGCTTTCTGTCTATTTAACAGGTGTCAGACAGAGCAGGAGGAAAATTCTTGTCTGTTACAAGCTTGTTTAATTTATTCTCACTCTGCACTCTGTTAGAGGATCTGACACCGACTATACTGTACTTGCTCTTATGGTCACACATGCCTTGTGTAAGTACAGAGTTGGCTACACTTCTTTGTCCCCTTGTGTTGTCTGCTGTGCCCACCATCCTCTCCAACCCATGACTGATAGGTAAACAATCACCCATTATAGCAAATATAAAATGTCGTAGAAGTAATTACATGTAAATAATAATCTGGTGGTTAGGACATCCATGCTTTACTGTACACAGTGTTCTCTGAAAGTCTAGTGTCTTCTCTGAAATGCTTTGTAATTTGTGATGGGAGTCTTTACCTAGTGCTTAGGTGGTTAGTTATATTGTTCTGTGGTGTTGCTAAACTCTGAAATACCTATTCAACCATAATTACAATTAAACCATGACTTGAACATTACCATGTTGATAGGTGAGATCTGGGCTGTGAGTCACCTAGAGAAAAGTCTTAAAATGTGGTCACCAGGAATCTGAAAACCTGGATTTTGCTTCTACAGTTGTCGGAAAAGAGATGTTATATACTAATATCCCCTGCATGGAAAGGAATTTTGTTATGTTCTGTTTGTGGCTGGTAGTATCAGCAGGTTCAGGAGTTCTACTGGTTCATGCATCCTATTACAGTACAGTTTGTGGGAGTTTTGCCAATCCATTTATCATACGGTCAAACAAGGACAATTCTGAGTAAATAGTCCTAAAATATATGGAGACATGTACGATACTGTACACCTGTGTATATTTTCAAATACAGTTAAACATAGAACATGATTTATTTGGGAAAATAAATACAAAATAAAACTTACAAGCAATTACATTAAAAAATGTTTGTTTCACAAACTTTCATTGGTTGAAAATGGATATACAATACAGCGTAGTAAAAACAGATTTGTAGATTAAAGGATAAAATAATTGGTAATAAAAACACAATTAAAAATAAATCACTAATACAGTATTTTGATATATTTAAACATTAGGTTTCTTATACCCAGCTCTTTCTTCCTTTCTCATATTTTATGTCTGAATTATGTAACATATACCAATACATTTTAATAAACTTTAGGGCCTTCTAGGCCACGTACACACCATGAAATAAATCCGATCAAATCGGTCTGACAGACCGTTTTGATCGGATTTGTCTGCTGGGATAGATTGGTTTGATCGTGTACACAGACAGCGCGGTGACGTGGCGGTGACGTTAACACCGCCACGTCACCGTCACCAGGAAGTAAAACACTTCCGCGCATGTGTCGAATACATTCGACGCATGTGCGGGCAGATATGTCTGCTGGTTAGTGTACTAACCAGCAGACATGTCGGACGGACGGGTTCCCAGCAGACAGATTTTAAAGCATGCTTTAAAATCTGTCTGCTGGAAAAACCCGTCTGTCCGCCTGTACACACGATACAGATAGATTTTATTCACTGACCTTATAAACTAGAAGATGTGGGGAAGCAAAGGGAAAATGGAAAATGGAAATAGAAAGAAAGTACTGTAAATACACAATTTTCCTTTATTACCTTTCCCTCAAAATCCACTTCCTACAGCCCCCGAACATCCCCCACCCACACACACACACACACACCTCCTTTCTTTTCCTGCCATGCTTAGGCCCTCCTTTGGGAATGAGGTAGATCCTGAATTGGTGCCATAACATGACCGTATTCCCGTCCCATTTACCTCAATCTGGCCATGCTCAGCTGATCTTTGGGTACATTTTAGGCCGCGTACACACGACCAAATACATCTATTCAAATCGGTCTGACAGACCGATTTGAACAGATTTGTCTGCTGGTCTGTTTTGGTTTGATTGCTGTACACATGATCAAACCAAAATCCCTGCCGGCAGACAGCGCGATGACGTGGCGATGACGTTGATGCCGCCACGTCACCGCACCAGGAAGTAAAACACTTCCGCGCATGCGTCGAATCCATTCGACGCATGTGCGAGCCGATATGTCTGCTGGTTAACGTACTAACCAGCAGACATGTCGGACGGACGGATTCCCAGCAGACAGATTTTAATGCATGCTTTAAAATCTGTCGGCTGGCCAAATCTGTCTGTCCGCCCGTACACACGATCGAATCTGTCTGCTGAAACGGTCTGTCAGACCGTTTCCAGCAGATAGATTTGATCGTGTGTACGCGGCCTTAGAGTGTTTAAATTACCACACTAGTTGTCTCTTGCATTAATTAATTTGCCCTTTGGGTAACGCAAGATGCACATAAGCATATCGATAGATACACCAGACATGTGTAGCTTATGTGGGATTGTTGACATACTCAAATAATGGTCTTGATTAGATATGTGCATTCCCGTTCGTACGAATGTTATTTATTCGTACGAAAATGTTCATTTTCGTACCTGTGGGATAATGTGTACATACGAAAAAATGAAAGCACCAAAATATGAAGACGACGGGATTACGAATGAGCCGCATAACGAACAACCGCAAATACGAACGAACCATTCATTGAAAATGCGACAAAACGAAAACGGCAAAAGAACGAAAATGACATCTATAACAAAAGATTTGCATTCTGTATTTTGTTTGAATCCTTTTTCTGTTCGTATTTTCAGTCGTATGTTCATTAATCATATGACATCTATAACAAAAGATTTGCATTCTGTATTTTGAATTCCTTTTTTCTGTTCGTATTTTGCATTCAAAATACAGAATGCAAATCTTTTGTTATAGATGTCATATGAACTTATGACTGAAAATACGAACAGAAAAAGGATTTTCGTCATTTTGTACTTTCGTAAATATATCACAGGATTCGCGGCACTTTCAACACGCGGCTCATCCATATTAACTATTGTTAAGCCCCATACACTTGGTCAGACTTTTTTAACAACAAACATAAAAACAATCGTTTTCCGTTCTCAGAAAATGTGTTCGTTTTTAAACTGCATCAGAAAACCATTTTGGGTTCAAAAGTCTGGCCAACTGATCTCCCTTTAGATGAAAATCCACAGAAAAGTTTATTTGGCTTTACTGTACCACTCACTGTACTAGTGTACTCAGCACAAAAGAGAAGCTGCTTCACTAACTACACTCACTCACTGCCCATTCAAAAAAAACGAAAATGACATCTATAACAAAAGATTTGCATTCTGTATCTTGAATCCTTTTTCTTTTGGTATTTTCAGTCGTATGTTCATATGACATCTATAACAAAAGATTTGCATTCTGCATTTTGAATCCAAAATACGAACAGAAAAAAGCAATTTTAAAATACAGAATGCAAATCTTTTGTTATAGATGTCATATGAACAAGTAACGAACATGAATTAAACAGAATAACGAACAATCCCGCATGTACGAAAATACGAAACAATCGGAATACGAAAAAATTCGCATCATACGAAAAACGAACGGGAACTAACAGGAAAACGGGAGTCTTACGAAAAACGAACGGAAACGAACCTATGGAACGATACGAAACGATACGAAACGGAACATGTCTAGTCTTGATTGTCATAAGTAATAAATTACTTTCCTCACATCCCTTGTGAGAATCATACAGGGCATGGCAAGTACTGTATTGATAATAAACTATCATTTTTCCTTTACACGCACATGAACACGCACATGAACTTTAATGGCATCCCAGTCTTAGCCCATAGGGTCCAACCTTTGCAGCTATAACAGCATCAATTCTTCTGGGAAGGTTGTCCACAAGGTTTAGGAGTGTGTCTATGTCAATTTCCTCTACCCCAAATGTGCTCATCCATGTCTTTAAGGACGTTGCTTCGTGCACTGGTGCACAGTCATGTTGGAACAGGAAGGGGCCATCCCGAAACTGTTCCCACAAAGTTGGTAGCATGAAATTGCCCAAAATGTCTTGATATGCTGACGCCTTAAGAGTTCCCTTCACTGGAACTAAGAGGTCAAGCCCTACCCCTGAAAAACAACCCCACACCATAATCCCCCCTCCACCACACGATTTGGAACAGTGTTCAAAGCAATTTTTTTTACCTTTATTTGCAATGGGACATATTGTGAAAAGTATGTATTCTCGATTGGAGATTGTCCGAACACAACCCCCCCCCCCCCGCGCTCGGTTAGCACCGGAACTCTCAAACAGTGTAAAGGTTCGGACCTTAACCCTGAACTCCATTAAAGTCTATGGGACCTGAATTCTAAAAATCAAATGTCACCATTTTGAAGGCTTATATGCAAGTTATTGGCCATAAAAAGGGTATGGTGGGCCGGGTACTGCCCTGGGGACATGTATTATGCAAAAAGGATATTTTTTTTACAGGAGCAGTAATTTTAATGATGCTTAAAGTGAAATAATAAAAAATTACTTTAAATATAATACCTTAGGGGTCCCCTTAGTCTGCCTGTAAAGTGGAACATCTGTACCATGTATAGAACCTGCTACAGCAAAATTGGCGATTCTAAAGAAACAAAATGACATTTAAATTGCCAGCAATACAATACCATTGCTAGCAATACAAAAATTTTTTAAAAAATTGTTTGGGAGCCCCCCCCCCAATCCATACCAGGCCCTTCGGGTCTGGTATGGATTTTAAGGGGAACCCTACTCCAAAATGAAAAAAAAAATTGTGTCGGATCCCCGTCGATTCTATGACGTGCTCGCTGGAATGTGCTTTTACGAGAATCAGCGCGATGCTGTCCTGCTAAAAACACATTCTCGGCGGCAGGTACTGTATATTACATCCAAATTATAAGCTGGATTAAATAGTATGTTTATAATATACATTCCCTTGACGTTTACAGAGTCTGTAATTTAAAATCTTATATTAGGCTTTATAAGAATTTTCTATAGTTTATTGTTTATTCTTTTATTTGTCTTATATAAGCTTTATTAGATGCAAGGGATCTGGAATGGGGATGTCAGATGTTTCTTTGTTGTCTGATGAAGAGATAAAATCACTGACCAAAAATAACCTGCTGATCATTGGTCTGTATAGGTGTCCTGCACTTACCATGTTGACCACTAGATGTCACTGTGTACACTGTGTTGTATAGGGAACGTTTGTTCTGTGGAACATTTTGTTCCGACCATGTGCTCCCCGGATCATTGATCAGGTTGCGCACACAGTGTGTGTGATCGATGTGAGGCGGATGGGGCTCATTGTATCCAGGGCTCCTTGCTATTGGGAGTTTTAAGACCGCTGTGACAGGCCATCACAGTGGTCACATGATTCTAAAGCGGAGTTCCACCCATATTCATATTCACAGCGCCGGCAGAAGCAATTACTCTGCTGCCATCTAGTGGCGGGAGATGTAATTGCGGTAACGCCGCACAAGGAATGGGAACTGCGTTACCATGAGGGGAAGAGTAATCAGGTAGATTACTCGTTACCCTCAAAAGGGGCTGCGTTAGGTAACTGCGTTTATTGTAACTCCGTTACTTACAACACTGCCTGCCAGTGAGGAGAGAGGGCAGAGGGAGACAGAGCATTGGTGTCAGGGAAATTACACCAATTTAGAGCTTTCAATGTTGCCAAAACTGGTAATGGGCGCATTCAGCACATTCCCATGTGCACTGGTGCAAGAAGGATGAACAGAATTGGCAAACATGCGTGCGCAATGCCTGGCGCATAATGTGACAGATGCGGCCACTTACTGGCCTATATAAGACTGCCTCTGAGCCCATCAAAGTGCTGGATTGTCGTCAGCCTTCCTGTGTTCCTGAGGCTCTGTGTATATTCCCTTGGATTTCTTGCTGTGACCTGGCTTGCTCCTGACCTGTTTGATCTGCTCTCCTGGCTTTGATCACCTGGTTTGTTCTACCGTCTCTGCTGCTGTCTACAGTGTATGACCCTAGCTAGTATTACAGAAGTTGCTACTATTACCTATTCCTTGCTTGCCTTTTTGTGTAAGACCTTAGCTAGTTTCTGCTACCTATCTCCACTTCCTGACAGATCCACTGTGTTTGACCCCTGACCTGGCTTTCACTATCGTCTTCTGTATGTGCACTGCTGCCAAGTACTACTGAGGTTCCCTAAGAGACTTCTGCCCAGCTATTAAAAGAGAGAGAAAAAAATAGGAGGTTGGGACTTTAAATTAAGTGCATATTGTAGAGTCAGGCGGTTGATGAATGCACGTGAAACAATCATTATAGATAATACATGTACTATGTACACAGTAGGAATAATAAGTAATATTCTTGATCAACAAATATGATATGAAAATAATGTATAACCATAATTAAAATATGTCATTCAGATATTAAAATCATCACAATTGGGCTAAATAATAACAATGTAAAATTGTGAATATTGAATGGGGAGCTGAAAGTGTTGAAATCTATTGATTTAACATTAGTCCATGATGAGTAGAAGGTAGATATGAATAATCAAACAGTAAAATACATGATTGTACACAGAGAATTGCATCCATTTAGCTTGACATGTTTTGTGTAGTATGCTCCACTTCCTCAGGAGCAGAATAAAGATTTGTGACTAGATATCTGACATGAAGGGTCATACTTAACTCCTGTTCAATTTTGGTAGCCCATTGAGTACTCTATACATTTCTTTACTGCAGGCTGGTCTACTGATCCTCTGATATCTAAAACTTTGCACTGCATTGTCATACTTGTAGACCATTTGGGCCACCTGGAAACCTGGCCAGTAAACCTAGTGGTTAGCGAACCCCACATCCTGCCTTATTGCTATATGAAATGCATTGGTTTTAGCTTTTATAATGCTGAGTATGAGCGTTCAATGGTTTTCACATCCTAGCAACAAGACAGGACAGTTTTTTTAGGCACGGCTCGTATGGAAAATATGACAATTAAATTTACATTTTACAAAGCTGCAAAGTTTTAGTTTTTATATCTACTTGGGCCACCTTGACAGCATAGGCTATTTTCTGGAACAGGTGAACTTAGCCTTTAATACCCCCACTCAGCTAAACATTACCAACAAGGGTCTTTCCACTATCATTATTGTGCATGCAGCAAATTCATTCAAATTAATCACAGGAATGGTCCCTCAAAGTTCTTACAACAGAGCCTGGGGAAGGTCATACATTTAAACATGTGCCTAAATATTATAATATTAATTAGCACCGAAATGATCTTAAGGTGTCTGGAAACTTACCCAAATCACTTAGAACACCCAAACATTATATATTTTTTTCTAACACCTTAGAGAACAAAAAATGGCGGTCGTTGCAATACTTTCTGTCACGCCGTATTTGAGCAGTTGTCTTTTTTTTTTTTTTAATTGTGTCATTTTTATTACTATTACAAGGAATGTAAACATTCCTTGTAATAGAAAAAAAGCATGGCAGGACCTCTTAAATATGAGATCTGGGGTCAAAAAGACCTCAGATCTCATATTTACACTAAAATGCAATAAAAAAAAATTATAATTTAAAGAAATAATAATTAAGATGGCCCTTTTAGGCCCCGTACACACGAGCAGACAGATTTGTTCAAATCGGTCGGACAAATCTGTCTGCTTGGATGTATTGGTTTGATCATGTACACACGATCAAACCAAAATCCCCGCCGGCAGACGGCACGCTGACGTGTCGG
Source organism: Rana kukunoris (assembly GCA_029574335.1). Taxonomy (NCBI): domain Eukaryota; kingdom Metazoa; phylum Chordata; class Amphibia; order Anura; family Ranidae; genus Rana; species Rana kukunoris. The sequence continues at coordinate 466,635,047 of CM056049.1, forward strand.
TGATGCTTTCAAATCTGTCGGCTGGCCAAACCCGTCGGCTCGCCCGTACACACGATCGAATCTGTCTGCTGGGACGGTCGGGCCGACCATTTCCAGCAGATAGATTTGATTGTGTGTACGCGGCCTAAGAGCTATGGGCAGAAGCAACGTTATGACACTGCAATGGTATGAAGATGGGTGGGGGCCATCTTGCCCTCACTCGTCTCCATACCAAGCAGGAGAAAGGACCCAATCGCCTCCACCGCTACCAAGGGCTTCGGTAAGCGGCGAAGGACACAGGAGAGTGGCGGGACGGGGGTCCTCTCCCTCCGCCGATAAAAGAGATCTTGCGGTGAATCCACCCCAGAGAACACTATTATTGGAAATCAGACCGCTCACTGAAGATATCCCTCTTCAAAGTGCCAACATATATCGGTGTGAGCTGGTCCGGAAGTAGTTAAAAAAAATTCAACTATGTATTCTAAGCTCAAACAAGCATCTTCTATTGCTCTCAGCCTCCTCCAAATCTTCAGATGTCCTGTTAGGCCACGTACACACGATCAGACCGGTCCGATGAAACTGGTTCGATGGACCGTTTTAATCGGACCACGCTGAAGTGGTCTGATGTCTGATGTGCGTACACACCATCGGGCCAAAAATCCGATCAGACCAGAACGCGGTGACGTAGAACACAACGACGTGCTGAAAAAACAAAGTTCAATGCTTCCAAGCATGCGTCGACTTGATTCTGAGCATGCGCAGGTTTTTGGTCCGATGCTTATGTGTACTAACCATCGAATCTGTCCGACAGACAGGTGTTTTAAAGCAAGTTTTAAAACTTTGGTCCGACGGACAACGGTCCGATGGGCCGTACACACCATCAAATTGGTCCGATGAAACTGGTCTTAAGACCAGTTTCATCGGACCGGTCTGATCGTGTGTACGCAGCCTTAGAGGGTGGCTATATTTATTCTCCATGGCCCCACTGTAGGTAGGAATGTAGCCACCACCACTCTTGCTCACTCCCAAGATGGAATGTGGACTGTGGACTATGGGATTTGTAGTGTGCATAGAAGAGTGTACATGACCACAACTAACATGCACTGGTCATTTCAAACACATGTAAGTGAAAAGGAGATGTTCTTGAGCTTATGGAGGATATTACAAGGAGGTAGAAAAACACAGTAGGAAACAATTTAATGAAAAAAATATTTCTGGGTCATTACTGTCCTGGCACTTCAGGGCCTCTTAAAATGTGATAGGTAGTCAGGAAATCAGATTCATAATGTATGCCCCTTCAAAGTTTCTGGGTGCTCCTTACGTTTTTCAGGCCCCTCTATACAGCTAGGCTGTGATTAATTCATGCACAACACAAATTTGATACAGCAAAATAAATATGAAAAAAGGTTTACATTTTATGGAAAAAATATAGTGAAAACTGTAACTTAGATAAAGTACAAGGGCCAGATTCATGAAGAGTTAGGCTGGCGTATCCAGTGATCCGCAAGCCTAACTGTCACTTTAAGCCGGCGTTTTTGTTTTCTATAACCAGAAAACAAGAAACGCCGGGTTGGAGTTCCGATGCGATCGGCGTAATTGAATTTCGCCATCGCATCGTTACTTCAACTTAAAAATGGCGCCGGGGGCTTTCCCGCCGATTAACGCTGAAAAAATATGTTAATCAGCGGGAGTCGGAAATTCACGATCGTTTTCGGGCGCGACGCAGTGACTTTACGACGTTTCTGGAAGCGATACGCGACGTAAAGATAAAGCAGCCCCCTAGTGGAGTATCCTATGTTAAGTATAGCCGTCGTCATCGCGTCGGAAAAAAAAAAAATCGCGTCGTTTGCGTAAAACATTCATGAATGGGGACGTGACGTCATTGACGTTCACTGACAGAACTTGGAGCATGCGCACTGGGATGCATTGACACTCGACGCATGCGCAGTACGTTCGCCGCGGGATCGCGCTTAGTTTGAATACTACACGCCCCGTACCCGCCCAATTTGAATTCCGCTGGCTCATTTGCGATGCGCTGCCGCAACTTTAGGAGCAAGTGCTTCCTGAATAACAGCACTTGCTCCTAAAATTTCGGCAGAGTAACGTAAATGAGAAGCGTTACTCCAGAGCAAAGATGCTCTCATCTACCTGAATCTGGCCCCAAGTATTTAAATGCACAGACCACTTTTAAGTTCATGGAACATATGTCTGAATAAGTAGTGAAACAAATCAGTTTATCTTTGAAACCATTTTTTTAATTAATCAGGCTTAAAGTGATCTAAATGGGAAAAAAGGGTACAATGCGCAAAGGCTCCTGAAAGTTATAGTAGCTATTTTCAAACATCCTGCTCTTATTCGTGTGCTAAAAAACAGCCTCTTGTCATCCTCTTTTATTTTAAATTTTTTTAACAGAAGGGAAAAAAATAAATGAAAAAATAAAAAAATTTAAGAAATATTTAGCAAATAACAATCAAACACACACACACACACACACACACACACACACACACACACACACACACACACACACACACACACACACACACACACACACACACAAATTATAATACAACTACAAAGAATACTAAATAAAACAAATGGAACATTTTTTTTCCCCTCTAAGCAGCTCAATGAGTACAACTGAGAATTAAACCCATTGTAACATCAATAATTTTGCTGTGAGATCAATGTTGTTAAGATCACTCTGCTTCTCCTTAGTTATCAGACCACATCTCTACTGTCATTGTTACTGTCATGAACAGGGATCTCTTGAGCTGCTGTAATATGCAACCAGTCAGATTCCTGATTTAAAAAAAAAAAATATATATATATTTTTCCCAGTTTTCTTCAGTTTTCATATTCATGTCCAGTATGTAGCCTGTTAGGTCATATCTTAAAGATTGTTTGTGTTTGTGTAGCGCCCTGTTCCCATTGAGTGGGCGCTATGTGTTAAATTATAGTTGTCTGAGCAGTAGTTTAGCTCAGAAGGATTATGCAAAATGTTTGGTTCTGTTTCAGTTCGGCTGGGTTGCACAAGTTTCCCCTTGACGGTGGGTGTCGCTGTTAACACAGGTCAAGGATGGAAAGTCAACATGCTGGATGTATTGGGTACCTCTTTCCCAGAAGTAGCTCAGGGGGTGTGGTCAACCTGGGGAGGGGTACTTAAGGGAAAGACGCTGTTTGGCGGGGTGGGTTTTTCCGATCCTGACCTGAGGGCCCTCCTGACGCTGTTTCGTAGCCTCGGGGCCGGCTGGCCCAAGGCCTCGCAACTGATAGTAGGCCCAGGAGATTCTGGGGCCTACTGATCCATGGATGGTCCTTCGCTACCTTGTCTACGGAAGGAAGCTGAACTTGTGGACATACCCTGGTGGATTTGCCTCATTGTGTTGCCGGTCCAGGTGAAATATTCTTAGCACCGTGAGTTGTGTGACTTTTGTTGGAACTATACCAAGTGTGAAGTTGGTTACTGAATCTTGTGGCAGAAGATCGTGGGACGGCCTGACAACACTTACTAATGCTGGCCATATACTATACGAAAATTCGGCCGAAAATCGGTCGTTAAGAAAGGAAAAAATTTCTGCCGAACGAACGATAAATCGGAAGGTTAATGTGTTCCCCGTCCGAACTTTCTGCACTAGGTATATGTAAAAAAAAATAACCATTTTTTTTATGTCCACTGAACGATTTATCGGTCATTACATGATGGCACTATCGTTTGCACTGACGAAAGAACTTTCGTTTTTCTAAAGTTCGTTCGGAGTGTATGGCCAGCATTAGTCTGTGGCAGAGACTTTGCTGAGCTTCTCACCAGCTACTAGGCCGGTGAGAGTAGGCCTATCTGGTGGTTGCTAAAATCCACTGTGGAGCTGAGTTAATCCTCTGGATCTAAGTTGTACCTGTGATCCGCAAAACAAAAGTACCTGAGTTTTTCCCTATCCCTCTACCCCTCTGTTGGAGAACTTTGTTTAAATTAAACCCTTGAAAGAGACTTTGTGTTTGGTGCAGACATTCTTATGGATAACTCTTCAAGGAGAACCCCTGAAACAAGCGTATGGAACAGGCCCAAATCTAAACCAGCAGCTCATTCGGGGGTGGTGCTACATTGGTTTAGTCAATGTTACCTCAATTTTATCAAGTATACCAGACCCAGGAACTGATGTCCTAAGTCATGTCTCACTGCCTACTAACCGATAGAAATCAATACTCATAATGAGCAGAATACTTTGTTCCATGTCAATAACAAACTAAGTAGTAAAGCTATAGTAAAATTTACAGGCCAGAAGCTTTCACTTTAAAATGAAGTTTGCTATGGAAACTTTTATATTTCTATCCTGACAAGTTTCACTGAAAAGGTATCTGTGTCTAAAACATTAGTGTCATTTTAGTACCCATTTATAGGGTTTAAATAGCCAGTATTTGTTTACTTTTCCTTCTGCACCCACCTAAGCACTTCAAAGATATGAGGATGTTCAAAGTGTAAGACCAAAAATGCTGCTTTAAAATTAAGCGCATTAATGGTTCATGTAGTAAACGTGCAGAATAGGGGTGTTTCTAAATGCACAAGATACTGTAAAATTACCTATTCATATTTATATAAAATGACACTGTATAATGTTGTTTCAGGAAGTATGTGACTTTGGGGATCAGAAATGACTTTTTTCTCCCTGTAGGATAGAACTCATTCAGTTTTTTAATATGGGTCTTTACCTTCTCTCAATTAACTGTTAGTTTTGGATTCTGTGGATGCAGTTATCTGAATTTTGGATATTAGGTATTTTTAGTTTAACCAGAAGGATGTGTCTTTTTTTCAACCTAGCTTACAATGTAACTGTTGTGTCTAAGGAAAATGAAATCTTATTAGTTGTTTTACGTAACCACATTATGCTTATCCTCTTCTTTTTTATTCAAAGTTTTGCTGATTGAAAATGAAAATCCAGAAACAGACAGGAGCAGACATAATAAGTATTCATCATGAGTATAAACTATAATAACACTGTAATACTGAATAACATTCATGAATCATTTGATCTCTTATGCCGCGTACACACGATCGGAAATTCCGATAGGAAAAGTTTGATGTGAGCTTTGGTCAGAAATGTTCCCGTCGAAAAATTTGAGAACCAGCTCTCAAATTTTGCTGTCGTTAATTTCGACAGAAAAATTCTAAATGGGGCCTACATACAGTTGGAATTTCCGACCAAAAGCTCACAACTTTTCTTGTTGGGAATTCTGACCGTGTGTACGCGGGATTAGTTGTAGATATCTATTAAATTAGCCAAACTGCTGACTGCTGTCACTTTCACTTTCTGAAGAACTTTGTTTGCGATGGTGACGATAACGAAAACGATTATGGCTATCAAAATGTGCATACCTTTGTTGTTGTTTGCTGGTATATTTGGGATTTCTCTTAGTGCTGAACTTTATAAAGGACTGCCTATCGTTTATTTTAGGCTGATCAGGTTGTTTCTTAACTTTACCTTTATGTGTCACTGGCTTCTGTCCGTCATTTGGTTTACTTGTTTTTTTTTTGCTATTTTGTGTTACATTTGCATTATGTTCAAAACTCTTTCCAGTGGGATAAGGGCCTTCATTATGTGTTGTTGGATAAGTAACTTGTTTTCGTTCTGCATATTTGGAAGTGTTCCTGCAAAGTCCATCAGTTTCCCTGCAGTCAAGTATGCTACCATTCTCTACATCTTTAGAAGGATAGATTACATTTGGGTCTGGTTTAGTAACATTGGTATCACTATAGCCTGAAATATCAGTAAGTGTAATTCCCTCTGTACTATAAAACCCATCAACATCATTAAATCCATCGGTGATCCCATCTTCTGTATGTCTTGCTTCATCCCCAACCGTGATATCATTTTTTTTTACCTTTTCATACTGTTCAGTGTCATTTTGTACAACAGATCTAGGGCTGTTGTTGGTTTCAGGATCCAGTTTATGCTGCTGAATGTTAGATGGTAAAAGATCCATAGATGTTTCTTGAAATATTGAATCCCTTTTTTTCTTATCAATTGTGTTTAAGGAAATATTAATGGAATAGCTCACTGGTTTAGGAGCAGCATTATAACCATGTAGGTAAGCTGGTGTATTTGTTTCAGTAACTGCAACTTCATGCTGGTTTCCATCTCCCGTATTTGAAAGTGAATGTACTTTTTTAATCTCTGATGTAGTATTTGAGTGTTCCACGCTTTCATCTTTCACCTGGATTACAAAAAACATAATCAAGCATCAAGGTTTAAATCATTCTAGAAGTGGAAGTATGCTTTTCATACAACAGCAACATGCACTTCAATAATGTAGTCTTTCCACTGTCCTGATAAGATGGGACAGTAGCTAACATAAAGACCTAGGAAATATCCCACAGCAGTTTTTATTGTGGTTGATGGTAGACATTTATTCCTTGTATGAAGTACATATGAAGTACATATTACAATGCTGTATATCCAGGGATTGAGGCCTGCAGGAATGCGTGGGAACGGCGTCCCTGCACTTTTTTCCCAGCAGGAACGCCATTCCCTTTGCAGGACTCGAGCAGCCGAGCCGCCCAAGCCCAGGGCCGATCCTACACGGGGTGCAGTGGGGGCACTCAACCGCCAGAGTGCTCCCCTCCCTCCTCCTCTCCATGTCAGTTTCCAGGACGGTCTCTGTCACCACTGATTTCCGTCCCCCTCCATCCTTCTGTCATGCAGTGACGTCCTCGGGGGGCGGGACAGGGTGTGAGGTCCGTTCCTTTTTTTTTCTTCTCCTCTCTGAGACTGTCACAATCTTCTCCACCTGGGCGACTGCACGCTGTCCTCTCCAGCTGTTGCCCAGGTGGGGTTTGTCCTGAGTCTAGGGGGGGGTCTTTACTAATGGAGGGGGGTGGTATGTACTAAGTGGGGGGTGTGGTTTGTGGGGGGTATGTACTAATTGGGGGGTGGTCTGTACTATTGGAGGGGGCGGTTTTTGGGGGGTGGTCTGTACTAATGGAGGTGGGTTATTAGTAAAGACCCCCCCACAAACCACCCCCCAAACCACCCCCTCTCCATTAGTACAGACCACTCCCCTCCATTAGTCTAATGGAGGGGGGTGGTTTGTGGGAGTGGTCTGTACTAATGGAGGGGGGGTGGTTTGTGGGGGTGGTCTGTACTAATGGAGGGGGGATGGTTTGTGGGGGTTCTGTACTAATGGAGGGGGGTGGTATGTACTAAGTGGGGGGTGTGGTTTGTGGGTGGTATGTACTAATTGGGGGGTGGTCTGTACTATTGGAGGGGGCGGTGTTTGGGGGGTGGTCTGTACTAATGGAGGTGGGTTATTAGTAAAGACCCCCCCACAAACCACCCCCCCAAACCACCCCCCCTCCATTAGTACAGACCACTCCCCTCCATTAGTCTAATGGAGGGGGGTGGTTTGTGGGAGTGGTCTGTACTAATGGAGGGGGAGTGGTTTGTGGGGGTGGTCTGTACTAATGGAGGGGGGATGGTTTGTGGGGGTTCTGTACTAATGGAGGGGGGTGTTTGTTCTAATGTAGGGGGGGTGGTTTGTGGGGGGTAGTCTGTACTAATGGAGGGGGGGGGTGGTTTGTGGGGTTTCTGTATTAATGAAGGGGGATGTTTGTCCTGGGGGTATCTGTACCAATGGAGGGGGGAGGTTTGTGGGGGGGTATGTACTAATGGTGGGGGGTCTGTCCTAATGGAGGGGGGTGGCTTGTCCTGGGGGGTCTGTACTAATGGAGGGGGGGTCTGTACTGAGGAAGGTCTGTTCTGAGGGAGGAGTTTATACTTAGTGGGGAGTCTGCACTGATGGAGGGGGTATATACTTAGTGGAGGGGGGTCTGTACTGAGGGGCGACTATAGATGGTGGAGGGGGGTGACACCAACCCTAGTTACGCCACTGCAACCACAGGCTCTTTCCCCTTCCTTGCGAAGCTGTACTAGTGAGCAGCGCTTGCCAGCACAGCTGCCCACTATGTTTCTTCCCCCGCCTTCATATCGGATCTTGGGTGGGAGTTCCCACACTTTTTTCCCCAGGATCTTATCCCTGTATATATCACAATAAAGAAGACCGTATCCAGATACTAGTACGGTTTGTGAGTTTTGTATCAAATAGCATTTTTAATCTGCTTGCTACATAGGTTGCAAGGCCAGATGCAGATAGCTGAGACCATCTGCTATTATTTTCAGCTACCAGTCCTCAGCAACCCATATTGTAAGCTGTGAGTAAAGAGATGGTGCTTTATGCAGTATCAGAGCGTTTTAAAGCCCTGAAACTTCAGTTCAATTGGAGATATTGCAATTTATTTGTGGTTATTTATGACAAGAGGCCCTATGAGCAATGTCAAGTATAGACAGATGAGTGCCCAGAGGCGGCTCTAGGTTTTGTAAGGCCTTAGGCAAAGCTTACACATGAGGCCCTACTCGCGCCCATTATGGAAAAAAAATTCAAGCAATAAAAATGGCTGCAGAAAGATGCACGGATCTAGTACACAGTTCATCAGCACAACTTCCAGGGCACCCTCCTCAGACATATGCAGCCAATAAAACATCAGGGACCTAGCAAGGTGGCAACCCACCCCTCTAAGGATTTCCCATGCCTTGGGAGAAAGGAGAGTGAGGGGATCCCAGCACAGTGCAGAGAGAGAGGGGAGGAAGGGAGAGAGAAGGGGGAGCGAGGGAGGGAGTGAGAGAGGGGGATAGAGAGGGAGGGGGAGAGAGGGGAGAGAGAGAGGGGCAGAGTGTTGGAGGGTTGAGAGAGGGGAGAGAGAGGGGGAGAGAGGGGAGAGAGAGTTGGAGATAGAGGGGGGGAAACGAGGGGGAGAGAGATGGGGAGAGGATGAATAGAGAGAGGGAGGAGAGACAGTGAGGGAGAGAGATGGGGAGAGAGGGAGGGAGAGAGAGAGAGAGCCTCTTCGCTACTCTAATTTCAATTTTTTTGTAGGCGCTAGCAAACTGGATTACCACCTGCTTCTTTATCGCTTGGGTTCTCCAGTGGCAAGATATCTACATTATAGATCCAGACTCTGCTCCTCTTGGATTCTCAAGCCTCCTTCACCATTATAAAAAAACTCATGGCGAACACATATAAATAGTGGGAACATAGCAATTGTCTTCACATTTTGGTTGGTGGGTAGAGTTGAGCGGACACCTGGATGTTTGGGTTCGGCCGAACTTCGGAAAAAAGTCCGGGTTCAGGACCCGAACTTGACCCCGAACCCGAACCCCATTGAAGACTTTTGACTATTAAAATGTCTCTAAAAGACTAAGGGAAAGGGCTAGAGGGCTGCAAATGGCAGCACAATGTCGATAAGGGCATGGCAAGTACTCTGAAAATAAATAAAAATAAAAAATAAAATAATTTTGACTCCTATATAATTCTCTCCCTATAATAACAAGCAGGAACCTTGCCCTGAACTATAATATGCAGACTATCTCACAGAAAGAAATGCAGTGCTGCTGCAATTGAATTTGTGAACCAGGACTGACTCCTATATAATTCTATCCCTATAAGAACAAGCAGGAACCTTGCCCTAAACTATAATGCTGCATACATACGGTAATTTTTTGTGATAAAAAAAACGTCATTTAAAATGATCGTGTATGGGCAAAACGTTATTTTATGTCTTAAAAAAAATGACCAAAAACATGCTTGAATTTTTAATGTCGTTTTTCTGAATGTCGTTTTTTGTGTCATAAAAAATTATGTGTGGGCAAAACGACGTTTAAAACAACGTTTTTTAACCCGCGCATGCTCAGAAGCAGGTTATGAGACGGGAGCTTCAATGGAACAGAGTGCCGTCGAAAGTGTCTTACGTAACCACGCTTTGCAAGAGCATTTTCAGAAAACGATGGTATGTAGGCAACGTTGTTTTTTTAAAATCATGAGAAAAAACAACGGTCTTTACAAGACAAAAAACGACCGTGTGTACGCGGCATTAGATGCAGATCTCACAGAAAGAAACAGTGCTGGTGTAGATTTCTGAAGCAGGATAGTCCTATCTAAATATCTCCCTTAGATCAGCAGCAGCCTTTCCCTACCCTAGCTAAAGCAGACTGATGAGCTGTGCTGTGTGCCTCTAGCTTATATAGAGGCTGGGTCACATGCTGGGTCACATGCTGCACTGGCCAATCACAGCCATGCCATTAATAGGTATGGCTGTGATGGCTTCTAGGTCACACGAGTAAAACAAATGGCGATTGGCTGCCGTGCAGCGCCCCATTATATTGCCAAACTCCGAACCCGAACTTTTAGCAAATTATTCAGGTTCGGGTCCAAAAAAAACGAAAGTTCGGTACGAACCCGAACTTTACAGTTCGAGTTCGCTCAACCCTATTGGTGGGAACTCAAGCTCACATTTTCACCTCAAAAGTCACAGAGAAATACAAAAAGCCAATAAGTGTTTAAGTTGCCATAGGTTGAAATTGTACTTCTGGAAGGGACACTGGCTGAAGTTTAGGTATGAATTGTATTGTATAGTTATATTTCCAGCTCAGAACCAATGTAAGTATGCATATCTCATACTTACCTGGCAGGGGAGACACCATGATCATGAAGGTGGTTCTCCCAGGGCGAGGCTCGGCCATTGCACTCCGGCTGAGCTGATCGTGGTGTCATCCCTGCCATTGCTCGGCCTTTTGGCTAAGATCAGGTGTGGTATCCGTTCTCGTCAGTTGCTAGAGGAGCGCTGAAGCACCTCCTATTTGTGGAGGGTGGATGCAATCCAATAGCGTCATTGCACCTGGAAGGGTGGTTTCAGCAGGGACTACGCCGTGCTGCCCGACAGATACTGGGGGCCGGCCAATGGTTGCGTCTGAGCCACCTGGAAGGGTGCTTCTGGTGAGGATGGGTGGCTGCGCCTGGTCTGGTCTTTTTGCCGGGTTCTAGTCTGGCCTTCTGGCTGGCTGGTGCAAGTGCTGTCCCTGTCAGAGATCTGGTAGGAGGAGCTGGAACTGCCCTGATGGAAAGACGGGGTAGGGCCATGCAAATCCTGCTGGGTTGACAGGGAGTCTGGAAGGGCTAGTATTGGTGGAGGCTGCTAGATGGGGGCAGCTTCTTCCCAAGAAAACCTGGAAGGGCTCTCTTTCTGGCAGGGGTGGAGGGCTGCACTGGCCGGTCGGGGGGTTAGATTTGGAACAGAAAAGCCTATGGTGCATGTGCCCCTGGAGTGGCAGTCCAGGGGTGTCTGAGAATCACTGTGAGTGAGGGTCACTTTGATTTAATGACACCACGGTCACTGCACCAGCTACACGCTTTTTTAGCACCTGCCTCCTGGGCCGGGCCTTTTGGCCAGGACCGGAGGAATTTTTTATTCCTGGCCGGAGGGCCTGGTCATTGTTGATCACAATGACCACTTCTTCACTCTCCTCTTCACTATCCCTTTCCCCCACTTTATTTAATTTATTAGCCTATGTTTGTCACCTCTTTGTCTTTTTTTGTTGTGCACGTTTTGTACACAGTGTGATTAGTAGGGTGCCGGTCCTCGGGCCAGCCCTGAACGTCTTGGGAGTGGGTGGACATGGCCTTTTGGCTTAGTTCACCTGCTCTCATGGGGTCTCCCTTCGGGGGAGTCCCACCTAGTACTTGGAGGGTTCTGTTTCGGCAGTCCCTCCAGGGAAGTTGGGTCCGAGTCGGCTTCGGTTGCTCGGACCACAGTAACTCAGTCCCCGTCTGGAGCCTAACGCCCCGGGGGATCAGGGTTTGGGTCCCTTCCGCACAGAAGGACCACTTGACGTTGCACCCGTCTGCACGTTTTTGTGAACACTCTTTATGTGTGTGCACATTTTTTCTGCACCGGGTGGAGTTTTTGAGTGTGTTTCACACGCCATAGGCTTTTCAAAAAAAAAAAAAAGTATGCATATCTCATACTTTACCATTCCCTTTCTAGGGTGCAAACTATTGTAGTACTTGCCCAGGCCATCAACAAGAGGTCACTTGATGGTACTGCCAGAGACGGAGCGATCACATGTAAACAAACCGGCGTCATTTGATGACGCTGGTTCCTTCCTCCTCTCTCTGTACCGATCGGTACAGTGTGAGAGGGGGAGAGCGGGTGTCAGCAGAGCTGTGGCTGGATCTGTGACTATTGCAGTCACAGATCCAGCCATCCCTGCTCAGCCATCCCTGCAATACCCCCTGCAATACTCTGCAATACCCCCTGCTCAATACTCTGCAATGCCCCCTGCAATACTCTGCAATACCCCCTGCGCAATACTCTGCAATACCCCCTGCAATACTCTGCAATACCCCCTGCAATACTCTGCAATACCCCCTGCAATACTCTGCAATACCCCCTGCAATACCCCCTGTGCAATACTCTGCAATACCCCCTGCGCAATACTCTGCAATACCTCCTGTCCAATACTCTGCAATACCCCTGCGCAATACTCTACAATACCCCCTGCGCAATACTCTGCAAAAGCCCCTGCGCAATACTCTGCAATACCCCGCACAATACTCTGCAATACCCCGTACAATACTCTGCAATACCACAGCCAATACTCTGCAATACCTCGACCAATACTCTGCAATACCCTGGCCAATACTCTGCAATACCCGGCCAATACTCTGAAATACCTGGAAAATAGTCTGGGGAAAAAATGTGTTTTAACCACTTCCCGCCCGCCTTCATATGACGTCCTTGACTTTGTGCAGGGATATCTGAATGATGCCTGCAGCTACAGACATCATTCAGATATCATATTTTTCAGCCGGCGATTCCCTACACCAAAAGAATGATCATGGCAGCTGTTCCGCCTCTTGATCGTTCTTACGGGAGGCGAAAGGGGACGTCCCCCCTCCCTTCGCCCTCTGGTACTTCTTCCAACTTACCGCTACGATCGAAGCCAGGATCTTTTTTTTTTTCAGGCTTCCCAGCCTAGAGGTGAGATGTGGGGTCTTATTGACCCCATATCTCACTGTTAAGAGGACCTGTCATGCTATATTCCTATTACAAGGGATGTTTACATTCCTTGTAATAGGAATAAAAGTGATCAAAACATTTATTTTTGGGGAAAAACGTGTAAAACTAAAATAAATAAAGTAAAATGAACAATAAAAAAATAAATAAAACATTTAAAGCGCCTCTTTCCCGTGTGCTCGTATACAGAAGCGACCACAAACGTAAGTCCCGCCCACATATGAAAACGGTGTTCAAACCACACATGTGAGGTATCACTGCGAACGCTAGAGCAAGAGCAATAATTTTGACCCTAGACCTCTTCTCCAACTAAAAAGATGTATCCAGTAAAAATATTTAAAGCGTCGCCTATGGGGATTTTTAAGTAGCGAAGTTTGGCGCCATTCCACAAGTGTGTGCAAATTTGAAGGGTGACATGTCTGGTATCTATTTACTCGGCGTAACTTCATCTTTCATATTATGCAAAAACATTGGGCTAACTTTAATGGTTTTTTTTTTTAAAGCACAAAACTGTTTTATTTCCAAAAAAAATACGTTCGAAAAATTGCTGTACAAATAGCATGCGCGATAAAAAATTGCAACGACCGCCATTGTATTCTCTAGGGTCTTTGCTAAAAAAGCATATATAATGTTTTGGGGTTCTATGTAATTTTCTAGCAAATAAATTATGATTTTTACATCAATGTCAGAAATGTCAGAATTGGTCTGGGTGTTCCAGAACGCCTGAAGGTGCTCCCTGCATGTTGGGCCTCTGTATGTGGCCACGCTGTGTAAAATTCTCACACATGTGGTATCGCCATACTAGGGAGGAATAGCAGAATGTGTTTTGGGGTGTAATTTGTGGTATGCATTTGCTATGTGTGAGAAATAACCTGTTAATATGAAAATTTTGTGAAAACAAAATAAAAATAAAAAAAATCTTGATTTTGCAAAGAATTGTGGGAGAAAACGACAACTTCAAAAAACTCACAATGCCTCTTTCTAAATACCTTGGAATGTCTTCTTTCTAAAAAGGGGTCATTTGAGGGGTATTTGTACTTTTCTGGCATGTTAGGGTCTCAAGAATTGAGAGAGGCTGCCAGTACATCAGTTATGATCAAAGTGATCAATTTTTTTACCAAAGATATATAGCAGTATACATTTTAGGCCACATTTATGAAGAAAAATAACTTTTTTTGCAAAATTGGAATTTTTGGATGTTAGTTTTTTTTCATTTATAGCGGGAAAAAAAACGCAGAGGTGATCAAATGCCACCAAAAGAAAGCTCTATTTGTGGGAAACAAGGACACAAATTTCATTTGGTTACAGTGTTGTATGTACTGAGTAATTGTCATTCAAAATGTGAGAGCACCAAAAGCAGAAAATTGGTCTGTTTAAGTGCCCAGTGGTCAAGTGGTTAATGGTGGCAGCAGAGAACGAGTGACGTCCTGTGGGCAGCCACAGGAAAGAGGCACAGCCGCTTTGCACCGGACCAAGAAATCTACTGCTATCACAGTAGTAGTAGTGACTGCTACAATGTTTTGCAACCTACACAGGGATCAGCCAGGTATGAGATATGCATACTTACACTGGTCCAAGCTGCAACCAATATACCTATGCAATACAATCCATACTTAAACTTCAGAAGGTGAACGTTATTTGACTTAAAGCGAAGCTCCACCCGCATTTTTTTTTCAAAGTCGGCAGCTACTAACAGTGTAGCTGCTGACTTTGAATAAGGACACTTACCTGTCCTAGGCGCCCGCGCTGACGGCCCCCGCCGATGCCGATCCTCGATCCCAGCACCGCCATCCAGTCAGGGAAACAGGCATGTGCGAGCGACGCGGTGCTTTGTGAATGGTCCGGCTGCTTTCTGGGATACACACAGTTCCCAGAATGCAGCGCGGCCCATTCACAAGAAGGCACCGAGAAGAGGAGGAGGAAGAAAACCGCACCGCGGATCATGAGGGCAGATTCGGGACTTCCGCATAGCAACAGCCTATTTAGGGTGAGTATTTTTTTTTTTTCCATTTCATTTTTTTTTTTTTTTTTAGATTTAAAAAATAAATAAAAAATCAGGGTGGAGCTCCGCTTTAAGCTCACCATATATGTTACAATCTGGTTGTACAAGATCTGTATAATCTTCTTTAAAATTTCCACAACTGTGTAAGATGACAACCTCCCTAAACTTTCCAATCAATTTATAACCTGATAGTCATTTCCACTACACAGTTGTTGGTAGACCTGAAGGAAATTGTACAATCAGACTGTAACATGTGTGGGCAGCTTTACTGTATGTTATAACCAACTACTACTTTTGACAGCAGTAACACTTTTAATACAATCCCAGGTTAGCCTAAAATGACAGCAGCTAGTCTCACAAAATAAACAAAATGTTTAAAAGTACTTAAAAGCAATGAATACACTTACATTTGATTTAGAGCCATTCTTCAATGGTGGAAATTCAAATAAATATACATTGATTCTATGTTTGGAATCATAGCCCTTAAAAAGTAACTAGAAATAAATATACAAAAAAATTGCATATTAATATTTAAAAACTGTAATTTTTTTTTATAATAATCACATATTGAACTTACAGTATTCGTTCTAGGAACTATCAACAAAATTGCTTGAAACCCAAGTAATTGGTATCAGGCACTGACAATGCTGGTAGTATACAGTATACTGAGCACAAAGATGAGCACAAAGATAAGCATACTTCATCCTGGTACATACAGTATATCTGAAAACATAGTTTATAACCATCTCCAAGGTATGAGTAATATTGTACTGGATTCCAGGGGACAATATATATTACACTGGCATAAATCTTAAATGCTAGTTCCAAAAATTGGTTCAGATAACTTTTTTGAAGATTTTCATTGTGTATATAATTTGTTTAAAATAGTGCATAGACAATATTTGCTGTGCAAAATCTAGATACATACACGTGGTGGTCCAACACAGCAAGGCTTTTTTTCTTCTGTATTTGGTGGAGGTTCTGTCTTTAATAAAGAAGAGTAGATATTTAAGACTAGCATAGCATATTTAAAAATGTGGTAAATATTCCTAATGGCGCCTTTTTTTCACCTAGATAAGATGCACATTGGACATGTAGGGCCAGATTCACGTACATTGGCGCATATTTTGACATTACGTTAGACCGGCACAATGTAGAGGCGCAATCACTGTATCCTCGTAGTATTTGCGCCGAAATTTGCGCCGGTGTAACGTAAATTCCGAGGCGTAAGGCAGAGTAATTCAAATTGGGAAGGACGTGGGCGTGTTACATTGAAATGAGCTGTGACCCCATGCAAATGAAGGGCCGGCCTGATCGCGCATGCGCACATGAAGCAGACCATGGTCAGCACCTCTGTGCGCATGCTCACAACTCGGGAACGGCGCAATCAGTAAAATTGGAAGTGGACCCGGGCAACTTAGTGAACTACGCAGACAGCTTAAATAGTCAGACACAAATGGACTTTCTTTGCAAAAGTACATCCCTTTGTATCCCTTCCTATACAGCAAGGTGCTTTTGTTCTGTTGTTTATTAGTGTTTGTTTGTTTGTTTGTGACGTGTCTTTGAGATATTTGGGGACTGTTTTGCAGAGTGATTTTTGTCTTTTCTGTGTTTTCTTTGTTGTTGTTTTTTTTAAATTATATTTTTGCTGGGCATTTTTTATTTTTGCTGGGTTTTTTTTGGTTCTGTTTGTGAATGATTTTGGAATGTGGGGGTGACATTCCTGCCGGAAAAAGGGTGTCACCCTCATTTGTGGTGGAGAAGTGATCCCCAGGTCCGTGTGAATGGTGTATGAATGTAGAGTGACATAATTGGAGCCGTGACATGGCGTTGCTGCTCACAAGTCCTGCATGGTGGGCTTGTGCCAATCCAATGTGATGAGGATGTGATGTGTCTGTGCTAGGGACCACAGTGGTGTGCATGCATGCATTCTCATTGTGCCATGATTAATGTGTGTGTTTAACGTGCAAAGATGCCTAATGTGAGCTGGCTCCTGGCTGCTCTTCCCTCAGAAGACGGGGTAGCCTCGGTTAGGGGGGAATTGTCTGGTTCAGGGGTCAGGTCATCACTTATGTCAATCTCCAGGCCCTTTCTCACTGCGAAGTTGTGCAGCATGCAACATGCACCGATGATCTGGCATACAAAGTTTGGGGAATACAACAGGGTACCATGGGGGGTTCCGTATAGGAGTCATGAGATGGGGTCCCGGTGCATATGCACAGTCACCCTGAAGGGATAAGACAGGAGGATGTTAGTAGTGCATGTGCCCCTTGTGATTTCAGCATCATGGGGGGGCCAGTCATGCCTGCCACCCATGTCACTCACCAACCAGCCAGCTGTACTTATACATGTTCTGTTCGAAATCTGTGGGGATGGGGCTAGGATTGTATATGTAGCTGTCATGGGTGTCATGGGTGGTGTCATGTGTTGGGCTGGTGATGTCCTCCTGCAGGGTTGTGGTTAATTCCAGAATGGCATGAGTGGTGAATCTGAAGATGCGAGACACCTCAGAATCACTCATGCCAAAGATGTCTATGCGTGTGTGATATATCAAGTGAAGAGTTAGATTATTATATATTATATTATATTATTATATTATAATTATATTATAATTTATGGATACATCAAGGTTTTAAAGGGCTATTGAAAGATAGTGAGACCGTGTTTGTAATTTGTATGTATGTTATGTATTGATGTATATATGTATGTATATTTTTTGTAAAAATGTTTATAAAAGCAAATAAAACGTTTTTGAAAAAAAAAATCCTCTCCCGTGCCCTCCTCCGTGCCCTCCTCCTTCTTTGCTCATCTAAAGTCAGTAGTATAGCTATGAGCATGGATGCCCCTGGCCTGTTGGCATACAGTTTGTTGTCTAGCAAGTGTGACTGCTCAGCTCCTCACTAACAGTAGCTTTAGCTGACATGTAGACGGATTGTCTAATTTTAAACCACCTTTTATATGGACTAATTTTAGACAGGACGTGCAGCTGTTGCGCACAGCGCGTAGCCTGCGCTGCACCAACTTACTTTTGTGGATCGTCGTAACTCCCTCATTTGCATATTTGACTAGCAAATCAATGGTGTGTCTAGTGCAGTTTTGCGTGCACGGTTGCGCCGGTCTATCGAAATTACGCCCGTCGAAAAAAATTAGATTTCATGCGTATATCGTTTTGGGGATGCAGCGCATCGATACGCAGGCGAATATTTCGACGTACGCCGCGCATATCTCCTGTATCGCCGGCGTAATGGCTCCCTGAATCTGGCCCAGAGTGCTTACCTTGTTACACAGGCCGTGGTGTGACAATTATCAGGAACACTGATACTGGCTTACACTGGTCTGGTGACAGTGGGACTGGTAACTAGTCTGGGCCAATGGCACTGGTGTATTGGTGATCTAGCACTGATCTAGCAACACTTGGACTAGTGTGGCAGTGATCAAAAACACTGTTACTGGCTTACACTGGTATGGTGACAGTGGGATTGGTGTGGTAGCAATCAGGAAGACTGTGGCTGGCTGCACTGGTCTTTTGACTCTGTATTGGCGTGACGCACTGGTCTACTTATGTTTTATGCTAGTTGCAGCAGTTCTTATTCCTGTTGTATCGATTACTTTGATTAGATTACAGGTTAAACTCCCAGGAAGGCAATTCCCTCTGTACTAGTCAGATGCATTTGCACTGCAGGCAAAGAAGGGCCAAATGCAGGTTTTGGCCACATTTTATGTTTTGTGTGTCTGATTTTTTTTAGGTGCACTTCCCTTATTGTTACGTAACAATACATTTATTGTTTTTAGTAGTGCTTTTAAAATGTAATATTTGAAAGCATATATTGCAGCCTACCAATCTTTAAATATGGTGGCTGCTTCTATTTAATTTCATCTGCTGACCCTGTGAGCTACATGCGTTGTGTCCTAGGGTGACCACGTTCACTCACCATGCTGTATCTACATAGGAACAGCATTGTCAGCCTAGGGCAGGACTATAAAATATCCCCCCTCTCTTCCTGAAAACATAAGGGGAAGGTGTTCTGTAGGTCATAGAGAGAACTAGGAATAATAACTGATAGCAGTGCAGCAGAGTTAGAGAGCACTGGAAGTTATCAGATCTCAAGATTTCTGGGATCATAGTCAGGGGTCACTTACACTTTAAAATTCAGCAATATCAAATATTACAATATCCATTTGCTGGAATAACAGTGTAACTAATTTTTTAATATGCGTATTGCAACGAAATAACAAACACAACAGCAGACCACAGGAACAGAATAACACAAACATTTACATCCACTTAGCAGTTTGTGATTGGGTACCAACCATACTTACTGGAAATGCGCTGGCCTTGGTTAGGAGGAAGACCCAGACAAAAACAATCTTCATTTTATATGTTCCTGTGGACAAGACACAATAATTACAGGTCATCTAAGTGGTAGCCCAACAATGGTTTTTATATAAGGCCGTGTACACACGGCAGAGAACCTCGACGGGCAGAACACATCGTTCCGCCCGTCGAGGTTCTCTGCCGGCCGTCGAAATCGGCGACCCGCCCGTCGGGAATGGCAACCAGCCATTCATCCAGGCGGGCCGTCGAGCAAATAGAGAGCGTGCTCTCTATTTCTGCTCGACGGGCTTCCCGACGGGAAGCTCGCCGAGAGCGTACACGCGGCCGAGGTCCTCGCTGGAATGCAGCTTCCAGCGAGGTTCTCGCTGGTTTCCAGCGAGAACCTCGGTCGTGTGTACGCCGCCTAACAGTTTTTTTTTTGTTTTGTTTTTTATAACACCCTCCACCTTTCTAACTGATGCTAGCGTAAAATGAATCTTTCCCAGTGATATATGTTTTAAAATGGTGACATCTAGTGGCCCATATTGTTATTACAGCATATTCATATTTTTCAACATTTGTAATATGCCCTCCTAAAAACAAATTGGTAGTTTAGTTGCCAATTTTATTATGAATCTCATTTTCTCTCTTCATGTATAGGCTTTAGGATGATGTTTGGGTCTCGACAAAAAGAAAACTTCTAGATACCTTAACAACTTCATACTCCGCCCATTGTCAAATGATGTCCGCAGGATGGATCTCCAATCCTGGGCGGGCGTTGTATGACGTCCTGGGCTTCCCAGCCATCTAGGGGGTGTGCGCCCGCCGTGTCACTCAGAAGCCGATGCACGTGCCTGGCGGCCGCTATGCCTAAATACAGAGTAGGACTGTGGATCTGTGTGTGTAAACACACAGATCCATGTCCTGTCAGAGGAGAGGAGACCGATGGTGTGTTCCCAGTACAGAGGAACACCGATCAGTCTCCTCCCCTTGTGAGTCCCCTTACCCTACAGTTAGAATCAATCCCTAGGTAACACATTTAACCCCTTGATCGCCCCCTATTGTAAACCCCTTCCCTGCCAGTGACATTTACACAGTAATCAGTGCATTTTTATAGAACTGATTGCTGTATAAATGTGAATGGTCCCATAATAGTGTCAAAAGTGTCCGATCTGTCTGCTGTAATGTCACAGTCAGGCAGATCGCTGCCATTACTATTAATTACTATTAAAAAATAAAATGAAATAAAAATGCCATAAAAATATCCCCTATTTTGTAAACGCTATAGCTTTTGCGCAAACCAATCAATAAACGCTTACTGCGAAAAAATTTTTTAACCAAATGTAGCACTACCCCCGGAGAAGCTGCTGGTTGTTTTGGGTGGCACATTTACCTCGTGGCTCTTCCGAATTCCTAGGGGTGAATGGTGCATATAGCAGAAGTAAAGGAATGTCCGCAACAGGTGCTCTTTGCTGTGCTCTTTATTCCTCAGCCAGGTAAAAACAATTAAACTTGTGATGAGGAAAGTAGAGTTGAAGGAAGAAGGAAAATAGCAAATTCAGGTGTAGCAATAGGGAAACAGTCCTGCTCCTACGTGTAACACTTCTCTGCACCACTCTTGCTTGAGTGGGCTTAGCGTACCCGGACAAGCCTCTCTCACTGACCTGGCAGCCAGAGTATCACTCAAACCTTTAAGGAAAAGTCTCTGCCACAGACCATCCTGATTGGACTTCAGAAAGACACCTCTGCCACAGGCCCTCTCTGATTGGAAATACGGAGGAAACCCTCCTCGGAAAAATTACGATTGGATCTCCTTAACGTCGCCCAGGTACCGACTGACAGGTGATCAATCCTTCAGTGTCCGGCTACCTTGATCCCCGGTGGTTTGTCTAAATCCTTTTGGACCACCAGCCTCTCATTGCCACTCCTCAGACGGACTCCTCACTGAACAGCTATACCGCTTGGGATCCTCAAAAGTGGGAACCCAGTCGATCACTGGGTCCCAGCCGCTGCTCAAATGCTCCAGACCAACATGGTCCCGGAACCAGGAACACTGCGTGGCTCGCACGCCCCGGCCAGGTAGGCCGAAATTCCGGGGCGCCGTGGTGCAGACACCCTAAAGGTGGATGTTGCACTTGAAGACCCCGAACCAATGGCGTCTGCCCCATAAATACCCTACCCCAGCATTCACAGCGAGGCTCAACCCTCCTGATTGGCTGGGAGAAAGGAGTCACCGCTCCAGGTGGGATCACTAAATGGTTACAGGTGGTGCAGGATACCGAGGGTGCTGGCGGTGCACTAAGCAAAATGAAGACAAAGAAAAATGGATAGCCGCACTCCAAAACCTGATGGGTGGTCTTTTATTCAATAGACAGCATGTACAAAAATAGGGTCACAGCAGTGGAAACAAGGAACAGCCAACGCGTTTCGCACTGGATCAGTGCTTATTCATGGCTGGCCTCCTGATTGGCTGCTGGGGAAGAGCACCCAAACCTTGACGCCATCTACTTCACTGGGGTGGGAAGAACACCCCAGCACAACAGAATGAGCCCACAGCACAGGCAAACTGAGACAGAGACCCAATTTTAACATTTTAACCAGATCAGAGTTTAACTACACTCTGATCTCCCTCTGAAATTAAATAGCACCGGTACTTTGAAGTAACCAGGCACTACACAAAGATATGTAGAAGAATACATATCGGCCTAAACAAAGGAAATTTTAAAATTTTTTAAATTTTAATATTATGTTATTTTAAAACTTATCGCTCTGTGCACAGCATCGCATGACTGCGCAATTGTCATTCAAAGTGCGACAGCGCTGAAAACTGAAAATTGGCCTGAGCAGGAAGAGGGTGACAATGCCCTGTATTGAAGTGGTTAAACGCTTCCGATTCCAACAGTTTACCGTCCTTCAAACTTTAGAGAGGCCGGACTGTGGCCAGCGGGAATATATTTTTTTTGGCATCAGTGGGAGTAAACAGTACCCCATCTTTGGTATTAGGGAGAGTGCAGTCAGACATCGAAAGAGCAGGACGCTCTCAAACGAGTCACTCTCTCAGGGATAGCAGGGTCCTCCCCACTGTGCGGTTCCAGGCCTCACAGACAGGCAGGCAGGATTTCCACCTCCCTGTCATCTGTCCACCTGCCACTGGCCACTCGGCAGGCTATCGGACAAGCTCCTCTCCCCCCTCCAGGACTTGCGCGGCTTTCCCCCGGTTCACCTGACCCCCCCTGCCTCCATCAATCAGGTAAGCCATTCCTTGGGAGCTGCAGGCGGCCGTCCTTCTCAGGACAAGCCGCAGTAGCTTCCCCCAATCCCCACAGCTCTTCCCCTCTCCTCACCCCCATACCACTACCCCGCATTGGCGTTCTTCCCGCCAGCCATCACCACAAGCCGCCGCTACCCTCGGGCGCAGTGTTTTTTTTCCCTCCGC
This sequence comes from Rana kukunoris, assembly GCA_029574335.1. Taxonomy (NCBI): domain Eukaryota; kingdom Metazoa; phylum Chordata; class Amphibia; order Anura; family Ranidae; genus Rana; species Rana kukunoris. The sequence continues at coordinate 466,657,680 of CM056049.1, forward strand.
GCCGGTCGGTGGGGATTCGCGGCAGCCGCGACTCAGGAAAGGCCGCGGCTTCATCCACGGCCTAGCGGCGTGCCGCTCCCCACCCCCCAACAATCGGCACCATTGCACTAATCGGGCCAGAAAGCCCCCCCCCTACCCCAGTAGAGCCCCCTTGCCCTCCGATCATCCTTCTTAGCCCCCCAGGCGCCACTTAGCCTGGTACCCCCCCAGCCTGGATCCTGCTGCCAGGTCGGCGGCCTTCGTGCTCCACCCAGCCCTATCTCCCCCCTCTCAAATTAATTTTAAACTTGATCCAGGGCTTAACCCGATCGCCTCTTTAGGGGTCAGGAAGGAATTTTTTTCCCTACCACAGCATATTGGCGCAGCGTGGTCAGGTTTTTTTTGCCTTCCTCTGGACCAAGCTAGGATCAGAGGATTCAGTTATCCTTGTGAATCCACCCCCCCACCCCTTGGTTCCACAGCGGCCATGGTTAATCGGCAATACTCGGCAGAGAACATTTGGGATCTGGATCGATTTGCCGCAATTCTGCCGGCCGCCACCAAAAAAGCCCTAAGAAATCTGCGACTTTTGAGGATCGATCGACGATCGACTACCAAAAATCGCAGCCATTTACCCCAGCCTAAGCACATATCATGTTCTTTGATCAACACTAGATCGGCAGTAAAACACCTATTAGAAATCCATGATTTCTTATTGCACTATGATTTAGACTGCCTCTTTATTTCAGAGAGCTGGCTCACAGCCGACTGTGACACCATTCTAGGAGAATTGGTGCCAGAAAACTACCGTATTATAACGGAAAATAGAATAGGGCACAAAGCAGGAGGACTGGCGGTGATCCATAAGACGCGTCTTGCGATCACAAAACCAAGCCTTCAAAACCCTCTTCCATTCATGGAAACCCTAATGCCGCGTACACACGGTCGTTTTTTGCGATGAAAAAAAACGTAGTTTTTTAAAACGTCATTTAAATTGATCATGTGTGGGCAAAACGTTGTTTTTTGTCTTAAAAAAAAACGACCCAAAATTTTTTTTTTCAAAACGTCGTTTTTTGTTTCAAAACGTCGTTTTTTGTTTCACAAAAAGTCACCGTGTGTAGCAAAAACGACGTTTTTCAACCCGCGCATGCCCATAAGCTAGTTATGAAGCGAGCTTCAATGGAAAAGAGTGGTGAACGTAACCTCGCTTTTTGTGAAAAAATGATGGTGTGTATGCAACATCGTCTTTGAAAAGTGACGTTTTAAAAACGTCGTTTTTTACTTCACAGAAAACGTCGTTTTTTTTCATCACAAAAAATGATTGTGTGTACGCGGCATTACTCTTCAACTGCAAGTAAACTGCCAGGAGACCGTCCGGATTCTACTCTGCTATAGGCCACCCGGCCCAAAATCGCAGCTGCTCCCATCTTTGACGGACTTTGTCTCCACTTATACCCTGAACAGCAAACACCTTTTGCTGCTCGGGGACTTCAACCTCTGGGCCAACTCCCCGCAAGACCCCATTGCCGACGCCTGCATCGACCACCTGGAAGGATTAGGGCTTCAGCAACGAGTATGTGGGCCCACACATGCTTCAGGTCACACGCTCGATCTTATTTTCAGACAAGATCTGGAAATAAAAATCTTGGAAAATGAACCATTGCCATGGACAGATCACCATGCAATTAAATTCATTATTTCCGAATTCCCCCCCTTAACAAAAACATCAAATTCAGTGACAACACACTGGACCAGATGTCAGAAGAAGCTCCACTCGGAACTGTTCAAAGCCACGTTAGGGGAAAAAATAAAAACAATTCAGCCGCACTAAACGGAGGAAGAAACACTGGAGGCCATAAACACAGCACTATTGCAGTCAGCTGACTTGATAGCGCCGAAACGAAAGACCCAGATCCGGAAAAATAACTCCAGCTGGTTCAACAACTAGCTGGCGTTACTGAAGCAAGAGCGCAGAAGGGCAGAAGCAGCCTGGAAAAGAAGCTCTTCAGATGAGAACCTCTCGATCTACAAGGCAATAACCAGAAAATACTACAAGCAAATCTTCGAAGCCAAGAAAAACTATTTTTCTGAGGCTATCAACGGTGCCCTAAACCGCCCCCGCAAACTCTTCAAGCTGGTCACTCAGACCATGAATCCAGGATGTCTTGAAGCCCCCAACTTGGATACACAAGAATTTTGCGATGAGTTATCGGATTGCTTCATTAACAAAATTGAGGCAATCCGGCAAAGCATTCAGCAAAACAATTTCTCTCCTAGCCCCCCCCCGTAGTTATTTACACAGCACCTGCAGTAATTCACCACAGTTAGGTGAGTTCACGCTGGAACCCATCTCCATTCAGACCACAAAAAATATCATCGGCACTCTGCGCAACAGCACTGCGCCAAATGATATTATCCCCACCAAACTGCTGAAAGAATGCGCCGACATCCTGGCACCTCCTGTCACGCAGCTTATCAACCAATCCTTCAGGGAGGGCATAATGCCCTCCCAGCTGAAGGAGGGCTTTATTCAACCCATCTTGAAGAAAGCCACCCTGGATCCTAAGGATTCACTCAACTGGCGCCCCATAACAGGCCTAAATGTTCTCTCCAAGGTAATGGAGAAAGCAGTGGTACAGCAGCTGCAACAGCATCTAGATACCCACAACTTACTCGATCCATTTCAATCAGGATTCCGTCCCGAACACGGGACGAAAACAGCATTGCTTAAGATATGGGACGATCTTCTCTTCTGGTTCTGCTGGACCTAAGCGCAGCCTTTGATACAGTAGATCACAAGCTGTTATTGACTCAGCTGGCCAAAATAGCCAAAGTCGCAGAAAGCGATCTATCCTGGTTCTCCTCTTTTTTGGAAAACCGATCGCAAATAGTGAAGCTAGGACCCTTCACTTCTGAAAAACGCACATTATCGTGCGGGGTCCCTCAAGGATCTCCCCTGTCGCCGATGTTATTCAACATCTATGTGCGTCCTCTTTTCAAAATCATCAGCAGCCAAAAACTTGCTATATCACTCATATGCAGACGACACGCAACTGTACTTCCGCATTTGCAATAAAAAGGATCACCACCTCAATCTAGAGACTTGTCTCTCTTTGATAGAGGACTGGATGACAAAGAGTTATCTCAAACTCAACGGAGCGAAAACAGAACTTCTTCTGTTTCACGCCAAGCGTAGGAATCAACCGGCAACAACCTGGATCCCCCCGCCCATTCTGGGCAAAATCATCACCCCTAGCGCCAAAGTCAAAAGTCTTGGGGTCATCTTTGACTCCGACATGACAATGAACGCACAAATAGGGTCAGTAGTCAGCGGATCTCACCATCTGCTGTGCCTACTACGCAGAATCACTCCTTTTATTCCCAAGAAAGACATAGCAGTCGTGGTGGGAGCGATTGTAAACTCCAGACTGGACTATGCAAATGCCCTTTACCTCGGACTCCCCAAGTACCAAATCGCTCGTCTTCAAGTCGTTCAAAATACGGCCACCAGACTTGTGACTGGGAAAAAACCCTGGGAATCAATCTCACCTTCACTGAGATCCCTTCACTGGTTACCAGTTAAAGACAGAATCACCTTTAAAGCACTCTGTCTAACGCATAGATGTATCCATGGGAATGCTCCCCATTATCTATGCGAAAAAATAAAAGCTCACAATCCCAATCGTATTCTACGATCCACCAATCAAAATCGGCTTCAGATACCGAAAGCCAGATACAAGTCCAAAGGAGACAGGAGATTCGCTGTCCAAGGTCCCAGACTATGGAACGCCTTACCAGCCAGTATTCGGTTGGAGGAGAACCACTTAGTCTTCAAGTTTTCATTCATTCATTCATTCATTCAGAAATAGTTTCCCATTGTTGATGTCAGTGGCCAGAATTATGCCCCATTTTTGGTGTCAGAGGGCAGAATTGTGTATCATATCAGTGAAATGTATCTGCATCTGCATCTGGCTCCAAGGGCAATTTCCAAGGCTGATCCCTGGCATCCCCCCCAAGAACTTTCCTATGGACAGTAATACTATGTGAGAAGGTATAGGGATGAATGTGGGTTCTGAATCAAACTGAAGCATGTACCAATAGATGCCCGTTCTATAAATGCTGAAACACCATATAAAGTAAGTCTTATTTGAAAGTGAAGCCCGTACTCCTGTCTCAAAAATGTGTTCTAGGTCAGTAGAATAAGGATTATAATCCTAGAGCTTGCACCTTCAAACATAGGTTAAGAATAGTAGCTCTCACAAGTGGCAAATACACTAGGGCCCGGATTCACATACATCGGCGCACATTTATCTCTTTTACGCTACGCCAACGCAGCACAGAGAGGCAAGCATGGAATTCACAAAGCAAATGCTCCCAACTCTGTGCCGGCGTAGCGTATATTTCGTAGGCGTAAGCCGGCGTAAGTAGAAGTAGGTGGAAGTGGGCGTGATCCATGCTAATGAAGCGTGACCCCATGCAAATGATGCGCCGGGCGCCAGACAAGTACTTAACCCGACCTGCGCATGTATCGAGACGTGGACGTATCCCCGTGCGCATGCGCACAACCACATCGGAACAACTGCCTAAGATACGCCGGATCACTGTTTATGCCGTTAACGTAACCTACGCCCAGCCAGACCCACGTCGGCCCATATTCACAGACGTCCAATGTACAATACGTAGGCTTGTGTTCCCTGGTCCATACCTTTGCATGGGTTGCGCCTCATCTATGGGGAATAACTTTACACGGAACGTAAAACTTACGCAAACCACGTAAATAATGCGCCGGGCGCAAGTACGTTCGTGAATCGGCATATCTCCCTCATTTGCATATTTGAATAGAAAATCAATGGGAGCGCCACATGCGTCCAGCGTAAATATGCGGCCACTCTACGCCGGCGTAGGCAAGTTACGTCGGTGGGATGAAGTATGTTTATAGGCGTATCTTAGTTTGTGGGTCCGGCGCACAGATACGACAGCGCATTTTTGTACTTACGCTGCGTATCTGGAGATACGTCGGCACAAGTGCTTTGTGAATCCGGGCCTTTGTATATAAAAAAAGAAAAATTAGGGCCTGGTTCACACTGGTCCGGCATGCACTCTCACTTTGAGTCACATGACATGTAAAAATCTCTGTTTCCCTATGAGAGCAGTCTTAACTGGTCCCACTTTAGATAAGGTTCCTGCACTACTTTGGTACGACTTCTGTCTAATTTCAGATGCTAGCATAACATGAATCTTTCCCAGTGATATATGTTTTTAAATGCTGACATCTAGTGGTCCTTATTGTTATTACAACATATTCACATTTCCCAACATGTGCATTTGTAATATGCCCTCCTAAAACAAAGAATTGAATGGAAGTTGCACCTCAAGTTGGATCCTCATAAGGCCGCTTTCACACTTGTGCGACTTGTCCTGCGGCTTGGGACTGCAAATTCACATGACAAGTCGTACCCCATGATTTCCAATGATTACCGTTCATATCTGTGAGACTTTAAGTCGCAGCGACTTCAAAGTAGTCCCTGTGCTACTTTGGTCTGACTTTGATGTGACTTGAGGTCTATAGACTTCAAGATTACGCAGGCATTGCTTCAAGTCGCGCGGCAAAGTCTGAGTTAAAGTTGTGCAACTTTCAGGTTGCACAAGTGTGAAAGAGGCCTAATTAATGTGCTTTGGATCCAAGGTTGCAGGTAGATTACACAGACATTCCCTGAAGTTGCTTCAAAGTCACGCCAAAGTCGCGCCAAAGTCGCCTGGCACAGTTGCTCGACTTTCAGGTCACAGCAGTGGGAACTGAGCTTTAATGGAAAAAAACTGAAAATATCCCTAGTTTTTAAGTAATCAAAAAAAATCTTTGTATTTAATTTCTGCCAGACGTTTCAACAGCAGAAAACAAAATTGTAAAATAAATGTAATAACAGACACTATGGTGAAGATTTACTAAAACTCAAGCACTCTGGTCAGCTTCTAATTTCAGCTTGTTCAATTAAGAATGACAATAATGGTACATTCACACTGAACACAGGTTTTTAAATCATGCACGTTCAGCTGAACTCGCACGATTACAAACCTGCATTTCAGTGCGAGAAGCTTTCCCCGACTTGTTCATTCCCCGATTTAGTTGGGGTGGGCGGTACACTTTGGTGGGGGTGGGTCAGCCACGCCCTGTGACCTCTGACCTCTGGGAACCCGCCTTCTGACCTTTGACCCTTGGGGGAGGTCCCTTTTCTAATTCCTGAGTCCTAGCCATATTCTTAAATGGGAAACCCTAACCCCCTAACCCTAACCCCCTAACCTTAACCCTAAACCCCTAACCCTCTAACCCTAACCCTAAGTCGCTAAAAGTAGTGCAGGAACTACTTTTGGAAATCAGTGCAGCACCGCAAAGTTGGCGTTGCATTGATTGGAACAGTACCATTGCTGGCAATAGGCTGCGATTTGGCATGCGATTTGACATGTCAAATCGCTTGTCAAATTGCTCCGAAGTGAACGGGAGGCTAAGCTGATGGACACCAAAATAGTAAATTTTTTTGGTGCACACTGGAATCGGATCGCATGGGTGTTCACACCTATGTGATCTGATTCCTGTCCTATGTCACAGTTCGCAGTGTGATCTGTGAACTGATTTGGTGGTGTCATTAAGTGATCCTTCACCACACACTGGATTGAACCAACACCCAAAGTGCACAGAAAATGAATATGCTTATCAGATATATCTGACCTCTTTACTTAAAAAAAAGTCAGAAAACGCTTTAGCAGGATTGTGCCTGCACACCTAGCAATGAGACAGTAGTTGATTCAGTAGCCTCTTCCCTGGAACTTACAGGTATGATATGAAAGAAGGATAGCGAACATCCATCGCATTATACTGTTTTATTTTAAAATTCCAAAGTATAAAACGTCGCCAAATGGCTTCTTACAATAAAAGGTGCCTACCCGGCACTGGGGCTGCTGGCTTGTCTGGATACACTCCCACCTCCGTAGTGGCGTGCATTCCACCCGCTGTGAACAGCAACCAGATCAACCGGAAGTAGCATAGGGCAAACTTGTCACCAGGTACTGCACACCGGTACTTCCGGTTGTTCTGGTTGCTGTTCATGGAGGGTGGAACGCATGCTACCACGGAGGTGGAAGCGGAGTGTATCCAGACAAGCCAGCAGCCCCAGTGCCAGGTGCCTTTTTTTTCTTTAGAAATGTCATTTTGTGCAGGGACTGTTATAAACCGGGAAACATGCGCTACTTTACATGCATACTATAGACACCCCCAGGTACGAAATTTAAAGGAATATTCCACTTTTATTGTTTCACATTATTAAAATCACTGCTCCTGAAAAAACGTTAGTTTTTAAAACTTTTTTTTTGCAACTTATGTTTGACCCGAACATAAAGCTCATCATTAATGTTAATCAGCGGCTGCAGCCAAGCGGTTGCAGCCACTGATCTGTGAATTCTGACGGCGGGACTTGAGTCCTGTTGTTGGTATACAGCTGGGATATGCAATTAGTGGACCTCCAGCTGTTGCAGAACTTCAAGTCCCATGAGCAGTGTTGTAAGTAACGGAGTTACAATAAACGCAGTTACCTAACGCAGCCCCTTTTGAGGGTAACAAGTAATCTACCTGATTACTCTTCCCCTCACGGTAACGCAGTTCCCATTACTTGGGCGCCATTACTGCAATTACATCTACCGCCACTAGATGGCAGCAGAGTAATTGCTTCTGCCGGCGCTGTGAACATAAATATGGGTGGAACTCCGCTTTAGAATCATGTGACCGCTGTGATGGCCTGTCACAGCGGTCTGAAAACTCCCAATCGCAAGGAGCCCTGGATACAATGAGCCCCACCCGCCTCACACTGACCTATCACCGGGGAACAACTTGCATGGATCACACACACTGTAAGCGCAACCTGATCAATGATCCGGGGGAACACATGGCCGGAACAAAATGTTCCACAGAACAAACGTTCCCTATACAACACAGTGTACACAGCGACATCTAGTGGTCAACATGGTAAGTGCAGGACACCAATACAGACCAATGATCAGCAGGTTATTTTTGGTCAGTGATTTTATCTCTTCATCAGACAACAAAGAAAAATCTGACATCCCCATTCCAGATCCCTTGCATCCAATAAAGCTTATATAAGATAAATAAAATAATAAACAATAAACTATAGAAAATTCTAATAAAGCCTAATATAAGATTTTAAATTACAGACTCTGTAAACGTCAAGGGAATGTATATTATAAACATACATGTTAATCCAGCTTATAATTTGGATGTAATATGTAGCAGATGGATAAGGGTTTTAAGTCCTATTAGCTGCACATACATGGTGGGACGGATGCACCTAGGCTGGGATATACACGAGATCACCATTTGTTTCCGGTTTTCTTCTCTCAAGGATCCGGCATTCTTTTGTCTTGGAGTATTAACTCACTGCTCCCTGGCAAGCGCCCGTCATCTGCTTCTCAATAAAGCATTGTAGAATATTAAAAAAAAAATCAGTTACTTTGCTGAGTAACTAATTACTTTTTCAATGTAGTAACTGAGTCACTAACGCAATTACTTTTTCGGAGAAGTAATTTGTAACTGTAACTAATTACTTTTTTAAAGTAAGATGAGCAACACTTCCCATGAGGCATAGCATGACTTCGAAAGCCATACGCATGACATCCAGAGTCAGAGGCATGATGGGACTTGTAGTTTTGCAACAGCTGGAGGTCCGCTAATTGCATATCCCTGGTATACAGTGTCCTGGCAGGGTGGGGGAGTTCCTCCATCCACCTTGTTTGTGTCCCAGGTAGCAAGGATAACTTGCCACAAATTTGTGGCAGTGTTGAATTGCAAGTCTGTTAACTTGTTGCACATTTTCACTGGCAAGTTGAAGCACAATTCTAGTTGACACAGGGACCCCTGTGGTGGGATGACTATTGCACAACATAACTGAACCAGAACTTGCAGAAGACTTGCAGAATGTTTGCAAAGAAAGTTGAATTGGAGTCATACAATGTGGACTTGCTGCAAGTGTGCAACAAACTTTTGAAGCCTTGCAAGACTAGCAATAGCATAGCAAGTCATTTACAAATTGCAACATAATTGCTTGCTATCTGGGGTAGAAGAAGGAATCTGTTCATTTTTATTTTCAGGTGACTGGCTGAAGGAAAAAAAAAAAAAAAAACGAATTGTCCATGGTCAGCTTTAGGTACCTTATAGTGTAAGCACCTTGAAGTTGGGAAAGGATGTAAAGCACTGTGTAAATTGTTGTTTTATAAATGCCTATAATAATAATAATATAATGTATGAGTGTTAAAGCATATTTATTGTCAAAATTTAAAAACATACATTAATTTCCACATTGTATTCAAATTATTTATAGCCTACACCAGGGGTGTCCAAACTTTTTTCAAAGAGGGCCAGATTTGATGAAGTGAACATGCTCGAGGGCCGACCATTTTGCCTGACATTCTTTGAACCATTAAAATGTAATCTAAGTGTGTTTGCCCGAGCACTAATACACTGCCCAACAAGAATTCTCTTGCCTTTGTGGCTGTGTATGGTGAAGCCCAGGCGTGTTATTTGGATATACTGTCTATATCTCTTTTGTGGCCCCAACAAATCCCTGAGCACTGCGTGTTATTTGGATATACCGTATTTATCAGCGTATAACACGCACAGGCTTACCATTGCCATTAATGCAGCCTTACCATTGCAATCAATGCAACCTCACATGTGCCATGAATGCAGCCTTACCATTGCTCAGTGCAGCCTGATCGATGACCATCTGCAGCCTCGGAGGGGACAGGGAGGGGGGCGGGACAAGTGCCATCAGATTTACAAACAGGAGAATTTCTTGTTTACTCGTGGCCTCTTCAATACAAAGTCCTGCCTCCTATGATAAACAGAACAGTCATCCAATGGCATCCCAGGAAACAGGACTTCCTATTACAGATGCTGCCGACTAAACAGGAGATTCTCTTTATGTAATCTGACGGCGCACATCCTGAGAGCGCCGATGATACAGTATATATCTTTTGTGGCCACCAGAGCACAGGGTACATGTGAGGCTGCAATGTCTATATATATACAAATCCCCAGGTGGGCCATATTAATTCACCAGGGGGGCTGCAATTGGCCCCTGGGCCAGACTTTGGACATGCCTGGCCTACACCTATTAATCTAAACAATCTTGAAGTTTGTAAACTTACTGTACTTTGTGACGATCCCACACATTTATTTCCTTGAATTCTGTGACATGTATTCACTATGCCCTGTGAGTAGTCACTGTTGTGTCACACATTTCCACTTCACGCCCAGCCACAGTCATATGATGTTCGCAGTCTTTGAGTGGGGATATCTGAATGATGCCTGCTGTTACATCTTTTTGAGACAGCGATTCCCTTCACCATAAGAACAATCCTAGCTTGATCATTCTTACCCTCCTGCCACCCTCCGGTGCTGCTACCGACTCACAAGTGCAATCGGTGTATTGGAGAAGGAACTGAGGTCCCTGAAGTCTCTATGATCGTTCAGAGGCCAGGTGTGATGTTATGACATCACGCAGAGCCTCGACTAGGAAGCTGAGATCTTTTATTTTTTTATTTCAGGCTTCCCAGCCTAGAGGTGAGATTGGGGACTTATAGACCCCATATCTCACTGTAAAGAGGACCTGTCATGCCATATTCGTATTACAAGGGATATTTACATTCCTTGTAACAGAAATAAAAATTATCAAAAAAAAAATGTAGAAGAAAGCATCACAATAAAAAATAAAAGTAAAACTAACATTAATAATAAAAAAAAGATTTTAAGCGCCCCCGTCTCCACGTGCTTGCTCGCAGAAGTGAACGCATATGTAGGTCACGCCTGCAAATGTAAACGGCATTCAAACCATGTGTTGTTTTGCCGCGAACGTTAGAACGAGAGCAATAATCCTAGTGCAAAACCTCCTCTGTAACTCTAAACAGGTAACCTGTAAAACATTTTAAAGCGCCGCCTATAGGGATTTTGTACCGAAGTTTGGCGCCATTTTTAACGTGTGACATGTAAGGTATCTATTTACTCAGCATTTATCATCATTCTTCACATTATTTAAAAAATTTGGGCTAACTTAACAGTTTTTTTTCTTTAATGCGTTAAATAGTCCCCGTACCCCCAAATAAAACACGTTTAAAAAAATTTCTTTCCTAGGGTCTCTGCTAAAAAAAACATAAATAATGTTTGGGTGTTCTGAGTAATTTTCTAGCAAAAAAAAAAAATGATTTTACATGTAGGAGAAAAGTGTCAGAAAAGGCAAGTAGTTAATTTTTATATTTATTTTTTATACACCTGCTCTTTTATATTCTTGCTACAACAATAAATAAAAATAGGTGTAGATACTAGAAGCAGGATAGATTCAATACTACTGCCTTATCCTAATGGCTAAACTGTTGGGATAAGACATCATATCAGCTACATAGTGGGTGGCTTGTTTTCAATGAGTCGGCTGACTTATGCTTGCATTAGGAGAAGAAGCAGTAAAGCACAGCCACTGTGAAGCATGCAAAGCAGGCAGAATGTCTGAGCATATAATAAGCGAATATGGATACATCATTTATGCATTTATTATAAATTATACAGAGAGACAAGATTTTATTATGGAGACTAATTAGTAAATTATTTACATCAACCTTTTACATGTTTATATAAAATAAAATGAAAAGATAATACACTTCTATTAGGAGCTATCTGTTGTGCATATATACTCAGACAATCACAATTTTAATAAGAAAGTTAGCAAAACAGTTAATAGAATTAAACAATTAATATCATTTGGTAATCAAGGGGAGCAGTGGGGAAATATAAAAAAAAATGCCTTTACCTGACTTGTATTTTCTTTTCATCCACTGAAGGATTTGGGGACTAACTGTCTCTTATTTCAGAAATATAAACTTAGGAACAACCAATCAGATTTTTGTACTTGAAATGTCTGTGTCACCGATTCCGGGATGCTGTGACTGGATTATTTTAAACTCAAATAATTCTGTGGCAGAGACAATTAGAAAACCAAAAATACTGTGCTGTGACACAGACTATACTACATCCAGCATGAAGAAAGTGATTGGAATATTTTTAGACTATAAAACTTTCTGTTCTGTTAATAATAAATGTTCCAGCTTTTCCAGCACGTAATTATTTTGGAGAAACCGCAAAAGATGATGTGCTGAGAAATACAAGTGATCCTAACCACAGTCATACATAGAAAGATACTTGTGGTTTACTTGAGAAAACCATAGGACATTGGAAAACCCAAGAAATAATCTTCTCTTCCATTAGGGTCGAATTAAACTATGCTGGTGGACGAATCAGATTTGTGCTTTGTTACCATTTTCACATCATACTTCATTAATTAAGGTTCTTGGAATCTGTTGCATTCTCTTTTGAAATTAATTGCCAGCTATACAGATAATTTCCTGCAAATTCCAACTGGAGTCTGGTGTTAAACATGATGTGATCAGAAGTGGGAAATTTTCAGTTTTCGGAAAAAAGTTGTGTAATATGTGTGTTATGTTACAGTAGTACAATTTCTCAATAAAAACATTTTTTTTTTCAGCAGAGCTGTACATCTATTTGTTTTGTGTACTTTTAGTTTTGTTTAAAGTGAATCTGTACTCAATTTTAAGTTTTCAAAAGTAAAGGTCCTACCTAAGAGTTGACACAACAGAATGCCAGCCATTACCTTCATGAGCCAAAAAGGTTTCCGTATTTGATTTGTTTTTACTATGTTACTGGTGTATGACTTTGCCTAAACTTAAGGCTTAGTTTTACACACTGCCAACCCCTTTTCAATAAAAGTGTCTGACTTTTTCCTGACATCATGACTTACAGTGGAACTTTAGTCGGAGAATGAAGTCCTGCTAGATAACTTGTGCTATGTGTTGGGTGCCCCCAGGGCTGCTGTTAGGAATCATGGGACCTACAGCCTACCTGACCTGGCCACCCCACCTGGTGGTATTTTATACAATATTTACACAAAAAAAACATGAAAATCCTTTTTAAATGGACACAAATGCTACCCCAATTTCCCTTCCTAGTACAAATCTCCCTCTTCCTAAAAATTTACCAGCCTAGCACACATCAAACTTTCTATTCTAGCACAAATCTTCCTCTGCCAAATCTCCCCTGCCTGCAAGGCGATATACAGTATTAAAGATCCGGTCTCATGTGCTGTATGTGGAATGCTCTTCTCACAGGAAGGAAAGCACAACACATTGCACCTCCTCCTGGATGTCTCTTCTCTGCTCCAGCCTCCAGTCTCCTTGTCCCATCTGTGAGTGTGAGCGGGGCAGGGGAAGGAGCTCAGCGGCAGCAGGCCAGGTTCATTATCCCTCCATGTTTCTCAGGGCCCCTCTGTGTTCCAGGGCCCCCTACAAGAGGGCTGGTGGTCCCCCTATCAGCAGCCATGGGTGCCCCTGTGCCTCTAAGGAGGACTGGGCTACTTCCAGGCCCACCTGCCCTCTATGTATCCATTAAAATGAATGTGCTTTCACTGTTGGAGAATCTCATAAATTTAAAAGAGTTAGGCCTGCAGGTAATATAGGGTGCCGTGAAGTGGCTCTGCAGCTTACGCATGTATTTGCAAATGTGTGCTAACTAAACCCCTCTTTTTAGCGCATACTGTTAAGCCCCGTACACGCGGTTGGACCTTTGTCCGACCAAAATCACATCGGAATTCCAACAGAATTCCATCAGAGTAAAAGAGAACATGTTCTCTATCTAAACTCCAATGGACTGCCTCGGAATCTCCGATGGAAATAATCCAATGGGGCATATACACGGTCGTACTTTTGCCATCGGAAATTCCGATCGTGTGTATGTGGCATTAGACAGGTTGATTTAGTTGGTGTCAGAAAAGGTTTTCCAGAACACAAGATGGTTCCTGCAGGCTAACCTCTGTTCCCCAAACTTGTCTCAGAAAAGGCGCACAAAGATGCACCAAAATGTTCATAGTTTTGCATTCGCGTGCGTGGCGCATCCTGGAACATGGGCTATTGAAACTGGATCAGTGCTGTCTTGTCTACAGCATTCCCATGATTGTCCTGTTCCTGGTTTATCTGCATCTGATTCCAGTTGCCTACCTGGCTTGCTCTGACTACTCCTGCTCTCCACCTACACCGACCCCGCCTTGTACCTTGACGACTTTCCAGTCTCCACATCTGTACCTTATCTGACCACACTGTGTATGACCAAGATTGTCTGAACTTATTTATTTTCCAGTCTATACTGAGCTATCTAGCTGCAAGCATCTGTCTATCTGCCATTGGGAGCTGCTCTTCCGCTGACTGTATCCAAGTACCAGCTTGTTCCAGTCTTTAAGACATCTGCTGTCATCTGGCATACCACTCAACCAGAAAACCAGCAGCTAGCATGACTACAGGTACTCGTGCACTCCTGCAACACCTGTCTACCCTATCAGGGGCCTGAGTCAGAGATGTAAGAGAGACCTTCCTCTGCGTATCAGGCTCTTTCTACCAGGTATGTGACAGTTGATAAGCAGACTGGTTGGTGAGTTGAGCCTGGAGTTTTCTCTGATTTTGTCTTGCATGCGTTGCCCTTCCATGTGTCTTTTGCTGTGGAGGCAGGGGCCATTTGTTTGTTACTGGTGCATGACTTTTCCTGACCTTATGGCTAAGCTCCACGCACTGCCAACCCCTTTTTAATCAAAGTGTCTGACATTATGACTTAAAGTGGAACTTATCCTGCTAGATAACTTCAGGCTGGCCCCTTTTGCAGGTATAGCTATGTATAACATTAAAAATAAGTGTCTATACTGTTAAATCCAGTAATACACTATTTCACTTTGCTCTGCACATGTTCAGTTGCTCTCCATGTTTTGTAGCAGCCGATCTGCTGACAACCTTAACCACTTCAGCCCCTGAAGGTTTACAACCCTTCACGACCCGGACATTTTTTAGCGATACGGCACTGCAACGCTATATGTGCAACGCTATACCTTAAAATCAGTACATTATAATGGGATATACTTACGTAAGTTAAAGTGCCATTGTGTAAAACATTCAAATTAATAATCAATGTGAGTAATTCATGCAATAAATTAAATACTCTAAATACAGATGAAACAGTTCATATAATTGATATATATTATAAAAAGTTTTAACCACTTAAGGACCGGAAGATTTTCCCACTTAATGACCAGGTAATTTTTTTGCAATACGGCACTGCGTCGCTTTAACATGCGCGATCGTGCGAAGCTGTACCCAAATAAAATTTATGTCCTTTTTTCCCACAAATAGAGCGTTTATTTGGTGGTATTTGATCACCTCTGCGGTTTTCATTTTTTGCGCTATAAACAAAAAGAGCGACAATTTGGGAAAACATTTTTTTAACAAAAACAAATTTCTCTTACAGTTTAAGCCCATATATATTCTTCTACATATTTTTGGTCCAAAAAATCACAATAAGCGTATATTGATTGGTTTGTGCATGCGGGAGCATGCCATACAATACTCCATGCTTTTCTCTGCCACCAAGGGAGGGTCTCCCAATAACGCTTTGTCCTGGTGGGAATCACAGCCACAACCAGCCTGAGCACCTGCTTGAGACATGATGGCCTATGCAAATGGCCTTACAAGTGAATTTTCTGTTTAACAACATAAATGCAGCTATCATTCAGTTTTTGGGTGACCATTATCTCTCCTGAGGCGAGCCTGTGATAATCCTCCTCTTTTTTTTTAGCTGGCTGGAGCTGCCAAACGGTACAAATGTTATCCCTTAATTGTTAAACTGCTGACAGTTTTTTCTTACCTATTCATTTTTGTTGAACATGGTCATGTTCCCCATACATGACTTACATTTAGGAATTAAGCCCACTCTTGCATTTAGAAGTTGGGCAGGGATGTTGCTACCTCTGTTTGCTAGCTTACATTTTTTCTGTATATAGTTTTATTTCTGTGTGCATGATGTATTTATGTGTCTGCATCCCTATGTCTCCCATTCACTGCTGCAGATGTAACCGGAGCTGAAGATACTTCTGTAAGGTCTTGGCTGGCCATCCATCCTGTCCTATGTCCAGTAAAACTTAATATATGCCCACACTGACCATCTTTTCATGGAATGTCCGTGGACTAAATTCCAAATTCAAAAGGACCACAGTTTTTAAAAAGCTCAAACATCACAAACATTATAAGACTGCAGGTAGAGCCGTGCGAGCAGCACTTGAAGCCTCTTTAGATGCTGCTCGGTCTTGACACACTGCTAACCTCTCTGTAGAATCATGTGGTACTTTAGCTGAAGCACATAGAGCATTACAATGCCACATGGTTGACTTGACCAGTAAACAACAACAGAACATGTCAGTTCGACTGCATTAACATAGTGGAAAAAATGGTAAACTACTTGGTTATCTTGCTCGTACAGACTCGATTCCTGAAATTTTATTACCTGATTAGACGGTTGCTTCTGACACCTTAATAATTAACCAAACCTTTGCATCCTTTTATAGTCATTTATATGAGGATTTGATACTCCCTCTAAGGCCACTTTCGTTGTTTTTTTTCCTCCCTGACTTTTTCTGACCATCCTAGTGACTTCTTTTAGATAAACCCCTGACAGTTGAGGAGTTGGTTGCTGCCATACGCTCCTTCTCTGCAAATAAGACCCCAGGTTTGGATGGATAAGGTTTGGATGGTCTCCCCTCAGATAGCAGACTTATATAGAAGATTTAGCCCCCAGATTATTAGATACTTTCGGTAAATCCTTGGATCAGGGATGGCTTTCTGACTCTATGAGCGAAACTCTCATTGTTGTTTTACCCAAACCTGGTTAAGATAAACTATTGTGTGGGTCCTATCGACCTATTTCTCTTTTGAACAGTGATGTTAGGTGTTGGCTAAAATCCTCACCCTTGTGCACTGCGAGTCTGTGACCAATCCGGTTTTATGCCCGGTAAGAGCACTCTTGATAACTTTCGCAGATTGTATCTACACACATTCATAAGGTGACCAGTTTGCTTACATTACAATAGGTTTGTTTACTTTACAATAGCCTAAAGGCTAGAGTGCATACTAAAAGGGAAATTTCTCCTGTATTTTCTTTACAGAGGGGCATCAGGCAGGGATGCCCCCTTTCCCCACTTCTGTTAGTGCTTGCAATTGAACCCTTGGCTCTTGCGGTGAGCCAGATGCCGATGGTTGGGGGTTACTGATATGGTCCTCTGGAAGAGAAAATCTCTCTCTATGAGGACTACGCTCTCATTTACCTAGACAGAAAGAAGGCCTCCTTTGAAGGCCTAATGTGAGTGGTGGAGGAGTTTGGAGAGGTGTCGGGTCTATGCAGAGGCGTATCTAGTTAAAATGGCGCCTATGGCAAGCACTGAAACTGCGCCCCTGTCAAAACATTTAAAACCCATATTTCAGATTACTGAATTCTTACGCCAGGCACAGGCATCAGTAAAAGCAAGGAAGGTGCAGTTGTAATTTGCCAGCCACATCTTTGAGGCACCCTGCTAGCGGCCAAATAGCGCCACAAAAAACGACAGTAAATTGACACTAAAATAGCACCGCTTTACTGCCAACAGCGCAACGCCCCAGTGTGAAAGAAGCCAAATTAATCATATGCCAGGCACAGGCCCAAACAGAAGCAAGCAGCCAATCAAATTCAGTGCTTGCTCAAAATGGATTAAATAAATGTATAATTATGCATAGCCATAGATATCATAAATAAAGTGATTTGTGCACCAGAAGGTACTACTTGCACAAATCACTTTATTTATGATATTTATGGCTATGCATAATTATAATTTATTTAATCCTTATATTAAGCACTATATATTTGGTTGTCTGCTTGGCAGTGGAACATATCATCACATAGTGATGAGTACAAATAAAAAAGTGATCACAGGTTTGCGCAGTATGGACAGCAAGTGTAGAAAGCCTTATGTGTTTCATACTATTTGACTTCTACTGGGGGATCTAGTCCCCTGGAGGGGTGCCGCTATTCTTTGTGGATGCCATTAAGCTACAGGAGATTTGGAAGCGTGCATCCTTGGCCCAGGTACCACCGCGAGGAGCGATTGGATGTTATCCTGGAAGATCGTTTGAGGAAAACATACCGTGACACAGATACTCTTGTCTATGCTGCTTTGACTCACCACTCATCGGTGTGCGGGTCCACACCTTACGGTAGGAGTACCGACCGCTGTCTTTTGGTGGCAGGATCACAGCCCTTCTTCCGGTGGTTATCCATGTGATGCCAGGATTATCCATTCACTTACTTTGTATTCACACCACATTGTACTCTGGAAATTACTTACTATAATATTTGGGACTTTTTTCACCCAATAGCCACTTCCACATGAATGGGACTTGTGCTTACAGACGTTATCAGAGTGCCTATTTACATCAGGTGCCCCATCAGAGTGCCTATTTACATCAGGTGTCCCCATCAGCGTGCCCCAATAACATAATATGTGCCCATCAGCATTCCCCTTTAACATAAAATAAGGGGCATGCTGATGGACATATTTAATGTTAAGGGGCACTCTGATGGGCACATTTTATGTTAAGGGGCACTCTGATGGGCACATTTAATGTTAAGGGACACTCTGGAGAGTACATTTTATGTTAAAGGGCACGCTGATGGGCACAACAAAATATGCCCATCAGCGTGCCCCTGAACATTAAATATAACCATTAGTGTGATCCTTAACATAAAATGTGCCCATCAGTGCCCCTTAATATTAAACATGCCCATCAGTGTGATCCTTAACATAAAATATGCCCATCAGAATGCCCTTTATTTTATGTTAAGGGTAAAAAGATGGGCATATTTAATATTAAGGGACACTCTGATGAGCACATTTTGTTGTGCCTATCAGAGTGTACCTTACATTAAATGTGCCCATCAGAGTGCCCCTGTAAACATCCCACATACCTTGTGGCAGGAAGGGATCAGGAGTTAACAAACTGCAGGGGATGAGAGCTACACTGAGTCTTGCTGAAGGAGCGCTTATAACACATCATACTTCGTGGCTCCCGACTCACTCAGTGATCACCCCTATGTTAACAAACAGCAGGGGGGCGGGGGCGTGCATGTGATGTCATGGCTTACCTTTGCAGCCCTGGCTGGGAGCTATGAGATAGTACGCATGGGGGCGGGGTGTGAGGCGCACATGCGATGTCAGTGTTTGCAGGGCACCCGCGGTCCCGACAACCAATGACTGCTGGATGGAGCCCTGGCGGCCTGCTCGCGCTTGGGACGGGAAGAAGACGAAGCTGCCGCTGCGCTGAGGAGAGGAGGGTAGGCAGAGCTTTAGGCGGAGCCTCCACAAGTTAGCCGATTGATGGTCTGGGCGATCCCACTCATAGACGAGCATGGGGCGCCAATATACTGCCTGCCAGCCAGCCAGCCGGGGTGACAGTACTGTAAGTGAATGGCCATGCCTCCGCCGTCACCGGAGCTATAGTGCGGGAGACAGTGCCTGCAGGAGAACGAGTGTGATTTTATTTTCGTGCAAGGAGCAGGTTTTTTTTGCGCCTCCCCCCAAGGTGCTAATGGCACCTGCCATGGCTGCCATAGGCTGGATACGCCACTGGGTCTATGGATCTGCTGGGACAAATCTCGGGACTTCCCCATTAGCCCCTCCATGCCCTATGATTATTTGAATTGCAAAAAGCCTAGTCATTTAAATATTTAGGCATCCAAATTCATACAGATATATCTCAATATGAGACCTTAAATGTTACTCCTATAGTTAAGCAGATGGTTGCTAAACTTTATAATTGGTCAAATTTACCGCTGAACTTAATTGGCTGCATTAATATTTTTAAGATGATTTTTTTACCAACATTTTTGTTTTGCTTTAGAGCTGCTGTCAGGAAAGGTTCCATTCGCTGGTAATATTTATTATTATTTGGCTTGCAGTACTGTGGTCCACCAGCAGGTGTCTCCTGGCAGTTTGGAACTGTCAGGAGAACTTCTCCCTGCTGGTGTTATATCACCTTTGGGACACAGTACTGGTCTCCACCAGCGGATGGATCCTGGCAGCGTGGAGCGTACGGCTCTTTCTGCGCTCAGGTGTGACTTGAAGCCAATTACTGACATTCCTATTCATATCCGGTGAGTGTATCTCTCTCCCTGACCTGGTGTTTCTGACTTTTGAGACTGATTTGATCTGACCTGATCCCTATCCCAAGCCCACCCTGGTCTTGTCCTGCCTGCTTTCCCATTACCTTGGATCCCTGTCCCCTTGTTACCTGGATCCTTGCTCTGCAGCTCATCCATCCGTCATCTCCCTGTTCCCGTTTATCTCCCGTCCTTACCTATCTTCTGATCTCCTTGTGTATGACCTCGGCCTGGCCTGTTCACGATTACGGTATCTCCCATCATTGTACATCTTGTTTATAGTTTTCTTTGGGTCACTGTTTATTGGTTGATTTATCTAACAGTGTTCTGTTGGAGGTGGTTGCGTGTTTGTTCCCTTATCTCAATAAATTGTTATATTTTCATCTATATGCATTTTGGGTCTCCTCTATGCAGCCACACAGTCTGGTCCACTAGCTTCTTTGACAGCTGCACCAGTTTTTCTACCCTAAAGGTCGAGTATCTAACCTGTCCTCCTTCATATGCAATCGGGCTCATCCACGGATTGCTGGGTCCTAAATAGGATGGTGGCCTGGCGTGTCCTAAATTTACGTAATTATTTTATTGCATCTCAGCTCGCGTATGTGTAAGAGTGGATACACTCTGCTCCGCCGACCCCCTCCATCACTCTTTTATCAGATTTTTTTGGCCTTTCCATTTCGTTGAAGAATGAGATTTACAGATCAAAGGGACCTGGGGGTTCTTGTTCCTCTCCGTTTGAAGTAGGTTTTTTGGCATGGTGTGAGGGGGGAGGATTCTTCCCCCCTCATCGCCTGGAGTATCTCCTCAGGTTTCTTTAGGGAATAATCCTAACCTCCCTGAGCTCTACGACTACCCAGACTCAAATTGGTTGGGTCGTCTCAGCGTGACTGATTCGCAAGTATTTAGAAATGGAATATTTCTGTCTTTTGAGAATGTGAAGGATAGCTACAGCGTAGAAAACAAGTTATTTTTTAAATATCTTTTGTTCCGTCATGCTATTCAGATGCAGTTTGGGTCCCTGGCTCTGGAGCTCACGGAATCCCCTTTGGAAGATATGTTACCTTATACAGAACTAACTAAGTTGGTCACTACTTTCTATGGCTGTCTTCAGTTGGCCAGGTCTAGCCCCTTTGGGATAGCCCACTGCAAATGGCTTACATTGTTGCCCAGGCTCTATGAGGAGGATTGGAAGGAGGCCACAGATGTGTGTTTTTGGGATATCATTAGTACAGCAGACCAGTTTTTTCAATTTAAGTTTATTAATCATCTTCATTACACATCGGCCAAATTGCCTGGTATGGGAATGGGGCCTTTGTTCTCGTTGTGGACTTATTGGAGCGGATAGCCTCCATATGTTTTGGGACTGTCCAGGACTGACAATCTTCTGGCGTGATTTATTCTCTTTCTTTGAGCAAAAGATTAATCGCCCAGTACCACAGACCCAGAAGTCAGACTCTTTGGTATTTTAAATTACTTTGTTCCTAGAAATCAAATTATATTACGTATGTTAATGTTTTACGTGTGACGAGGGGGCACTCTTTACTCCTAGAGGAAAAGAGATTTCACCTCCGAATACGGAAAGGTTTCTTCACAATAAGAGCTGTGAAAATGTGGAACAGACTCCCTCCAGAGGTGGTTCTGGCCAGCTCAGTAGATTGCTTTAAGAAAGGTCTGGATACTTTCCTAAATGTACATAATATAACTGAGTACTAAGATTTGTAGGTAAAGTTGATCCGGGGTAAATCCGATTGCCTCTCGGGGGATCAGGAAGGAATTTTTTCCCCTGCTTATGCAAATTATGCAAATCATGCTCTGCTGTTTTTTTTTTGCCTTCCTCTGGATCAACTGTGGGTATGGAGTTGGGTGTATGTACTATGTTTTTTATTTTGTTTGTTTATTTTTTTGTGGTTGAAATGGATGGACTTGTGTCTTTTTTCAACCTGACTAACTATGTAAAAGTTATCTTGTTGCGCTGGAAGAAAGCAAATTCACCTACAGCTCAATAGGTTTATCATATGGTAAATAGGGATCTGCCTAAGTTCAGTAAAATTTGTAAACCATACGTCATTTTGGGAGGTCTTGTAATTCAGTCAACTTAAATCGTTTTTTAAATTTGTAGTTCTGTTTGAATTTTTTATTTTTCCTCTTTTGTGGCATGTAGGGAGGACTGGGGGGTGCGTGTGCTTGTGTATGTAATGTGTGTGTATGTGTGGTGTGTGAATGTGTTTCTGGATTTGAAATTTATAACATTCGGTTAAATGGGTGCTGACATCCTTTAAACAGGACTCCTGGGTGGGGTCTATTATTATGTTAATGCTTGTTCTGATTAATGCATGTGCCCTCATTGTACACACCTTATCTTCATGTATACAGTGGAACCTTGGATTACGAGCATAATTTGTTGCAGGAGAATGCTTGTAATCCAAAGTACTCACATATCAATGCGAGTTTCCCCATTGAAGTCAAAGGAAACGAAAACAATTAGTTCAGCATTGACTTCAATGGCATGCAATACCACATGTGGCCAGAGGCGGGGGGCGCCGAAGAGCCTCTTAAACACTCTAAAAGGGCCAAGGACACCTCGGCTGAACTCGGAAAACCTCGGAAACTGAGTATTTTAACGTTTTTACGAGCATTTCCAAAACGGCTACGAACGGTTCCGGTGCCCCCCCCCACCTCAGGCCAAATGCGGTATTGCGCACAGATTTGGCTTGAATCCTGCTAATTTTGCGAGACAACACTTGCAAACCGAGTCAGTTTTTTTTAAAATACAGTGCTCGTATTGCGAAATGCTCGTTAACAGTGTTATTTGCAAATCTTCTTCTTGTTATTCTTGTAGCACTTTACAATCTCCCAAATGAACGGAATCTGTTTAAAGATATTGAGCACAAACGCTTCTCCCTGTCCCCTGATCCTTCACTTTTTTGTGAAATTTCAATCCTAACTTGGACCCCTTGCTTTGCAGAATGTGTCCCGTCCTCTTCAATCCTACATTTGAAGATGGCACACTGTGTCCACTTACTGGGTGGATGATGGGATAGGAATAATAGCACTGAAATATATGAATGTGCCATGCCAATATTTATGGTACACTACATCGAATTGAAAAATAGTGCACAAATATGGGGCTAACAGTGGCAAAGGAAAAATGTCCCTGCATAGGTGGTGCCACTGGAAGGAAAAAATATTCCTGCGTGGGTGGTGTCACCAGGAGGAAAAATATCCCTGTGTCAGCGATATTAGCGAAAGGAAAACTGTCCCTGTTGAGGTGGTTTCGCCAGAAAGAAATAATGTCCCTTCACTTAATAAAATAAAGAATCCGCGCTTAGGATGTGTGATGTAGCTGCTGCCTCCCTAAGGATCTCCTGGGAAATCAAATCATAAATGTGCAAATATTGGGATGGTGGCGCTGCTATATGTGTCTAGTATATAAAGCGTCTGAATAGACAAAGTGTTGGGTATCTTGTGAAAGGGGAGTCCCAAAAAAAGGTAGACCCCTTTTAAGCCTCTCAGAAAGGCTTTTGTGGTTACCTATTTAATAATATGGACTGGCTGAATGTCCTGTTTTAATGAGTGCTGAAGAAGACTCCCACCACTAGGTGGTGTCCACTGATGTGTATGGAGTGATTCCTAAAAAGTGAGCATGTGTATCCAAAATGAATAAAATTGGAAAAAAGCCAAAAACCAAAACTTTGGTCAGGACTCTGTGCAGGTAAGTGGAAGGATGCCTTCCAATGATAGTGTTCAACTTGTGACTAGTGTACCAGATATAAATCCTGGTAGTCCAAGGTGTTGGGTCTGTTGACCACACTAAGTGATTCCTCCAAAATCAAATAAACAAACGCAAAAAACAAAGACAAATCCCAAACAGTGATATGTGTCAGGTGATCTGATAATTCACCAGTAATCTCCCAACGTGTGTAACCCAAGTGTCATCTACAGTATCAGCAAGACACTGTGCGGGCCACTGGGTGAAAAATATGAGTACTGTGAACTTAGAGGGGAATATCTATCAGAGCACACGTAAACATCAAATATGGATCCAATGTGACTCCCTTAAACAGGGATTCTGATCGTATATATATGTAATGAAAAACTTCAATTAAGGAAAATCATTTGTAGACCATGACATAAAAAAGAAGAAAAAAGAGGGTAAAAGTCTATAGGTGACTTGGTGCAGTTGTTTTCCTATTGAAATGCTGCTTCGTGACTTCAGTGCTCCCCTACGTGGGTCCCCACTCACCAGATGTTGGCACTCTCCAGGGGCTAAGAGCAGATGGTGGTGGTACCTTAGGTGTTGCTATTCCACGGATCCCGTTATCCGCGTAGCACCTGCTGTCAGCTGTAGGGGTATCCTCACGCTATTTGTAGTGATGAACTTCCGGTGTCACTCAGAGAGACAAAAAGTGAAGTATCCACATAGTGTAGCATGTTTCCAAAAGCACTGGGTGCATTTATTATAAAAAACTGCTGTAAGAGGTCATTTCCACTTAAAATCCCAGAGGCACCTGGGCTGGTTAAAAAATGTATGGAAATAAAAACTAAACTTAAAACAAAACAAAGTTGAGATGGTACGATTGTAAGCCTCAGCTATCTGAGCTGTCCACCTGCCCCTAAGCCAGGGCTGCTAGGGAGACGAGTCCGCCGTTGCACCCGGAGTGTGTAGTCCGTAGGTGGTCGTGTCCGTCCTCGGTAACTCGCTAACCCGTAGCGCGGCATGTGGATCAGCTGTATGGCTGTGTAGCTGGGCGTACTAAGCGTGCGTACGTGCTGACGTGTTAGTCACCTGACGCGTTTCGTCGTATGACGTTTTCAAAGGTGATATGGGCAACGTACGTACGGTGTACTTTTTGTATGCAGCGGCAGGCACTCCCCTCATCCTGTTGATGAGTATGATAGGTTGTGGATAGTAAGGTGTGTCCAGCATAGCCTCCCCTCTATTAACCCCTGGCAGTGCCGAATGCAAAAATGAAGGGATATGTGATTGCATGCCGCTGCATGCAGCAATGAAAAAAACAACAACAACAGCAGACAGAGCTATATCACATAAGCAAAGGATGACAGTTATAAATCTGCATTCACAAGGATCACTGTCCCTGACCTTGGTATGTATTAATTAATGAGGTATTTTTTCATGAGGTATTTTTTCTTTCTTTTTCTTTGTTTCCGCCATAAGGGGAATGCACAGAATAAAAAAAAAAGACAAAAAGTGTGTAAAAAGAAATGTAAAAAGAATATAGATAGGACCCCATGACAATTTGATACTATGTATAGAGATGAGACCACAGTGATAGATTATTAGTCAGTAGAAAAAAGAGACTAGTGATGTAAAAGGAAAGACACATTTGATACACTGTTGTTCCGACTGGATATACAGTGTGTCCTGTCATCATCTATGATAGCTATGTTTATCCCAATGCAATGTAAATACCAGATGTATTAGATAGAAGGTCCCAGATCTGGTGTTCAACTTTATGACCAAACCCTTTATCACAGAAGACTACTACCAGGTCACAAATTGATTTGGTCACCTGGAAGTTATCCTTCCTGGTAATTGGCATAACCCTGGAAATAGATGAATGAGGGCTTCACATCGTCCCTTACATATTTCTCCAGAGGAAGATGTATGTTTTAAAGGCATATTTCTCCAATAAGGGGTGTTTTTAGAGGTATATAGGGATACTGTGGAGTGGATATTTCACACCGTATCTGGCATTGTGGTGGAGGTAATGGGATAAGGACCTAATTGGAGAGAATTTTACAGCTATGGAAGAGGGTTAGTATATTTAATATATATATTGTGTTCTGTAGAGAATGTTGGATGATATTTCTCTAGGGGTGTAAAGTTCTGTTCAAGATGTAATTAGATTGTGAAGATGATCTCAAAGTTGAGACAGACACTAAGTCATTCAACTGCTAGAGGGTATACGGTAAGGAGAATATTAGGTAATTATTTAGAAATTAGAAATGAAACAATTTAAATCAATGTCCAGGTTAAGGCCCCTTGGCGCTAGGGACCCCAGCCTATGTATCCATCGGGTCTCATTTTGAGAGACCAATTGTTGCTTATTACCTCCCCGCCAGTGATCCTTGATAATATCAATGGCGTAGAAGGTAAGGAGTGTAGGATCTTTATTATGCTTTTCAGCAAAATGCCTTGAAAGACTGTGTCTAGGGAACCCCTTTCGTATGTTTTTAATGTGTTCCCTTATTCTCACACGTAAGGGTCTGGTGGTACGGCCCACATATTGGAGGCGACACGGGCACTCAATGACATAAGTCACATGCGTGCTGTTGCATGTAATAAGTTCTTTTATCTGGAACTGTCTCTTGTACGCATGAGATTTGAAAGATGTTTTTCTCCTTGGTTGAGGTCTGTTTGTTTTGCATGGTAGGCATCTCTGACATCTGTAGAACCCTTTGAGCTCCGGACAGATGTTGGATTGTTTTGGGGGGTCCAATACATTATGAACAAGGTGAGTTCTCAAGGTGGGTGCTCTACGATAGACAAATTTTGGTCTTTGGGGCAGTATGGTAGCCAGTGTCCTGTCCTCTCTGAGGATTGGCCAATATCTCTTGAAGATTCTTTCCACTTGTTGGTACTGGTTGCTATACTCCGTGACAAAGGTTATATCCATGGCGGGGGCTTGTTGTATTTTTTTACTTTTTAACAGCTCTCCTCTGTCCAAGTTTCGGATGTTATTTTTCAGTGTTGTGAGCACTTCTTGTTTATAACCTTTTTCCAAGAATCTTTTAATCAGTACCTCTGCTTGGATGTCAAAATCCTCCACTCTATGGCAGTTCCTCCTGACCCGTAATAGTTGTCCTTTGGGTATATTCCCTATCCATTTCGGGTGATGGCAGCTAGATGTGGGTATGTACCCATTCCTATCTGTCTTTTTAAAGAAAGTTTTAGTGCATAGCACGCCCCCTTCCTTGAATATTTGTAAATCCAGATAGTCAATGTTATTTGTGTGCCATTTGCCGGTGAAGGTAATGCCATATATGTTCGTATTGAGTTGCTTCATGAAATCTTCAAGAGACTCCGCCGGTCCATCCCATAGAATTATCAGGTCGTCAATGTAGCGCCTATAGAACCTTAATTGCGGTATATTTTGGCCATAAATATATTCGTCCTCCCACATGTCCATAAAGAGGTTTGCTACGCTGGGGGCATAACGTGCCCCCATAGCTACTCCTTTTTTCTGGACGTAGAACTCCTTCTTGTACCAGAAGTGGTTGTTCGCCATGGCCATTTTTAATCCCTCCAGGATAAATGAGATTTGTACTTGTTTCATCTCAGTTAATAGATGTAATGCCATCTCGGCCCCCTTTAAACCATCAGATTGTCTTATACTGGTATACAATGAGTCCACGTCAATGGTCGCCAGGAGAAGGTTCTCTGTACTATCCATGTCCCGTAATTCATTTATTAGTTGGGTACTATCTTTCAAGTGTGATCTCCCTTTGGTGACTAAAGGTCTTAGAAATGTATCCAAGTATTCTCCTAACCTTGAAAAAATGGAGTTGATACCGCTTACTATAGGTCTTCCTGGTGGTTTGTCCAACCTCTTAAGTATCTTAGGTACCTGATAGATAACCGGGGTTTTCGTAGATTTTGATATCAGGTACGTGGATTCTTTTTCATTGAGGATCCCAAGTCGAGCGCCTTTCTTAACATATTTAGTTAGTTGCTTTTTATAGATAGAGATGGGGTTCTTCTTTAGTTTTTCATAGTTTTTCATATGTGTCAGGTACTTGTAACAGTGCCCGTGTCGCCTCCAATATGTGGGCCGCACCACCAGACCCTTACGTGTGAGAATAAGGGAACACATTAAAAACATACGAAAGGGGTTCCCTAGACACAGTCTTTCAAGGCATTTTGCTGAAAAGCATAATAAAGATCCCACACTCCTTACCTTCTACGCCATTGATATTATCAAGGATCACTGGCGGGGAGGTAATAAGCAACAATTAGTCTCTCAAAATGAGACCCGATGGATACATAGGCTGGGGTCCCTAGCGCCAAGGGGCCTTAACCTGGACATTGATTTAAATTGTTTCATTTCTAATTTCTAAATAATTACCTAATATTCTCCTTACCGTATACCCTCTAGCAGTTGAATGACTTAGTGTCTGTCTCAACTTTGAGATCATCTTCACAATCTAATTACATCTTGAACAGAACTTTACACCCCTAGAGAAATATCCTCCAACATTCTCTACAGAACACAATATATATATTAAATATACTAACCCTCTTCCATAGCTGTAAAATTCTCTCCAATTAGGTCCTTATCCCATTACCTCCACCACAATGCCAGATACGGTGTGAAATATCCACTCCACAGTATCCCTATATACCTCTAAAAACACCCCTTATTGGAGAAATATGCCTTTAAAACATACATCTTCCTCTGGAGAAATATGTAAGGGACGATGTGAAGCCCTCATTCATCTATTTCCAGGGTTATGCCAATTACCAGGAAGGATAACTTCCAGGTGACCAAATCAATTTGTGACTAGGTAGTAGTCTTCTGTGATAAAGGGTTTGGTCATAAAGTTGAACACCAGATCTGGGACCTTCTATCTGATACATCTGGTATTTACATTGCATTGGGATAAACATAGCTATCATAGATGATGACAGGACACACTGTATATCCAGTCGGAACAACAGTGTATCAAATGTGTCTTTCCTTTTTCATCACTAGTCTCTTTTTTCTACTGACTAAGAATCTATCACTGTGGTCTCATCTCTATACATAGTATCAAATTGTCATGGGGTCCTATCTATATTCTTTTTACGTTTCTTTTTACACACTTTTTGTCTTTCTTTTTTTATTATTCTGTGCATTCCCCTTATGGCGGAAACAAAGAAAAAGAAAGAAAAAATACCTCATGAAAAAATACCTCATTAATTAATACATACCAAGGTCAGGGACAGTGATCCTTGTGAATGCAGATTTATAACTGTCATCCTTTGCTGTGATATAGCTCTGTCTGCTGTTTTTTTCATTGCTGCATGCAGCGGCATGCAATCACATATCCCTTAATTTTTGCATTCGGCACTGACAGGGGTTAATAGAGGGGAGGCTATGCTGGACACACCTTACTATCCACAACCTATCATACTCATCAACAGGATGAGGGGAGTGCCTGCCGCTGCATACAAAAAGTACACCGTACGTACGTTGCCCATATCACCTTTGAAAATGTCATACGGCGAAACGCGTCAGCACGTACGCACGCTTAGTACGCCCAGCTACACAGCCATACAGCTGATCCACACGCCGCGCTACGGGTTAGCGAGTTACCGAGGACGGACACGACCACCTACGGACTACACACTCCGGTGCAACGGCGGACTCGTCTCCCTAGCAGCCCTGGCTTAGGGGCAGGTGGACAGCTCAGATAGCTGAGGCTTACAATCGTACCATCTCAACTTTGTTTTGTTTTAAGTTTAGTTTTTATTTCCATACATTTTTTAACCAGCCCAGGTGCCGCTGGGATTTTAAGTGGAAATGACCGCTTACAGCAGTTTTTTATAATAAATGCACCCAGTGCTTTTGGAAACATACTACACTATGTGGATACTTCACTTTTTGTCTCTCTGAGTGACACCGGAAGTTCATCACTACAAATAGTGTGAGGATACCCCTACAGCTGACAGCAGGTGCTACGCAGATAACGGGAGCCGTGGAATAGCAACACCTAAGGTACCACCACCATCTGCTCTTAGCCCCTGGAGGGTGCCAACATCTGGTGAGTGGGGACCCACGTGGGGGAGCACTGAAGTCACGAAGCAGCATTTCAATAGGAAAACAACTGCACCAAGTCACCCATAGACTTTTACCCTCTTTTTTCTTCTTTTTTATGTCATGGTCTACAAATGATTTTCCTTAATTGAAGTTTTTCATTACATATATATACGATCAGAATCCCTGTTTAAGGGAGTCACATTGGATCCATATTTGATGTTTACGTGTGCTCTGATAGATATTCCCCTCTAAGTTCACAGTACTCATATTTTTCACCTAGTGGCCCGCACAGTGTCTTGCTGATACTGTAGATGACACTTGGGTTACACACGTTGGGAGATTACTGGTGAATTATCAGATCACCTGACACATATCACTGTTTGGGATTTGTCTTTGTTTTTTTTTTTTGCGTTTGTTTATTTGATTTTGGAGGAATCACTTAGTGTGGTCAACAGACCCACCACCTTGGACTACCAGGATTTATATCTGGTACACTAGTCACAAGTTGAACACTATCATTGGAAGGCATCCTTCCACTTATCTGCACAGAGTCCTGACCAAAGTTTTGGTTTTTGGCTTTTTTCAATTTTATTCATTTTGGATACACATGCTCATTTTTTAGGAATCACTCCATACACATCAGTGGACACCACCTAGTGGTGGGAGTCTTCTTCAGCACTCATTAAAACAGGACATTCAGCCAGTCCATATTATTAAAGAGGTAACCACAAAAGCCTTTCTGAGAGGCTTAAAAGGGGTCTACCTTTTTTTGGGACTCCCCTTTCACAAGTTACCCAACACTTTGTCTATTCAGACGCTTTATATACTAGACACATATAGCAGCGCCACCATCCCAATATTTGCACATTTATAATGTCCCTTCACTGTTGGTGTCACTGGAAGGAAAAAAATTACCTGTATCGGTGGTGTCACTTGAAGGAAACATGTTCCTGTGTCAGTGGTGTTGGTAAGAGGAAAAATGATGCTGTATCAGTTTCAGTTGGAAAGAAAATGCCCCTGCATTGGTGGTGTCAGTCTGGGTCTGCTTTGGCTGCTTTGGATGAAGGAGGGTAGGAGAGCTGGGAGGTAGGCTTGGTCAGGAAAGGGGGGCAGTGAGCATTCCCCCCCCCCCTCTTGAACCATGGCAGTCCATATATTCTCAATGTGAACCTGTCAAAGGTGTGTGATGTCTATATTTACTTTACAGTTTTTTTGAAAAGCCTGGTCCATGCTATGAAAAGATCTGGACCATATGGTTAAGATCCATCCAGAAGCCTGGATCAGCACCTTGCTCAGTCTTTCAGTGATCCACTAAGAGCTAGCCACTCCCACCCCCTCCACAACCCAACTCTCCAGTGAACACTGGAGGGGTAGAGCAGAGAGAGGGCTCTCTGCTCAAAGTGGAGGGGAGAACTGAGCAATCAGCAGTGATTGATCAATCAGTTCAGAGGCAATGGGGGAAAGATGAAGTGATGGATCCATGCTGCAACCACTTAGATAAGTAAAACATTTTTTTTCCAAAGGTCATAGTTCTCTTTAAATAAATTCATAATTTTTTAAAAGTATTGATGGAAACACCAGACTCTTAAGTATACAGCAGATAGTTTATTCTATATTTGAATAACATTTTTTGAGAAGCAACAATAATTAAACATTAAAAATTCTAACTGGCTGCAAAGAATACAAGGCTGTCAATTTTGGCTCTTTTAGTAGAAACCTGCTTACATCAACTGTAATTTTATTTAAAAAAAAATGATTCATTGTAGGCCCAAAAGGATTGCTGGTAGAATCTCTCTGCCAAATTAATTACATAAAATATCATGCAAGATAAATAGATAATATACCATTTTGTAATTTAAAATGTAACTCTGGGTAATTAAAAGATTGTTTATATGCTGTAATCTGCCACTTTTATAAACACAGCACTTGTTCTTCTGAGCACCCCCATAACAACACTGCAACTAATTGTGTAATTACCATTTGCACTTGTTTAGACCCTCCCATTTAGGAGATAGCTGGCATTTACAGGGCAGGAAGTGGTAAAAGTCTGCAATGATTTTCACTAAAATGCTTGCAGCAAATGTGGACTTTTCAGATAAATTTTTTCACTTTCAGTGGTAAATATGTCCGTTCTATAAATGCACTATATGAAGACTGCATATGCAATACTAACATATATCCTTTTAAAAATTGTGATGGTTTTCAATATTTGCGACAAAAAAGTTAAATACGGTATGTATAAAAAAAAACTGTTAAAACTGGCATTTAATCCTGGCTGAATTTACTATTTATTTTTCATGTTAGGCTTTTCCACTAATATATAAAATAATATAGAGTAAAAGTGAACAAGAAATTATGTAAAGAGCAGAGAAAATGCAGCAAAAAAAGAGCATTATTTAACATTATTTAACATATTTAAAAAAGTCAAAAACTGCCCCAAAATATTAAAAAACACAATTATGCTATCCTGAGAAAGTTGCATCTTTGTCATGCTTCCTTTGTAAATAATACATTGTGCCCTGTGAAGCTTGACAACAAACATTTCAGAAATAAAACAAATGTTTTTAAAGAGAATACATTAACATAAAGCAGCAAAATGGTAAATAGAGGATGTAGCATTCGCCTTTTTTCAGGGAAAATTTAAAAAGACAACCTCAAAAAAGTAAAGTTTTTTTTCCCGACCTTTAAAAAATACTGTAAGTTCCTCATAAGGCAGCAAACTCTAGTAATATTTTCCCTTTTGCATCAATACCTAACATGTGCGTTCATTAATCGTTATTTTACCAAATGTGATTTTTATTGTAACCAGCCAAATGACCATGATGTTTATGTGCCTCTTTATCTTAAAGTTTTCAGGTTCCAATAAACATACTAAACAAGAAAAAAGTACAATGTATGCCCAGTGGGAAATGTTTTTATGTCATGTGTTACTATACATTACTTTAACCAGTTATCTACAATAGTGTATAATGTTGTTTTTGTGTCTCTATAGTTCCCAAAGAACATTTCAACATCTTCTACTGGACACAATGTACACTTCAAAAGCCTAGGTAAGAAAAAGTAAAGGTAGAATTTCAAAAGTCAAAAGTCAAAAGTAAAGGTACACTTCAAAAGCCTAGGTAAGAAAAAGTAAAGGTAGAATTTCAAAAGTAACTTACAAGAAAACTTCACAGAAATTTGAAAAAATGGGAGATTTATTTGAACTAATTACAGGTTCCTTCATTAGGTTTGTTATGAAGGAGTAGTAAAATACCTGAGCTGATTCACTAAATGTATAGGGCAGTATATGGCAGTTATGGAACCTTTTCTTATATAGATACCTAAAATGTAGTTCCTGGGAATTCAGGAAGAATTATTGTAATTCCATTGTCATTCTCAGGATTGTAATATCCAGAGTGAATGTTAAATAATCTATAAATTATGGCTTAACCTTTAACATTTCTTGTTTTTCTCTTGGTCTAGTGGTATTTTTTATTGATAGTAATGATAGTGGTGAGCATAGAGTTGTTGTCTGTAGTATTCTTCATATCTTCTGTAATAGTCACCTTTATCATTTCCATAAGGGTCATGAGGGTCATAATGCTCATTGTACCTGTTATCAGGATAATATGGAGCAGCAGCATTTTCAGCACCCCCATTGCTTCCCTCCTCATTACCTAAGATTTCATTGGTTCCACCATTATTATAAGGTGCCTCAGTGGTAGAAGCAATGGTGACAGCTTGTGTTGGCTGAAGTTCAGTGGTGCTCTCGCTGGCTGTGCTTGGCTGCTCAGTATCTGTCTCATTCTGACTTGCAGTGCTGTCTTCAACCTAATGATGTTGAAAAATACAAGTAAGATGAACCAATTATACTTACAGAATTTCAATCATTGTACATAAATTTATCATAGTAGGTCTCATGATCAAAACATCAGACTGTGTAAAGAAGAACTATGTCCATAACTATTTTTTTCAATTAGTATCTTGCCAATTTCATGCACCCAAATGTAATACTTAAAGTGGAGGTTCACCCTATTTATTCACTTAATATGTATTAAACAGCCTTCTATTCACAAGACAAAATCCGTGCATTTTTTTTTTTTTAGTGAAGGCTTACCCGTTTTCTCCATTCAATTCTGGCCTGTCAATCAAAGTACACCGCGGGGGAATGGGCGTGCCTATCCATTTTCCCCCGACGGCGCTTTGTCTCCTGGGAATCTGTCTTTACGTCCCCAGGAGACGCTGTGTGCTATCCCGCGATATTTCGCGGTGTCACGTGACTCGGGAACTGTGCAGTGTTGACGGCCCGGCTCGCCGTCAACACTGCACATGCGCGGGATAGAGCGGTGAATGCTGGGACGCCAGCATTCACCGTATCCCGGAAATGCCTAGAGCTAGGCTTCAGCGTGGGACAGTTAAGATGGAACCTGCCATCTACAGATTTTATAAAGTACAGTTTTGTTCCAAAAAAAAATGCTGGCGGCGAAAAGAGTGGTACGCACGGGCTCATATCAAGACCAGGTAAGAGCGGGACAGTAATTAAAAGAAAAAAAAAAAAACGGTCGAAATACCGCTTTAATTTATAGGTCTGGTAGGCTGAATACCCAGCTAGCCTTTTATTTATCTTGAAGATACTGGTGGCAAAACCTGTCTGCCTTACTTCCTAGCTCTGTTCCTGCTCATCATGAAGTCTTCACCGTTCATGTCCATCTTGGGAGTCCCCACTTATCCTGCTGCATTAGCCATAATAGAATTTAAAAAAATCAGCAGGCAGGTGAGGACCCCCTTAAGCTGACCATGGTCCCTGTGCAGACCCAGATCCATTCACTTGAATTTCAAAAAAATATACAATACTGTTAGGTAGTGGAACTTTTCACTATCCACTAATCGCAAGCAAATTACCCAAACTATTTTTTTTTATTGAACACATTATGTCACTTCTGATGTTGTATTCTGTCGTACGTAAGTTTTGGTACTGTGAGTAAACTCTTCACTTTCGACATAAGACTAGCATGCCACAAAAAACAGATGTGCAGTCGTCCGAAAATCTAAGCGTTTGTATGGGGCTTTAGATCCAAAAATCTCAAAAAGCGCTAATTGATTGTTTTTCAAAAAAGTTATAACGTCTGCAAAATAGGGGACAGATATATGGCATTTTTATTATTATTATTTTTTACTAGTAATGGCAGTGATCTGCAATTTTTATCAGGACTGCGACATTATGGTGGACATATCGAACACTTTTGACACATTTTTGGAATTATTGCCATTTATACAGCGATTAGTGCTATAAAAATGCACTGATTACTGTGTAAATGTCACTGGCAGGGAAGGGGATAACACTAGGGGGCGATCAAGGGGTGAACTGTGTTCCCTACTGTGTGTTCTAACTGTGGGGGGGGGGACTCACTATAGGAGATGAGAGATCGTGGTTCCCAGCTTGTAGGAACTCACGATATGCATCTCCTCTCCTCTCAGAACAGGGAAGTGTGTGTTTACACACACACATTCCTGTTCTGCCCCTTAATGCCCAAGATCACTTGTGGCCACAGGTCAAGAGCATTGGCACCCCACTGTGCAGCGCCCACGAGTGCGCACTATCCCGCTTAGAGGGACCGACGTACAGCTACGATGGTCCTTGGGAAGGAGCCGCAGTATAATGACAGTGGCGGGTCAGCAAGCGGTTAAAGGAGTTAAAGAGATTTGGGAGTAATTTTTGAGTAATACCTGGACATACACTTTAATGTAAGCTATAATGGTTTTGCTTAAGTTTTCGCTTTTTTAATAGATTGTGTTTATTGAAACTTTACAGAAAAATACAATAAGGGAGTTTGCTAGTAAAAATCATTAAAAAACATACTTTGATTTATTTCCCAGTTATCCAAGCATCAAGTTTGCCGATAGCTATGAAGGGCCAGAATATTTTTTATCTTAGTAAAGCTGCCGTTTTAATAAATCTATTAATACATTTTTTTTTATTATTTTCTATTTATTTTAAGTAGGATAGCATGATACATGCTTTGAGGTACAACCTTCTGATTTATAAAAGTGGGTTCATACAAAATGACACAAACAAAATTAAAGCTGAACTTCTCCCTCTCAATCAAGATTGATTATTTGTTATATATATGCTGCTTACAAATAAATCTATAGATCTATATCTATAATAGATAGGAAAGTATATCATATTTACATGTTTTTAACTTTTTTTTAATTTACACTAAGTTACTTCCTGGTTCTTTGCCTAGGCAAATTATGTCATACATGCCAGTATAGTTCAGGAGGGGAGGAGGAGTTTTCTCAGCTAATCACACCCTCCTGCCAGCATGACTGAGCTAAGGACAAATGGATTCCACAAAGTAAATGCTACATAAATCATCTGCCCTTACTCAAGATCGCCATGGCCAGAAATGCTAGGGGAGTGTTTTTTAAAGTAATTTCTCAAAATAAAGCATGGAGACGTGAATGGATGAGTTTGCTTTGAATATTAAAAATTAATTTAATAGCGTTTCTGTATTGTTCAGATGCAATGAAGTTCCACTTTATGCTGTTGCCTATACAAACACAACAGATTTTATTCTGAGTACAGAATCCACAACTTGCAATGGGAATTTTTCTTTGGTTTTAATTACTTTAAAGCCGCGTACACACCATTGGTCAAAACCGATGAAAACAGACTGAAGGTCAGTTTCATCGGTTCAAACCGATTGTGTGTAGGCGCCATCGGTCAGTTATCCTTCGGTCCAAAAAAAATAGAAAAATAGAACAGAATCAAGTCCACGCATGCTTGGAAGCATTGAACTTCGTTTTTTTCTGCACGTCGTGTAAAAACAAGTAAACGTCACCACGTTCTAACACGATCGGTTTTTTAACCGATGGTGTGTAGGCACACCAGACCATCAGTCAGCTTCATGGGTTAACTGATGACAATGATCCTTCAGACTGTTCTCATCGGATGGACTGTTCGTGTGTACGAGGCTTAACTGTTAGGTATGCAGAAAAATGTCAGACATTAGATTAATATGAAAATATTTTGGGAATTATTTGAACTGAGATTTGGCCTGGTAGGACAATCTATCTCCGCTATTCCGTGTTGTGTCCTGGGGGGGAGTTTAAAAAAAATGTTACTTTCCAGAATCAATTGACAATTAGAAAGAATGTTTTTAAACCTAGGGCTTAAATTGGTTGTTGACCCAAGTAGTGCAGCTCTTTTTTTTTGTGCAAATAATTTTTTTTGCCTTTTTTAGCTCCATCATGTGTCGTACATCACCGCTTGTCCTGTGCTGAGGGAGCAGAGTAGGAGAGACACAGATTCCTTCTGACGTGTGCAAGATATGTCAGAACAGGAATCTGCGATCTTCCACACTGTGGCCGTGCAGGGCCTATTGAGTCCACGCTGGTCACATGACTGGGACAAAAATGAATTATTAAAAACAAAACAATAAATCAAAATGTTTAAATGCACCAGCAACATTACAGATGGCGCACAAATGATATCTGTCTTGTAAAAACAATAATTTGATTCCTGTAAAACAAATTTTGTGGGTGGAGTGGAGTTACTGGTGATTGACAGTCATTGACAGTCATTAGTGAAGTGTGTATGGAGTGGGGGAGGGGGAAGGAGAGGAGAGGGATGGGGTGAGGCTGGAGTGTAGGAGATCCTTTTTCTAGCTCATGACTTTGTGTTGACAGTAAGAGGGAGGGGAGATGAATACGGGCACAGAGGAGGACAGGAGAGCTGCAGATGACGCAGACGCGCTGACAACGCTCTCTCGGCTCAGAGGATATGATAATCGGAGTCTGCACTCAGGGGGGAAGTCAGGACCTGGCATTATCAAATGGGTAGTTTAGGAGATACAGAGTGATAATTTAAAAAGCAAAAGCACCATGCTGCTAATTGCACATTAAAGCGGCAGGAGCAGCATTTGGGGGGGGGGGGGGGGGTACCAACCTTTTTATCGCCTAACTCCGGATTGGTACATATTATACAAATGGAAATGCTTATTGAATTCATGGGGCCATGTACAGCTTTTCTGAGAGGGAAACCCAGAAAATATCAAAACCATATTTTTAGTAGAAATACAAGTGACTATTAGCAGACACAAACAAAACATTATTTACAAAATGACTGCTAAATCTAAGATAAAACGGTATTGATGTAATAAATAAAGCTCTATGTGTAAATTAGGTCTTGGGGTTCATTCACATTGCTGCTGTGGCCTGTACAGTGTAAATGTTTGTTGTTATAAGTATTTGTATGTGACTATTGCTGTGTGCAGGCAGCATATTTTATGCTATGGGGATGCAACAAAGACAGACAGAGGCTCCTGTTTATTCATAAACTGAAGCATTGAAAACACAGTTTACGTTGCTTTAGTTTGGAATGGACACATACGTGATTGGTACAGATCACCTACTGTGGCCATTAATAAAAGGAAGAGACCGGTAAATGACATATTTATCCACCCCCTCCCCTGCTCTTCATCTCCCTGCAGCAGCCAAAAGGTGGGAAGCATGCAGAGAAGGGGACGTGATTGAAATATAAATAGTAAATGATTTGCATATGAATGCTGACCCTATTTATATATAAATGTTGGCGCGATTTTTACATGAGCTATCTGTACACTGCACACAGTAGAAGGGCAGGATCGATGCCTTCCGTGACTCTCCCTTCAGCAGTTGAAGATGGAGAAACCATATTTCAGCTGACGCAGAGAACTGCACAGGGCATTGTTGTGTAATTACCCCCTGACCCCCCCCCCCCTCCGCCGCCACACCGATCCTACCTTCCTGTCCTGGCCCTCCTGTGTCGGTCCCTCTACAGGAGGACCGGTGGTAACCCCCTGTCGGTGGTCGGTAATCCCCTGTCGGTGGTCCTGTATACAAATATTGTTTTCCGGGTCCATAAAAAAAGGCCTCTCTCTGCAGTTCTCTCTTTTACTGTAACCTGCAAACTTGCCTTTCTGCTATCCAGGGCTGGTTCTATTCTTGGTTGAATGACACTCAGCTTCATTTAACTCGCTTTCTGTCAGCACAGGGTGTCAAGGACCTAAACTCTGAAGCATGTCATCAAGTCACCCTGGAATCACAAGAGAATTTTGCAGAGAACAATAGAACTGTTTTCTGCAGCATTTAGGAACTGCTCACTGCTAGAGAAAGAGGACCCATGATGTCAAGTGACCAGACCATAGACTGCAGGATTTGAGGTATGTAATGTATATAGTATTTTTTTTTTTTTTTTTCAGTTCAGGTAACTAGGGGGTTCAGAGAGAAAAGGGAGGAGGAAAGGGACGACAAAAACTGAAATTTTGCTGTACCTATAGAAAGAAAATGAACCTTTTGTGCTATGGCCTATGTGATCTTAAAAAAACCTGCTAGCACAATATTTAGGTATAATGTATATCAGTGTGGAAAAACAAAAGTGTGCAGCGTTGCAAATTGTTTCACAGTGAAAATAAAAATAGATTCCAAAGATGGGCATGTGTAAAATGAACCTCATACAAAAACACGTGCAATAAACCCAAAAAATGATATACATATAAGTGGTTAAATTATAGTACATAAAAACTTGAAACCAAAGTAAATGGCAAAGTTCAAGGAACAGTTTAAAAATTCTCAGAGTGGGATATGGGTGTCAGTTTCAAATAGAGAATGGAAATGGTTCACAGTAACAAAGGAGGAGTCCTTCTAAAGTTTAGTGCAGGGGGGTCAACAGAAGATTTTTTTCCCAAGAATCACAGAAGGAATCACGCCATCCGGGTGTAAAAAGCAGGAGGCTATGTGACCGCTAATGTTTCCTATTTTCCATTTATAATACAATCCTCCAGACCCTTCCGCTATATACTCCAAACATATGTCATACAGCCTTAGAATGTATCTCCTGGAAATATGTGACTGCTAATGAATAGTGGTCAACACACGTTTGTGATTGATAATACAATTCTCCAGATCCATATACTCCGAACATCAGTCATACAGCCTTATGGCCCGTACACACGATCCGAATATCGGACGGAAACGATCGTACGATGATGGATCGTACGATTTTCGGATCGTGTGTACACTACTTTCGAGAGCCGATCACGACCGTTCATCCGATATTATTCCATCGGACAAGCGCGAAGATTTTCCTCGTACGATGTCAGATCGTACGATTATCGTTTAGTCAGTACAGTTGTCGTCCGACAATACAATACAAATACATTACAACACATGACATTACTTCCGATTTTTTTTTCTGTCGTACGAGAAAACGATCGTACGATGATGGATCGTATGATTTTCAGATCGTGTGTACACTACTTTCGAGAGCCGATCACGACCGTTCATCCGATATTATTCCATCGGACAAGCGCAAAGATTTTCCTCATACGATGTCAGATCGTACGATTTTCGTTTAGTCAGTACAGTTGTCGTCCGACAATACAATACAAATACATTACAACACATGACATCACTTCCGATTTTTTTTTTCTGTCGTACGAGAATTTTCGTGACTTTAATAACCTATTTCATTTTACTTGCGACTATTAAGCGAAAAAAGACGTACGATCCGTCGTACGAAATTCGGATTGTGTGTATGGGCCATTAGGATGTTTAACCAAACATGGCAGCTGTTCCCAGCCAGGCTAATCAGTCTCACCAATCACCATCATCAAATTATTCATTTGTGTAGGTGCAGAAACCTATTTAGGTTCTATATTTATTGCAATTATCAGACATGGAAAAGGAACAAAAATGCTAACCATAGTGAAGTCCCATTTGTACAATAACGCTTACAAATATACAGCAAATATGAATCATTTACAGTACATTAGAGGAAAGCTCTGATCGCCAGGCTCCAAAATGGCAACGAGTATATTGCGCATGGATATTTAAAATGTATATATATATATATATATATATATATATATATATATACACATATATATCTTTTTATTGTAATTTAGACTGGCTGTGTAAGACTTACAAGATTGTCTGTTTGTTTTTTGGGCACTAAATGGTGCCGTAATGTTGTGATAACACCTTATGGCCGCGTACAGGGTCCACCTAGTTTACATGAGTTGTCCTATGATCTTCAGATCCTCTCTGTGGGTTTCCCCTATTTAAACAGTGTTGTGGCACCGTGCTTCCATAGCCACTGATGACGTCATATGTGACAAAACGCTCAGGGTGGAGCTAGTACATACGTTGCACCATGCATGCCTATATACTCATGGCCATTTTGAAAGCTACCAATCAGAGCTTTCCTCTAGTGTATTGTAAATACTTCATATCTGCTTGATATTTGTAAGTGCAATACTTTTAATAAAAGATTTATTGTAAAAATGGGAGTTTACTATGGATAGCATTTTTGTTCCATTTCCATGTGATGATTGAAGAGACCAATTAGCCTGGCTGGGAACCTCTTCCCTGTTTTTTTTAAACAGAAGCCTAGGCGACTCATCCTAAGGCTGTATGACTGATGTTTGGAGTATATGGAGGAAAGTTCTGGAGGATTGCATTATAAATGAAAAATGTGTGTTGACCACTATTCATTAGCAGTCACATATTTTTGGTAGGCTTGTGGCACCCAAGTGGTGTGATTCTCTCTTGGATTCTTGAACAGTTTTTCTTCTGTTGACACCCACCCCTGCACTGAACTTTAGAAGCACTCCTTTTTTGTTTATCTGTTGTTTGCTAGAAAGCTGTGGGAATTAGGGAGTCTTCCATGACCTATGAAAGTTCAATATCTAACAACAAATGTTCATTTTTTTTTATAACCCCCCTGTAACAAACACAACCCAATACATATTTATCCTGTGACAAATTAGTCTGTATAGATTAAAGGACAAGACTCTTAGAATATAGCACACATTTTGTTTTTTATTTTACATTTTAACACGTTTTTTGACAAAGAACATAAAGCAGTTTATATAGTTATTTGTAGAGAACTGAAAACTATGCAATTGCTACTTCACATGTCAGATAAAGGTATATTTCCATGTATAAAAAAAGGTGATTTTCCTTATTTCAGAGCTATCGTAGATGATATTACTTACATTACAGATACTGAAAATGCCAATATTGAGCTGTAAACTGCGTGAAATGTCAGTGCCAGATTTTTTCATAAATATTGATACATTAAAAAAGCACCTCGGATAAGTATATACTGTATTTGTAAGACAAATATTTAAAGAGCATACAAAGTACCCATGCTGAAAATATTCATTTTCAAAAGTATTCATATCATGGGCCATACAAAGACATTGTTATATCTGCTGCTTTGGATCATCCTGGGCAAAATGTCTTAATCAGTTGTTGTCAAATGGAGAGAGGAACATGATGACTATCATTGTTGCCTTTTCATTTTGCAAATGATTTTGCCTGGCAGTTATGCTGAGCCTTTGGCTTCCCATATTGGGGGTTATTTACTAAAGGCAAATCCACTTTGCACTACAAGTGCAAACTACAAGTGCAAAGTGCACTTGAAATTACACTGAAAGTGCACTTGAAAGTGCAGTCGCTGTAGATCCGAGGGGACATGCAAGGACAATAAAAAAATACATTTTAGCTTGCACATGATTGGATGATAAAATCAGCAGAGCTTCCACTCATTTCAGATCTACCCCTCAGGCCACGTACACACGATCGGATATGTCCGCTGAAACTGGTCCGCGGCCTCAGATTTACAGCCCCAGCACTTCCAAGTGCAATTTCAAGTGCACTTTGCGCTTGTAGTGCAAAGTGGATTTGCCTTTCGTAAATAACCCCCATTGAGTCACTAACCTAAAACAAGTATGTATTTAAAGCAGAACTAAAGTTTATCTGAGCACCACAAACTGAAAACACTATTAATTCAGTTTCAATTATTCAAACTCACTCATCCATCCATGCCTCCATGCTTTATTTTGTTGGAAAATCACTTTGAAAAACATCCCTGGTAGCAGCAACCATCTTGAGTAAGGGCAGATGATTCATGTAGCATTTACTTCCTAGAATCCATCTACCCTTAGCTCAGGCTCCTCCCTCCAGAAAGAAAAAAAAGCCGAAAAGAAGAGTCCTGGGATGTATGACATCATTTTGGCCAAGGCCAGAAACCAAGAATCAACTGAAGAAATGTAAAAAAAAAGTTTAAAACAAATAAATATAATATACCTTTCTCTCTTTTTACTAATGCTAGGATTACAAATAGTTAATGT
This sequence comes from Rana kukunoris, assembly GCA_029574335.1. NCBI lineage: Eukaryota > Metazoa > Chordata > Amphibia > Anura > Ranidae > Rana > Rana kukunoris. Next base: position 466,700,705 of record CM056049.1, read on the forward strand.
TGATTGAGATAGTTCTGCTTTAAGTACATCTGACTTGATTTCCCTGATAGGCTTACTTATTTTAGTCAATGAGAAAGCATTTAAACCAAAGGGTCAGAATGAAGGTATGGAGATTGCAGTTTCAGGATGACGTCTGCAATAAAAAGCCTCCATATTTCTCTTAAGAAATTACACTAATTTCAGCATGTTTTTTCAGTGCTATAATCACTTGCAGTATTTGTTAAAAGACCTTTCCACTTTTTAGAAATTAACTGCCTTGGCTCGCATTAGGAACACCATCTTGTGTTTGATATCCGCTATAATCCAAACTTGGCATGGCAGACATTCTATATTAATATAATGACACTAGAATGGCATGGGCAGATTTGGTCAGTTGTGCCATAGAAATCATTAGCAGGAATATCATGGAGGTTGTGAAGAAGTCCCTCTCTGTTACTTTATGCACCATAAATCCAGGGTCAAACTCTAAAAAGTGGAAAACTCCTTTAATTTAAGTGAATACCTGAGTTAACTTGTCAGATTGGAGGAGTGAATTTTGAATAGTAGAGAATGTGCATATTCTCACTTTTGAATCTCTGACAAAATCTTTAATCCTATATCAATTTAAATAAAAAGTAGTACAGAGTAACATAATACATTAAATATATGCGCGACCTTTCAGCTTTTTTCTTTATTGATAATGTTAATACTGGTGTGCATAAGGATCATACTCATCCTCGTATCTAACATAATTATCACCTCTCACTCTCCTAGGGTCAACTTCATTTTCATGGTCATAGTAACCATTTTCATATTGGTACTCATTATACTCTGGATCATATGGAGCAGTGGTGCTTGCAACACCTCCATTGCTTCCTTCTTCAGTGCCTACGTGTTCATAGTCACTGCTCCTAGGAAGCTCAGTGGGCACACCAGCATTCTCCTCAAGTTGTGTAGTGGCAGGCTCTATGGTGCCGACTTGTGTAGGCTGCACGTCTGTGCTGCTCTCGCTCGCAGAACTCGTCTGTTCAGTGCCTGTCTCATTCATGCTCGCAGTGCTTTCTTCAACCTAATCACATGGTAAGATGTGTAAGTGAGATGAACTGAAAGCTCTTTTATATAGTTAAAGTACTCTAGTAATTAGTGCACTGTACATATTACAGTTTAGAGTGTTAGAGGGAAAGTGTACTACATGTTCAATAAAATGTATTTACATTAGGGTCATTTCTTATTACTTTCACAATTGTACATGCTTGCTCTTCCATATTCTTATCACTATTTTAACCAGAAATCTGGGATCTGGCCTTTAATAAATATTGTTTAAATACAAGAGGCAGGTGAATTCTTACTTAAATCTTAGGCCTCGTACACACGAGGGGATATGTCCGCTGAAAACGGTCCGATGGACCGTTTCAGCAGACATCTCCGATCGTGTGTATGGGCTAGCGGACAGATTTGTCCATCGGACAAATTTCAAAGCATGCTTTGAAATTTGTCCGCTACAAACCTGTCCGTCGGATATGTCCGCTGGTTAGTACGGTAAACCAGCGGACATATCCTCCCACACATGCGTCGTATCCTGTGAATGGATCCGACGCATGCGCGCGGAAGTGTTTACTTCCTGGTGCGTGACGAAGCGGTGACGTGGCGGCGTCAACGTCACCGCCGCGTCACCGACACGTCACCGCGCCGTCCGCCGGCGGGGAATTTGATCCGATGGTGTGTACACGCCATCGGATCAAACTCCAGATCGGACATATCCGATGGAAATGGTCCGCGGACCGTTTTCATCGGATATGTCCGATCGTGTGTACGAGGCCTTAGTGCCCTTTTTTCTTTTCTTCAAGACCCTTCAGTCTTGATTTTGTCCATAAGGGCCCTTTCACACGGGGCGGATCCAGGGCTGGACTGGGACAAAAATTTGGCCCTGGACTTCATCCAGACTGGCCCACTTTGACAGGTCTCTTCCATGGCGGCCGGAAAAACTCCTGCACCCCCTGGCCACCCAAGCCCCCTCTCCCTCTTCACTAGCCACTAGCCGTTCTACTTTATTAGAGTAGAACTGTACTGGTACTCTTATAGGCAGTACCAGTGGGGAAGCTAGACATTATTTCACCCGGGCAAAGAATCAGTTCGGTGCCCGCCCCCATGGGACAAGATTAGGCAGAAGTGAGAAACTCCCAGGCCATAGCTGTTGAGTCAGCTGTCTGTCCCCTCCCCCGTGCTCCTTCTGGTCCCCCCCATGCTCATCTGTTGTCCCCCCTGCTCCTCTGGTCCTCCCCCTGCTTCTCTGTTCCCCTCCAGGTGAGCGCTGCGGAGAGGGAGAGGAGGTGAGCGCTGCGGGGAGGGAGAGACAAAGGAATGGAGGGCAGTGGCAGTCCGCTGTCACTGAAGCCAGCCCACTGAGCCATCGGCCCACCGGGAAACTCCCGGTAGTCCCAATGGCCAGTCCATCCCTGGGCGGATCAGTAATGATCTGCCTCCGTGTGTCCGTAAGCTCAGCGGGGATTGCTCCGTAAATCCCCGCTGAGCCGTCGGATGACAGGGCGGTCTCCGCACACTGTGCAGGGACTGCCCTGTTTTTTCTCCACTCTCCCCTATGGGGGAGAGGATGAACAGGGACTGTGTGTCCGTGTTCATCCGTTCCGCTCTGCAGACGGAAGAAAAATGTTTCTTCCGTCTGCAAAATTGGATCTTTGCGGAGGCGGGTGATTACGGGTATGATGTTTATCCGCTCACACCTGTAATCACATAGGGACCAATGTATGTCCCTTTACATCCGCAAATGGATGGATGAAAAAGCGGACATACGGTCCGCACGTCTGAAAGGGGCCTAACACTCCATTCTGCTACTGACCACCTCTATGACAAAATCTCACCCTTGTCCTGTCCCAAGCTAGCCACTTCAGTCTACAACAGCTCATCCTCCCTAGACATATCTGCCCCCCTCACTACACACAAAACCGGGCCCTGACCCCTACAAACAAATGACACCAGAAGTCCCAAAAAACCTAGCAACGCACTTGAGCATCTGTGGCGTAAGACTAATGTCGCGTACACACGATCGGAATTTCCGATGGAAAAAGACAGATTTTTTCCATCGGAAATTCCAACCGTATGTATGCCCCATCGGAATTCCGATTAATTCCATCAGAGTTTAAATATAGAACATGTTCTATTTTACTCCAATGGAATTCCGTCAGAATTCCGATGTGCTTTTGGCAAAAGCCTGATCGTGTGTACGAGACATAAGTCTCAGAAACACTTCAACTAATATAAATCTTCCCTCCAAATAATACAATCCCTGCCTCCACATTGCCAATCAGACTTATTTTATCATTCTCAAAAACACCCTCTTATCCAGTTTCTGACAGCTCTTCTCCACCTTTGACACTACTTCTTTCTCCACTGCCTCCACCCACTAACTCACTCACTGCCCAGGAGATTGACAATCACTTAGATTGATATAAAAATAGATTGATATCATTTGCGATGAGCTCTCCACTGTACAGAACTTTCCCCACTTAACACTCCATGTCCACAGGTACACCCAATACTTACCTCATTCAACTCCATTACTATAGACAAGGTTGCTACACTTTTTTCTAATGCCTACCTGGACCTTGTTCATTCACACATACTTTGGTCACCCTCTGGCTTCCTCCTACACACTCTAACTCACATTTTGAATCTCTCGCTCTCTTTTGGCATCTTTTCCAACTCTCTAAAATATGCACTAGTCACCCCAATACTTAAAAAGCCCTTACTTTGCTCCCACCAATCGTAACAACCTAAGCTGCTTGAATGCCTGGTCTAGAACTGACTGAGCTACCATCTCACTGAGAATAACCTTCTTGATTCCCTTCAGTCTTGATTTTTTCCTCAACACTCCACAAAAATTGTTTTCCTAAAATTCACAAATGATTTACTAACCTCTAAAACCAATGGTCACTATCCTGTACTCCTACTCCTGGACCTCTCTGCTGCTTTTGATAAGGTTGACCACCTTATCTCCTAAAAAAAACTCCACTCATTTGCTCTTCGTGACTGTACTGTTTGTTCACATCCTACCTATTCCACCACACCTCCAATGACACTTACAACTCTACCTCCTCCTTTCATCTCCCTTTTTCCATCACAGTCCCTCAAGGTTCCGTTTTGGATCTCTCCTATTCTTAATCTACACTTCCTCCCTGGCTCATCCACAACTCTGACATCAGCTACATCACTTACCTAGTCCCAAAATACCAACCAAGCTGTTCTCTTCGTTCCTTCCAAGACTCCTGCTCTCTAGCTCATTTGTTACCACCTTCCATACTCACCTCCAGGATGTCACCCAAGCCTCTCCCATCCTCTGGAAATTCCTACCCCAGTCTGACAAACTCCTACTCAGTCCATCCGAAAATACTTATCTCCAGAGAAAACTACCCTGACTCCACCCAACAACTGTACTTTTATCTTCTCCATAAGCCCACCCCCACAGTTAATACCTTTTTTTTTTCACTTGACCCTCCCTTTTATAGTGTAAGCTCTAATGAACATGGGCCCTTCAATTCCCCCTGATGAATTGTATTGTAACTGTACTGTCTGCCTCCATGCTGTAAAGCACTGCACAAACTGTTGGCGCTATATAAATGCTGTACAAAAATAATATTAATAAAAAATAATAATAATGTTGTGCGAGCAGGAAACACTTTGCTTTTGTTCAGGAGTCTCCTGTAATAAAGACCAGCCACTATTGCTCTCTTTCTCTGTGCATTATGACTGGTCCTGTAGTTTTCTGCAGACAGCCTGTAGTGGAAAGACCTGCTGGGTCCAACCCACAGGTGTGAACTGAGTACATTTTTAGGAATAAATATTGTTAGGCTTTTTTTCAGCTTTAAGCTTTAAAGCCATTTTAGAATTTCAGCTATGGACCTGTGGTGTGAAGCATATATAGGTCTTTCAGGAAATATTGCAGTCTTTTGCTGATATTAAATTTAAAGGGTTATTTAACTTTTTCTATATTTTAAAAACAAAAAGTACAAAAAAATTGAGATTTTTTTTTTCTAGTTGGACACATAATCAATTTAAAACAATAAATGTTATTAAATATAAAGATGTTTACTGATTTCTGCATATTGTTCCTTTCCATTTTAATGAGACAACATTTTTGTTTCTGCAACAAAAGGTGGTAAAATGTTTTTAACAAATTAAGCATTTATTAAAATATTTTGTGGATGTGTTTTTTTCTTAATGCTTCTGCTACAACACTTTGAATAATAATAAAAAAAAAAACAAGAAAACCACAAACACTTTCTTTTAATTCCATAAAAAAAAAAATTTGGGAAACATCTGTTAGTGCTGAGCAGTTCTGAAATTGCTGCTTATAGCAGCTCTATAGATATTTGTAGATTGAACACTAGATAGAGCTCTGTACTACTCTGTAAGCCAAACAGACAGTAGATGGAAACCGTAGCTAAATTACATTTTGTTTGCTATATCACCGTGTTTCAAAAACTACTGCTGCTTGTATGCATATATGAGACGGCCGGGTGGACCTAAATGCTGAGCTGACACATATACTGTATGTGTCCACTAGGAATGGCTTTACTATCCTGTGTCCCAGCAGAGTAACTAGGTTGTCACAGACTGCTCATGATCATTGTTTATGATTGGGAGCTTCCGAATATGTAACCACTGTAGGGTTGCCATCTCATCCCTTTAAACCCGAACACATATCAATTACACAGGTTCTGAGGCTAATTTAATGCAGGTAAAGCACCAAGTGAGTTTAATTACCACCTTAATTAGCCACAGAACCTGTGTAATTAATATGTGTTCGGTTTTAAAGGGATGAGGTGGCAACTCTAAACCACTGTGATAGTCAGATGATGAGGAAGCCGCCTCCACCTCCCAGCATTCAGATCCTCCTAAAGGGCCTGGTTGTGTTTTAATAAAAATTTAAAAATAAAATGCAGATTTAACTATCTATAGTTTAATATCAGCATTGCTGATTTCCTGCAGCTTCGTTGCAGCCACTGTGGGGTTAACTTACTAAAACTGGAGACTGGAGACTGGAGAGTGAAAAATGTGGGGCAGCTGTGCATGGTAGCCAATCAGCTTCTAACTTCAGCTTGTTCAATTAACACCTTCCTGCCCGGCCTACAGTGGAATGGCAACCAGGCGGTGGCTTTATCATTCTTAGTGGACGTCAATCATAGCTAATCAAAAAAAAAAAACTGAAGGAATCAGTTTCACTCAGTAAAATGCTTGCTTATAGCAATGTAACTCACTGCTATAAGCAAACATAATGTGCAAAAAATAAATAAATAAAAATCCTGATCACTTCCCTAGAGTTACTATGGTAACATCTGATCACAGTGCTTTAAAAAAAAAGTTGTCAAAAAAGGAGAAAAAATGAAATATATATATATATATATATATATATATATATATATATATATATATATTTATATACATTTGTACTGTCACCAGTCAGTGTCCATAAAATCCGCTAAACCAGTTATATGAAGACGCTGTACTGCACTGATGACAGTATGTAAAAATGTAATTGTGATATTTTTTTAAATTGTATTTCTTAATTTTCCCAAAAATTTGGACAAAAAATTACAACTTCAAAAAATCTTCCATACCTCTTACTGAATACCTTGGACTGTCCACTTTCCAAAAAAGGGATACTTTGTACTGTCCTGGCATTTTAGGGCCTCAAGAAATGACATAGGCTGTCAGTACATCAGGATTGATCAATTTTCTGATGTATACCATAGTTTGTTGACTCTATAACTTTCCTACAGACTAAATAATATACACTGATTTGAGTTATTTCCACCAAATAAATGTAGCAGAATACCCCCAAATTTTCAGTCTTTTTTTGTTTATTTGTCAAAAAAACAAAACAAAAAAAAAAAAAAAACAGTGGTGATTAAATACCACCAAAAGAAAGCTCTAGTTGTGTGAACAAAATGATAACAATTTTGTTTGGATACAGTGTTGCATCACCACGCAGTTGTCATTCAATGTGGGACAGCAGTGAACGCTGAAAATTGTCCAGGTCAGAAAGGGGGTAAAAGTGCTTGGTATTGAAGTGGTTAAACTTTGACAATAAAACCTGGAAGCTGATTGATTTCTATGTAGAGCTGCACTAGATTTTACACTCTTTAGCAGTGGTGGAACTACAAGGGTTCGCAAAGGTTGCACTTGCGACTGGGCCTTGAGTTTCACCACTGCAGGAGCAGAGCGTTTGTATGAGACTTGTAAACTGAATCCCCCACTCCACCAGCCATCGCTGCTTGTGTGCTCTCAGTGTTAGTTTCATTTTGGGGGCTACAGTGAATTATACCCTTGCAATGTGTGTGAGCAAGGCCACTCTGTTTGGGAGAATGGCAGGAAGTTTCTGAACAAGGCACCAGATATTTTTTAATAACAGCTGCCAATTTAAAAATATTGAAACTTATTTTTGAAATTACAATAACGTGCTAGAGCTTAATTGGGATTTTATGTTTATGTTTACACATGCTTTACAGCGGAACATGCACTACAGGCAAGATCTGATTATTAGCATTGTCCACACTTCTAAAATGCTGCAAAAATAAAATATGTGGGTAATAAAGTTAATAAATGTATACTTTCCTTTCACCCACCTTGATTACTGCAAAGTGTGTCACACTGCTTCTGGCAGGATCTCAGGAAATGCTGAGTATGCAAAAGCTCGCAAAATGATGCTCAAACATAGTACAGGATCTCGCCAGAAGGAGCATGACGTCACCTTTGCCTAGAAGCTGGTGGAAGATAAGTATATTTAATATATTTTTTCCCTGTAGGGTTATTATTTATTATTTTGTACATGGTAGGAGGAGAGCACAGTAAATAACCTTGCATTTTTGCCACCTTCACAGACTTTCATTGTGAGAAGAAGCAGTAAATAAAATATACAAATATGGCCGCTTTAGAGGGGGTAAATTATCTCAGTTTGCAGACATAAAACAGAGGCTTAACCTGCCTAACCCCTATATCTTTCGCTACCTCCAATTGCAACATATATTTATCTCCCAACTTAGCTCTGCCAGAGTGGAAATTAGGTCCTCAAGTTTGAAGAATGTCCTACGAGATGAGTCCATGAAAAAGCCATTATCGGAATTGTATAAAGAACTTTTCCCTGTCCCTCCCTCTTGGTAACTAGGTGTAGGGAGCACTGAGTTGAGGAGGTTCCGGATTTAGGAGGAGAAGACTGGGATGATATGTGGAGCTTCCCTTTCACTCACTTAGTATCAGCAAGGGACCGATTAATTCCCTTTACATTCCTATATAGGATATATTATACTCCAACAAGTTATCTAAACTTTACCTGGGTGCCTCAGCAGAGTGTTGGCGCTGCTCACATTCTCTGGTCACCTTTGGTCATGTCTTTTGGCATTGCCTGGTGGTTCAGGAGTATTGATCTGCCATTGTGCACTGTATTACGGAGATTACCTATGTGCCTGTGCCTATGACAGTGGCGGCCTGCCTACTTGGCCTAGTGGAGGGTCTGGTGCCTACTAGGGCTCAGCGCACTTTGCTCAGCCTGCTACTATATAATGCTTGCAAAGCGCTAATCCTCAATTGGAAAACCCATGACTTACTGGAAAGGATTTGTGAATAAAGTGATTCCGTTCTATGAAACTACATACTTGAGTAGGGGCTGCCTTAAGAAGTTTGACAAAGTCTGGAAGATCTGGTTAGATATTGCTGTTTCTGTCACCTAAAGATTATCAGAGTATTAATGCTCAGGCAGAGGCTGTTTGGGAGGTGGAGGATATGAGTACACTTTGCTCTGGAATTCTTGTCTCAACAGTGGGATTTGATTCGGGCCTGATTACTAACAGATTCATGAAGATGTGATTAATTGCCGTATTGCCTCAAGAACTGCAATAATTACTGTATTTCCCTGTATAATTTGATATTGCTACTTTTACGTTGAGATGGAGTTGTCTGTAGGGTGGTGAGTCTGGATTGTGGGGGGTTTAGATGATTTTTTATTGGTAAATCCCACCCTGCATTGCGAGGCATTTTGTTACTATTTCTTTTTTGTGTTATGCATAAAACAATAAAAAGATATTTACAAAAAAAATGTCCGCTTTAGCATACGTATATATAAGTTGCATATGATGCATAGAAAGAAGCATTTTAAAGCATTAGTCCACATTCATAAGATTATTAAGCTGGTCTCTATTATATTTGGGTTAAAGGGTCAGTTAACACCAGAACGTGGTGTGGAAAACCCAGTTTCTTTGCATGTTTCCCACACAGTGCTCAAAAGGCATGATGTTCGATGTTGCAATCTGCAGCAAGTGGGAATATTAAAGCTAAACCAGATTTTTATATATATATATATATATATATATATATATATATACATATATATATGGACTTTGATATTTTGTCATTGAACCTTGGCATGGGTAGAACATATAAAGAGGTGGGAAACATATTGTAATCTGCTCTGCTTAGGTTAATTTTCATTGATGATTTATTAGTTTTCATGTTAGTACATTCTCACCTCTGGAGCAGAAGTTCCTCCATTTTCTTCCTCACCGCCTTCAGAATCTGCCTCTTCTTCCTCCGCTCCTTTCCCCTCTGTTCCCTCTCCTCCTGCTTCTTCTGATGCAGCATTCTTTCCATTTTTACCAGCGTCCACTGAATCCTCTTGCTGTACACATACAATCTAGTTAGCCCATATTTGTATAATGTACTAAACAGTACAATCACAAATACTAAATCACATAAATGACAAATAAATATTTCAAAGACTACAACTTTAAAGTCGAATTCCAGGTGTAGATATTATTTGCTCCAGCTTGCACCAATGTAAATATACATACACCATACCTGCCTGATGCCCCTGGAAGCTGCAAATTACTGAAGTAGACACTGCTACTCCAGTGATCTTTACTTGCTTTCAGGTTCCATGCTGAGTAGCTACCCTACTGCCCCTAGGCAATGGCGTCATTCAGAGAATGCTTTGTAGTTTCAGAATGAATGCAAAGTGTCCTCTGACTGGACAAGGTGGAGAGAGCAACATTACATATTTCATATTCATTATTTTTTAGGCATGTGCATGATGAAAAAATTAGTTTCATTTAATTTTGTTTTGATTTGTTAATCTAGTTATTTTGTTTTGTTAAATTCAGTTGATTTGTTCAATTCATATTCGGGATTTCTATTCTGAATTCGTATTCAGAATTTTTTTAATTTTCTTTGAATTTGCCGATTTTTTTTAATTTCGAAATGTTCAAAATGATACATTTTTATTCGGTTGATATTTTTTCAATTCAAATGCGGCAAAGTGAACAAACAAAAGAAAAATCTTCATCAAATGATTGCAATGGCTCTTTAAATCACCTTTGACTCGAAACAAAAACATTCTTATTTTAAAATGGTACACTAATAACACATACAGTCTTTGATTTCAGAAATATGTTTACAGTTCGAATTCAAACGTAAAATTCTATTTGATTTGAATTTGCGAAATTCTGGCAAATTTTGTTTAGTTATTTTGTTTATACTGTAATGTCCGAATCTCCGAATAACAAAAAATTTGTCTGAATATTAATTTGGAATATGTCTACTTATTAAGGTTGACCTCACAAAAGTCTAATATATACTATAACATCCTTGTTATTCTTGTTACCTTTGATGACTCTTGATGACTATGACTGAATATTATTGGAATGTGAACTGCCTATATAACGAAACAAGCCCCCCCCCCTCTCCTTCAGGAATTTGCCATTTTCCTTAGAAGATAATTTTTCTCTGAAGGTGGGCTTGACCATTCCCTACATACGAGACCTATATACCTTGGTTAAAACTTGTAGGGTTAGACTCACACCAGAGCTTGCAACTATTGCAAGCATCTGATCTGATCACCTGGCCATGCTGCATGTACAGAGGGGCTCAATGGTAAAACAGCATTAGCTAAGTATTCTTGTCATATTTTCTTTATCTTTATCTGTATCTGTATCTGTGATTATCTTTATTAAATGTTATACTTGTAAATATTGTGTGATTTATCTTTGCTTATATCAAACACAACCCAAACAAGACAGGTTTTAACCATTACCTGTATCACCTGTCAGTAGATACACTTTAAGACTTAACTAAAATAATTTACATATTTTGCAAGGTAATGTATCAGAGGGGAATTGTAGTGGAAATTATGTTTGATGTTTTATGATTTACCATTAATATTATCTGGAATCTGTATACATATGATGTTGTATTGTTGTCTGTTAAATCTGAGGTTAAACTCCATTGTGGTTTTGAAGAAGTAGACATTGGAGAATAAAGCAATATAATGAATGAAGAAACCACACGATTTAAAATCAGGATATATGATTACACATGGTAATTTGTATCTGGGAACTACGTTTAAAAAATAAATAAAATTATGTTCTCAATCTTTTGAGTACCTCATCAGAGCTATCTTCTTCTTCTGAAGAACCTCCAGCCTACATAATGAAAAAAAAAATAAGCAATTAGGACATTTTAGCACAAATGGTCACAAATCTTTATTGACATCTTGCTTCAAAGAATTGTGTCTAAAGCCCCATACACACATTCAGTTTTCCTGCAGGTTTTCTCTTCAGGTTTACCAAACACCATCTAATATGAGGTCAAACTTTAAGGCGGCGTACAGACGATCGGATATATCCGATGAAAACGGTCCGCGGACCATTTCCATCGGATATGTCCGATCGGGAGTTTGATCCGATGGCGTGTACACACCATCGGATCAAATTCCCCGCCGCCGGACGGCGCGGTGACGTAGTGGTGACGCGGCGGTGACGTTGACGCCGCCGCGTCACCGCCACGTCACCGCACCAGGAAGTAAAACACTTCCGCGCATGCGCCGAATCCATTCGGCAGCGGCGCGGCGGTGGTGGGAGCCGACATGTCTGCTGGTAAGTGTACTAACCAGCAGACATGTCGGGCGGACAGATTCCCACCGGATAGATTTCAAAGCATGCTTTGAAATCTGTCGGGTGGAGAAATCTGTCCGCTAGCCCATACACACGAGCGGAGATGTCTGCTGAAACGGTCCATCGGACCGTTTTCAGCGGACATATCCCCTCGTGTGTACGCCGCCTTAGAGTTTCAATTTGTATGCAATCAGGCAGGCCCTTGCACTACATGGTTTTGGTAAGCCTGAGAAAACCTGCAGGAAAACTGATAGTGTGTATGGGGCTTAATAAATAAAATTCCCACTTTTAGTTGCTAAAATAATGCAGACTTTTGATCTGTGGATTTTTCTCTCTGGGATTACTGTGTTTCCCCCAAAATAAGACTGGGTCTTATATTAATTTCTGCTACAAAAAACACACTAGGGCTTATTTTCGGGGGAAGTCTTATCTATGTCCTCTATGTCCTATATGTCCTCTGTCTTCTCTCCCCATCTACCCCTGTCAGTTCAGGAATCATCATTATGATATCTTTAATTCCAAAAATATGTAATTAATTTCTTAAAAATATTATATAATGTGGAGTGAGTCTCCCTTTGTAACTTTATTGTGGAAAATACCTTATTGAAAGGACGGCTGGGTGCTCACGTGATACGCCGGAGCTCTTCTTTCCCAGTCCGAGCACTACCGAGGGAAGGCCAAGATGTCTGCTGACAACATTTTATTCCACCCTCTCCAAGCACTGCAGTGGAAAGGGCCTAGATGCCTGCTGATGTCAGTCCCGCTCCAAGCACTGCCTAGGGCAGGGCCACTGACATCAGCCAGGAGGAGAAGAGAAAATCTCCAGAAGGTCACGTGATCGCCCAGCAGCGCTGTAAATAAGGTATTTTTGACAATAAAGTTCCTCCCTTTATGAACAAATATGACAGGCTGAGTATGAGGTTATAAATCAATTATGTCTCCTGTGTTCAGTGCTAATAACAGTCAAACACCTGTCATATAACAAAGGCTCTATCAGGACAACATAAAAGAAAATTAAAAGCTTTGTGAAACTGATCATAGATGGTTTGAATCTCAGAGTTTCGAACCATGCATGGGCCAACTGAATGTACTCAAAAACATTAAAAACAGGAGGTTGAAGCACATGTTTTCTGGCCCCCTGAACCCTCCCACCCCTTTAAGCTGCAAAGCCAGCTGGACTGGGTGTATACTTGCTGTAGTGCAGCAAGAATTATACTGAAGTGAAAAGGGCCGAGTCACAGCATGGTGGTGTGGCCTTTTAGGTGTTAAAACAGTAGAAGACATCTCAGAGATCAATGCGACCCAAAGGCAGAATAATTTGGTCTTGCACCTCAACTTTGTTTGGGTACTGTAACAACTGTTTTTGATAATGGATATTTTTTTATTTGCAACAAATTAGAATTATTAAAACATTCCAAATCTCACCCTTCCAAGTACACAAAGATATAGCTGAAATGATATGGTATGTTTATGTTTTCTATGACATCAAAAAATATTAATAAATCCATTGTGGGTTACCAAGTTTAATATGCATGACACATTTGCTAGAACAGAGGTGTGAATTTACAGTAAAATTATAATTTTGCTTTAGAGAGAAAAGGTGCATTTGGAGCACTCTGTTCCGCAAACAGGAAACAGCTCCTAAAAGTAGTAAAGCAAACCTCTATATTTATCTTGAAATGTCAACAGGCCACAGGTGATTATAGACCTAATTCATGCTGACTTGGTCATGCTTATCATGAATATTTGCACTGCATGGCTGAAAAAGTACCATGTGTAGCCTATAACAAGTGTAGCCTATAAAAGCCTAGTATATCTCTCTCACAACTTGTATGTGTCAGTTGGGGTTCAACTATTTATTACTACTACTGTTTGTATACTCATTGTCCTGGGATTTATTATATCAGTATCATTTTAACCATAAATTTAAACTTCCACATAAAACTGGAACAAACTATAACATATGCTAAAAAAGTTAAAATAAAACATTCTATCGATGCAAACTATGAAAAAAATTGCCTAATCTAAAATGTATTTTAAAATAATATTAGCAGACATGTCAGGTGCATACGATACAATATACATGCTTTTAGTGATACGTTTTCCTTAAAAAGGCATTTGATGCAATCGATGAAAACACTTGGATGAAATTTCATTTCAATCAACCATTTAACACTCAAATAGTTTTGCAAACATTTAATACTATATCCACGAATCTGGGGCAGCACAGTGGCTAAGTGTTTATCACTTCTGCCCAGCAGCACTGGGATTGTCAGTTCAAATCTCAACCCCAGTGCTACCTGCCTTAAGTTTGCATGTTCTCCCTGCACCTGCATGGGTTTCCTTCAGGTACTCTGGTTTCCTCCTACACTCCTACACTTCAAAGCCACACTGATAGGTTAATTGGCTCTACTATGTGAATGTATGGAGGGACCAGAGATTGTAAGCTCCCTGAGGGCAGGGGCTGATATGAATGTACAATATATTTGTGTAAAGTCCTAAGTGAATTGTCAGCTCTTATTAGAACCTATAATAAATATATCTATATTTATTCAAATTAACTGTGCAGTTACTTACTCTGGCATAAGTTATGTATTTAGGAGGTGCCTGGACATTTACGCGTCTGAAAAAATAGCCATATCTATTCCTCAATGCCTAGAAGTGGGGAAAAAAATGAGAGTAAAAGCAAGGACACACTTGTAGATGTAAACAAAATATAATATAATGTGATATATGGACAATAGAATAGAGAAAGGTTAGAACATCTGGGGGTGACACGAGGCTAGTCTGGAAAATTGGTGTAATCTCTGTATACAGAGTGAGTTCTTCACTGTAAGTGCTGTAAAAATATGCCATAGTCTACTCTTCCCTTGTACACACGACCGAGGAAGTCGTCGGGAAAGACACATCGTTTTCCTCGACGAGTTCCTTGTTAGGCTTGTCGAGAAACTTGACAAGCTGTCTTTGCGTACACACTGTCAAGACCAAATCTCCTCGTTCTCAAATGCAGTGACTTCAATACATACAACAGCAGGGGAAGTTTGATTCCACTGTCACAACCCTTGGGGCTGCTCTTGCTAATCTCATGTTACTGCGTGTTAGGTAAGAGTTTGGTAAGAGACATTTGCACTTTTCAGTCTGTTACAGCAAACAAATGTGCTATTTCCATTACAAACGCTACTTTTACCGAAGGTGCGCGGGTTTCTAGGCATACACACCAACGTGTTTCTCATCGAAAACTAGCCCAACGAGGAACACGACGAGGAAATTGAGACTCCCGTTGAGGAAAAAGAGAACTTGCTCTCTTTTTTCCTCGTCGAGTTCCTCAACCGTTTTTCTCGATGAAAAGCATACACACGACCGGTTTCCTTGGCAAAAAAGCTCTGCCACCAAGTTTCTTGATGGATTCTGTCAAGGAAACCGGTCGTGTGTACGCGGCCAAAGAACTGCTTCTTGCTGATTTATTATGATGGTTGTATAATATTTATAGAAAGAAACATTGTATAATCCTAATCCAAGAAGATATCTATTTTTCTTTGGAGATCAGGTTTTTCTTTTTATGTGTCTTCTTGATCAACTGTGGGTTTAGACTTCTAAGGAGCCTTTTTTTGGTTGAGCTTGATGGACATGTGTACTGTCACTTGTAAGTAAAGTATGTATGCTGTATTATCCAGTCATGTAATACATGTACAGCTTGTATTAACAGTGTAAACTCAACACACAGTGAAAATGTCAAATTTAGCCCAATTAGTCATTTTCTCTCCCAGGTGTCATGTGACTCATTAGTGTAACGAGGTCTCAGGTGTGAATGGGAAGCAGGAGTTTTAAATTTGTATCATCGCTCTCATTCTCTCATACTGGTCAATGGAAGTTCAACATGGCTCCTCATGGCAAAGAACTCTCTGAAGATCTAAAATAGCCTAGGCTATAAGAAGATTGCCAAGACCCTGTAAACTGACCTGCAGATTTCATTTCACCTCCTGGTTTTTCTAGGGACTGGTGAGGTACCTGACCCCGGTGAAAGTTATGTCACCAGTGCCTTCCAGGCAAATCTTGTATATACACTGTGAGATCTTGGAAATTTTGCAAAATATATTTTTTTCCCTTAGTTGACATCTAGGGGTGGATTTTTTTTTTTTATTTTTTTTAAAGTGTATTTTGTGCGTGAACTCGAGAGAGAGGAGCCGGACTGCAGGAGTTGGCAGTAGGCAGACCCTCCCCCCGGAGGCAATCGCCATCCTTCTCCATGCCCCCGGTGGCAATGGCGGGTGTGAGGGGGGGCCTCCCACTCACCCCACCCTACCTGCTCCACTTGGGAGCCCGACTGGGGCCCAATGGGACCCCAATGGGGCAGAGGGACTCCCCCTATGAGGGAGTGAGGGGGTCTAGCCCACCCCGTAGGTCCTTCACCTCTCATTTTTAGGAGACCGCATGGCCAATGTGCGTGCGTGGTAAACCAATTTAGTGTGCGTGCAAGTGTGGTGGTTTTTGTGGGGGGGGGGGGTGGGCGTACTAAGCACAGGCGTACCTTGCATAGCACACCCACCGGGAGCCGGGCTGAGACCACCAAACTCAATTCACATGTAGCCGAGACCGGGATCCGAACCCTTGGCTGCATAGGTGAATGGCTTGTCAGCGCAGTGCCAATCACGTTGAGCCACCACAGCTCCCAGGGGGTGGATTTATTAACGGCAAATAGACATGGCGTTTTGCAAAATGCAGTTACAATCTCCAAGAGCAGTTGCTCTGGAGCTTTGTAAACAAGGTAAAGCTTCACTTTGCAAAGAATACCCAAACAGCATTTTTGCTTTTCACCTGATTGGATGATAGAGCTTCTGCTTATTTACTAAGCTTTGGCACAACTGCTCTTACAGAGTGCAACTACGTTTGCCTCGAGTAAATCAACCCCCTAGTGTCACATGGGCACAGAGAAGGCTATAGGTCTATGTGCACATTTCCAGGGAATTTGTTAAAGGAGAAGTACAGCCAAAGCTTGTTAGGCTGTACTTCTCCTGTGGATCACAGGACTGTAGTTAGTTTTGCATGCTTATGACCCGTTTTCAATGAAGTCGGCATCTGTACCAAAAACTGGCTGCTGAAAGGCTGAGCCAGATGCTCCTGCCCCCTCCGCAGCCCAGAACTACAGTGAGCGTGGGGGGAGGCAGAGCAGAACAGAGAGTTGCTTACTGACAGTCACCAGCTCTCTGCCCAGGGAGCTGTGGGAACTGAGCAATTGGCGGTGTTCGATCGCTTTGTTGTCAGTTTTAGAGGCGCCGAAGGACAAATGCAGCATCGGACTGAGTATGATTCTTAAAAATAAAAAATACATCTATTTTAACTCTTTTGTGGATGCTTCCTACTCATATTACAAATACAACAGCGTCTGCTTCCAGGTGCAGAATCTTGCTGCGCACTATTGGAGTGGGTTTAGATCTCTCGAAATTTAAAGCAGATGAAATCATCTGCCCTTTCTAAAAATAGACACAGACACAAGATGAAAAAAGAGATAAAAGATGAAAAATGGAAGTAAAGAAAGAACCTGCAAGGTAATTATATATTTAATTTTGTAATTTCTAAACCTTTTGAAAGGTGACTTTACTTTCTTTGGGATGTTTCGATTGAAGGTCTGCTTTAAGAAGTAAATGAAGATTCCAATGAACAATGTAGTTGAGTAAAAGCTTTTAGGACCTTTAAGGACCGGGTGTTAGACTGACTTCTTTTGGTACGTGTATACCCAGCTTTAGTTTATGCAGAGGGACAGAGACTGCAATAGCAGGTATATCATCCACTGCAAAAGCTAATACAGCTCACCTGCAGACTTTCAGTGCTTTTCTTCTGGAGGCAGGCATATTTAAAAGTCCACAGATTTTATTGTTTTAAAGTAATTTGATAACTTTTATATCTATTTAAAACATTTCCCCCCCCCCCAACCATTAGATAGCTATAAAGACACCAAGGACATGTGGACAGCAGAGAGAAAGGAGCATTTATCTGACCACATTTCATCATACACAAGTTATATAATAGCCGAAGTGGTGGCCTGGCGACAGATCCATCTATAGCACAAGTTCAAGGAAAGGTCTTATTCATATCCAACAACCAAACTTTGAAAATGAATAGCACATGTCAGTAAAATAAGCTCCATCACGTTTTTACTGGGCAGCATTTTCATTCTAATGACTGTTATTCATTTTTATCCTTCTTCCAAAGTACAGGAGGTGTGTATGGTGCTCCTCTATAATTATGTAATTGTAGTTGCATGCTGCCAAAACACACAAACAGTGATCCCACACATACACACATTTACAGCATATTTTCCACATGAGTTAAAATAACTCACAATATACTTACCAGCCAAGTACTTTTTACAGATTTTTCTTGAGATGTGTTTTTATTTATTCTGAAATTACATTTATATACAACTGCCAATATGTTTAAAGCGCCAAAAAATAATACAGGTTATTCATCTCTTTATAGTGTTAGGGGCTGAACTGCTACTTAGCAATTCATTTGAAGCTTACAATATTTAGGGCCCCTTCACAACACATGTTGTAAGCTGCAATGCACACATTTTTTATATGGTTTTGCACATTGCAGTGCAATGTGTTAAGCAGCCCATTCAAAATGATTAGATTAAAACACCAGCAATGCGGGTGAAAACAGGACAGGCTTTTACTAAACTGGTTTATGTTAAAGGGTTAAATGATGACTGCAGTTTCAGTACAGATCCTTTTTCTCCAAATCCCTGCAGCCTGTACCGAAAAGTAAACTGGATGCTGTATCTGTGTTGTAGAGAGCCATATGTCTGACATACGACAACCTGCAGCATGCCTATAAGTGCATACAGCCTGAAGAAGCTGCTTCCAGCTAACACTAGAGTACGTTACTTACCCCTTTTTCATCTGAATCATCTCCTTTCCACTTTCGAAAATGATTTATCTTGAGAAAAAAAAAGATAATCAGTGTATTATTTATATGGTAGATATGAAAAACTGATAAAGTAAAAACAAAGAAATTATTTAGTAAAATATGGATCTGATTTTGTTATAATTTATTTTTGTTTACCCTTCATAAAAAAAATAATTAACCACTTAAGACCCGGACCAAAATGCAGGTAAAGGACCTTGCCCCTTTTTGCGATTCGGCACTGCTTCGTTTTAACTGACAATTGTGCGGTCGTGCAACGTGGCTCCCAAACAAAATTGGCGTCCTTTTTTTCCCACAAATAGAGCTTTCTTTTGGTGGTATTTGATCACCTCTGCGGTTTTTATTTTTTGCGCTATTAACAAAAATAGAGCGACAATTTTAAAAAAAATTCAATATTTTTTACTTTTTGCTATAATAAATATCCCCCAAAAATATATAAAAAAACATTTTTTTTCCTCAGTTTAGGCCGATACGTATTCTTCTATGTATTTTTGGTAAAAAAAAATCGCAATAAGCGTTTATCGGTCGGTTTTCGCAAAATTTATAGCGTTTACAAAATAAGGGATAGTTTTATTGCATTTTTATTATTTTTTTTTTTTTTACTACTAATAGCGGCGATCAGCGATTTTTTTCGTGACTGCGACAATATGGCGGACACTTCGGACAATTTTGACACATTTTTGGGACAATTGTCATTTTCACAGCAAAAAATGCATTTAAATTGCATTGTTTACTGTGGAAATGACAGCCGCGGGCGCGCGCCCGTGACCCATGGCTGGGTACTAAAATCAACGTATATATACGTTGATGTGCCCAGCCGTGCCATTCTGCCGACGTAAATGTGCAGTAGGCGGTCCTTAAGTGGTTAAATAAAAAATATGAGGAAAGGGGCGAGTGGCATCTATAAGAAACAACCAACTATTCAATTCTTTTCCATCAGTTTTTTACAATACCATTGTTTAGCAAAATCTGGCCGAATTTCGATCCATCTACGGCCATTACTGTTCATCGCAAGTTGATCTAACGGTTGACTTTTAATGAACGGGCTTGTTGGAAAAGTTTGAAAAATTAAAATGTTGAAAAGTATTTGTAACGGTCACCAACGCTTACGACCTTCCATCCAACCACGACAGGCTTATCTGACACACTCTGACAATCTTGCATACACGATCCATATCCATTCCCATAAACAAGACGAGACTCAAGCTCTGCACTTGCTTCCAAGATATGACAATTTATTGGTATTTTCTCAGCTTCTTATACAGTCTCGAGCATAATGCAGTTTATCACAGGACAATGCAATCTCCACCCCCCTATTTACTCACTGAGGATAATTCTTTAATTGGTAGCTAGACATGACGGCACCGCATCATCAATAGGGTTCAATTAACCTTGAATAGTAACACAGACATCTAGTTGAATAAGTTCTCTAGACAGCTTTATCACACAATGGCAGAGTCTTGTGAGAGTCGGTGCAATCAACACCTTCAATGGAATGTCTTTACAGTGAAAAGCCAACACCTTAAGATATTTCAATAGCCTATTATACAAAGGTATAACTCACTGGCTGGCAGACCTGGTCATGTCATCATGAACTCCTTGTGATATCTCAGTCCTGAAATATGAAGTATTAATAATGTCCCATCTCATGTAATATATGAATTATGATTCTTTGTGACCCTAGACATAGGAATATCTCAGTCTGTCACGGGCCAATCCGTTACATCTCTCCCCTTTCGGTGGGAGACGGACTCAGGTGGTAACCCCAAATGGGTTGCCTCTGAAGTCCGTCAGTAGTTCCAGTCCTCCAATGCTGGTATCCATACTGTACCCCAAATAAATGGCTCCAAACTGAGCATTACTCACCCCGCCAACCTCTGCCTCTCTCAGAGAACACGCCTGTCACTGGGGAGAAGGCAGGGTGGCTGGGCTCAGTCCATCATGCTGTTGGGGGTCTGGGCCAACTGCCCCCCCTTCCTGGGGTATACCAGTGGAGACTGAAGTCCCATCCACTGGTGCTTGGTGAAAACCCCCCAGTGTTTGCAAAGCAAAGCCGACATCCTCCTGTCCCAGTCCTGTACCATTTTCTGGGGTTGTGCCAGTGGAGACTGAAGTCCCATCCACTACCCCAGGAACCCCCTCTTCTGTTAGTGAGGAGCAGAGGCCTATGACACTCTGCTCTGTTGCCAGCTCTTCCGCTGGGTTGCTGTGAGTGGAGACCACAGTCCCATCCACTATCACAGGGTCCCCCTCTTCTGTTAGTGAGGAGCAGAGGCCTATGACACTCTGCTCTGTTGCCAACTCTTCTGCTGGGTTGCTGTGAGTGGAGATCTCAGTCCCATCCACTACCACAGGGTCCCCCTCTTCTGCTAGTTGGGAGCAGAGGCCTGGGGCACCCTGCTCTGTTGCCAATGATTCAGCTGGGGGTAAAAGCTTTACCACCTCAGCTTGTTGTTGGAGAGAGGGGCCAACCGCCCCGGCTCTCTGAAAATCCACACCATCCGCTTTGGCTTTAGGGAAGGCAATCTCCGTATTTTCCACTGCCGATTCATCAGCCAGGAGTTCCCAGTTGTCATCTGAACTTTCCTCATAGTCCCAAGCAACGGGAGCCCCACCCTGCTGCTGGGCCGAGTCTATCAGCTGTTTGTAGGCAAACTCCAGCTCCCATTCTTGAATGGCCAGAAATTCCAAATCTTCCTGTGACCAGTGGCCTCCCGAGATATTCAATTTCTCCTCTCTGTGCTCCATTATGTCCTCCAAGCACCACTCCAGATCATCCCCAAAGTCGGGATCACTGGACATCCTCCAATACAACAATCCCAGGCCATCATAGTCATAGCCTTCTGTGGGGCTGTCATCCGCTGACCACGGGCACTCTTGGGCTACATACCACCGGAGGGCTCTGTAGCTCTTGTCCAGCTGCATCTCTGCCCTGATCAGCCTGCTTAACTCTGCTATCCACTCCTGCTTCGGTTGTTCCCCCAACAACGGCATTTGTACGTCATACTGCGGCCAGTACCTTGCATAGATGGAGGGCGGGACCTTTCCTTGGTGTTGCTGCTCCAGAGCTAGCGCTTCCTTCCAGAGTTGGCACCGAATAACATCCGACCATCCCAACAGGACCTCCTCTGATACTGGTCCTCTATGCTGTATCCGCATCTCTTGTAACCTCCTTTGGAATTCCTCTTCCATGGAGACTGGTATCTGCACCTCTCCTCTCTCTTCAGCTGCTGCAGCACTTCTTCGCTGTCACAAGGTGGCATCCACAGCCGCTATAACCCTGTCTATGATCTCCGGCGGAGGATTAGGACCATATTGTGCGAATCCATGTTTAACAGCCCGATCAAAAAATTCTTCCTCGGGTGTCCTGTCTGTTACGCTGGGCCTCTAAGCTCTATTCATTTCGACAAGTTCTGCGATAATGTCCCTTTTCTTACGGTTGCTGGCCGGTCTGCCCCGGCTCTCCAGTAAGTCCATGAGGGAAGAGAGCTTCATCCATTCATACAGCGTCTCCATTGTCCTGTGTCCTTGTAGCCGTCCTTCTGAAGATGGAATCATCCCACTGCTGCCACCAATGTAACGGTCACCACCGCTTACGACCTTCCATCCAACCACGACAGGCTTATCTGACACACTCTGACAATCTTGCATACACGATCCATATCCATTCCCATAAACAAGACGAGACTCAAGCTCTGCACTTGCTTCCAAGATATGACAATTTATTGGTATTTTCTCAGCTTCTTATACAGTCTCAAGCATAATGCAGTTTATCACAGGACAATGCAATCTCCACCCCCCTATTCACTCACTGAGGATAATTCTTTAATTGGTAGCTAGACATGACGGCACCGCATCATCAATAGGGTTCAATTAACCTTGAATAGTAACACAGACATCTAGTTGAATAAGTTCTCTAGACAGCTTTATCACACAATGGCAGAGTCTTGTGAGAGTCGGTGCAATCAACACCTTCAATGGAATGTCTTTACAGTGAATAGCCAACACCTTAAGATATTTCAATAGCCTATTATACAAAGGTATGACTCACTGGCTGGCTGACCTGGTCATGTCATCATGAACTCCTTGTGATATCTCAGTCCTGAAATATGAAGTATTAATAATGTCCCATCTCATGTAATATATGAATTATGATTCTTTGTCACCCTATGGCCCTAGTGGACATAAGGTGACCCTAGACATAGGAATATCTCAGTCTGTCACGGGCCATCCGTTACAGTATTTAAGTGGCTGGGGAAGTCCTTCTGTCAGAATGCAATGACACAGCAGGAAGGATTCCTGCATCCACCTCAAATGTGTGGGGAATCTGTTTTTTTTTCCGTTCACCTGCTGGCTGAATAAAATAACAAAAAACAACAGAGCCATGTATGGCCAGATTTACGGTTACCCCCACCCCCAACAGCCAACATTATATTTTTGGGTTTATTTAGTAATATGATTGATAGAACAGTAAGTGTATTAATCAATAGCAACAAGTAAGAGGGGAACCTTGTTGGACAAGTAGGTATATTCTCTATTTTGAATTTAGATGTTTTTGTTGAAACAATACTTAATTTTTTGCAGGAACAACTTGTATTTCAACTCACATTTACCTGTAAGGCCTTCAGAAAAAAGAGAAGCAAAATTTTTAGTCCTTTGTTCTCTATCAAGTAGTTATTGGCTACAGTTTTAACATATATTAATCTTTATTGTGACCACACATAAGACCTCATCTGGAATATGCAGTTCAGTTTTAGTCACCAGTTCTCAAAAAGGATATCGGGGAACTGAAGAAAGTGCAGAGAAGGGCAACCAAACTAATAAGAGGCATGGAGGATCTCAGCTATGAGGAAAGATTAGAAGAACTGAATTTATTCACTCTTGAGAAGAGGAGAATAAGGGGGGATATGATCAACATGTAAAATATATAAGGGGTCCATATAGTGAACTTGGTGTTGAATTCACTTTATGGTCAACACAAAAGACAAGGGGGCACTCTTTACGTCTAGAGGAAAAAAGATTTAATCTCCAAATACGGAAAGGTTTCATTACAGTAAGAGCTGTGAAAATGTGGAACAGACTCCCTCCAGAGGTGGTTCTGGCCAGCTCAGTAGATTGCTTTAAAAAAAAAATGGATACTTTCCTAAATGTGCATAATATAACTGAGTACTAACATTTATAGGTAAAGTTGATCCAGGGTAAATACGATTGCCTCTCGGGGGATCACGAAGAATTTTTTTCCCCTGCTGTAGCAAATTGAATCATGCACTGCTGGGGTTTTTTGCCTTCCTCTGGATCAACTGTGGGTAAAGAATTGGGTATATGGGATTGTACGATATTTTTTATTTCATTTTTTTTTTTTATGGTTGAACTGGATGGACTTTTTTTTTCAACCTGAATAACTATGTAACTATGTAACATGTTTCAATATGATAATTTAATGGATCATTCCGTGTAACTAAACTGTTACATATGAACAAAAATGTCAAACCAATTTCTATAAACCACCAAAAAAAATCTCTTAACTTACCTGGCTAGCAGAAATCTAAATAACAGAATTTATAATGGAAAAAGGACATGGTTTTATATATACATTAGTTTAGGTTGCCCTGTTCATACATTTTAGGATCTTAAAATATCATTACTAGTTTTTCTTCACTTGACTCAACACTGCCTTTTCCTTATTTCTTTCATTTCTAGTTCTGCCCAGTTTTGTAGAATATTCAATAACTGAAGGTAGGAATTGTAGCTATTTTTTAAACAAACCTATGATTAAATGCCTTTGGACAACGATCCAGGAAAAATATATATTTGTTGATTTTAGAGAACTTCATCATCCCAACAGTTACTTTCCTGCACAGAAGCTTTCTTTACAGAAGGAGCTGTTTATACTAATCAAAATTCAGCTTTCAGAAGCTCGGCATGGGTAGAAGCAAATGTAAATGTAATAACTTCCCCTAAAAAATCAGCTCTAATTAACAGTTAGACTTCCAAAGACAAATGTGAATTATTAACACTTTTGTAAATAGCGATCAAACATGTGATATATGCCAGATACATGGGCGTCCGCTCCATAGGGCAAGGGGGGTCTTTGCCCCCCCCCTGGAATCGCCAGGGAGAGCCAGGAGCAGGGCCGAACTGATCCTGGGGCCAATGTAAGCAGTGACTGCAGTGCTCCCCTCCCCTCTAGTTGTCCCTTATTTAGAGTGCCTGTCCCTCTTCTGGATTCAAATCTATTTGTCCCTCATTCCAAAAGGTTCCTCTTTTAGACCTGAAAAAAATATACTGTCAATATAGTGTAGTATTTCAGTAAAGGGAAAGGGGTGCTGTGTAATGTAAAGGGGTCCAATGATGCAGGGTGCTGTGTAAATGTAAAGGGGTCCAGTGGTGCTGTGTAATAAAGGGGTCCAGGGGTGCAGGGTGCTGTGTAATGTAAAGGGGTCCAGTGGTGCTTTGTAATAAAAGGGTCCAGTGATGCAGGGTGCTGTGTAATGAAAATGGGTCCAGAGGTGCAGTTGTGGAGAGGAGGTACAGAGTAGTGATAAAGAGATATTGAAAGATGCAGGGGGCACAGTGGGGTGTTTTTAGATTTTAACGTGGGGGGCGCTTTTAACCACCGCTAGGGGTCGAAGAAAGGGTAAAATGCAACTGTGTATCGCCACTGCCAAAGTGCCCCCCTCGGAAAAAATGTCAGCGGACGCCCATGGCCAGATACTATAACATAAGCTCCCCACTACTTACATGTGAAAAAAGCCCACTCTAAAATGAATTTCTACTATGATTGTGTTGCATGCTCAGTCCGTCTTCAAAGTGCAGTACACCTGCAGTGCAAGTGCCTGAAAGACAGCTCACTCACCAGATTTACATTACATATTGCTTAGCAGATCTAAAAATGCTTCATATAGATACAGCTCTACGTGTACTGTTTTAGTTCCATTATGTCCAGTTTTGTTGTACACTCAAACCCCAAATACAAAAAAAAATCCTTTAGTATAAATCTGTTATAAACTCTTTTAATAAAGGAAATAAAAGCACTCCCATTTGCATGCACTGTACCAAGTCCAATGGACTTCTCTAGGAGCACTGCTGAGGAAGTCCATTGGATGAAATGCATTGATTGGGCAGGTATATGTTGCATGAGAAACTACCAGGCATTCCAGGCTGCTCTGCTGGGACTCCTCAGCAGCATTTTAGAAGCGTGGTACAACAGTAAATTTGAGTGGTATATCTGCAAATGTGAATGGTTTTAGTTTGTTTAATACAAGAGTTTTTATCATATTTAAACACTATGGACTTTTTTCTCATGCTTTGTCTTTGATTGTAAAGTGGAACTGAATGCCAGAATTGGGATAGTACATTTGGAGCTGTATGTATAAGGAACATATTTAGACTATATATTAATAGGAGGTCATTGAAATCTTTGTTTGAAGCACTTGCATCAAAGTGTACTGTACTTATTAATTAAGCTTACATTGGAGTACCTCTACATGATCATTCACAGTGGAATTTCATTGTGGGTGGACTTCTCTCCTATATGCTGTGTGGACTTTATGTATCTGTCACATGTTTGATCACCATTTGTCTTTACCAAATTGTTAATGCACATTTGTCTTTGTTTTCTCAATTACTTACCTGGCTAATCCTTTGGTCCAGCACTATACCCATATGCAGTAGCACTGCTCTCTCTTCCTGTATTCATAGAACACAGAAGCAGCCATTGGCTGCTGCTGCTGTCAATCAAATCCTGTAAGAAGGGGGCTGGGGGGGGGGGTCGGTGCTGAGCCATGCTGTGTGTGTCTATTGAGAGCCTTAATAGTGAGCAGCTTACTATTGGGGCATTCAGAGAATAGGAAAAGCTGACAGCGCCATCAGGGAACCCCAGAAGAGGATTAGGGCTGCTCTGTGCAGTAGCATTGCACAGAGCAGGTAAATATAGCATGTTTATTGATGTAATATAAAAAAAATGCCTTTACAGCCACTTTAAAGTGTTAGCTACCTGATGTATATAGAAAAAAAATATATGAATTTCTACATGGTCTGTAAAAAGACCAGAGCAATGATTTCATTTATATAAGTATGTCTCAATGCTGGATAATACAGGGATACAATATTTATATATACAGTATACACACACACTGTATAAAACAAAAATATACAGTATGAGAAATAATATAGGGATCTGAACATTGGCTATACATTTTAAATACAACTTGTTATAACTAAATTGAATAAAGAAAAATCACAACGTTTTAGGAGTTTCTATTTGGGATCTGATAAGTATGTTATGACTAAATTATGCACTTTAAAAAATTTTTTAAACACTAAACAAAAATATAACAGTACAACAATAACAGTATAACAGGACCAATACAGATACACAATACACAACACAACATTTTTGTAAAAAAAATTATAATAATTTGGGCAACATAGAAATTCTAATATTTATCCATAGTTGGATACTGTAATGCCAAGTGCCAATTATTATTATTATTTGATTGAGTTATTTCGATTTATATTGCCTAAATAATGGAAAAACTTTATTGAATTGTTTTGGGTAGAATGGATAAAAATACAAACCCATGTCAGGCATGTTTCTTTTTTTTTTGTGTCTGTGTACCACTGAAAAGTTTCTCATTACTTGCTGTCCTCTAGAGACAACAGGTGAGACAAATCCTCTTACACAGTTTTGACTGAAACAGGCGTCCCAAATGTGAATTTTTCCAGTTTATTCCTGTTCTGGTAACAACTCAAAGTTTTGTATTTTTCCTCACTTTACATTCCAGTGACAATGGTTGCCAAGACACATAGATTAAAACTGCTAAAGTTTTTAGGCTGTATTATGATATATGAAAATATTAACTGAGAAAGTACAAAAAATGTATAAATTGTGAAATGTGACAAATATTACATTTTATGTCATACTTACATAAAATGCACTGCTTAAACTCCAAAGAACAATGAATATAAGGGCTGTCTTCATTTTCCTGCTGAAAATTTATAAAATGTATATCATAAACTTTTGTTTTTCTTTAACACATTATAGGTGTACAAATGTCAAGGGAACAGTAGAAATGCTAGAATGAGAGCATATGATATAGGGTTACATGTATAAGTGGATTTCCAAACACACTCCTGACACAGCAAGTAGGATGACAACTCTAGTCTATTTAAAGGAAGCGTGCATCTTCCTGTGTCATCTGTATGCTTATTGGACTGTACATGGGCATAATCACATAGCACACTTCTAATTAAACTTATAATATTCTTTGATTTTATATTCGTAGAATTACCTTTGTAACAGATGTATTCTTTTTTGGAGACAACTTTTTTGGTACTGTTGTGATAGTAATGGTGTCATTACAGTATAGCTTTCAAATTGTGTGTCTTCGAACTATATGTATCTGTGCTAGAATTGTGTGACGCATTCTTACCCCTATGTTGCACCGACACAGAAACTTCAGTATGTTATACCTGTGATTCCCTGTACACACAATCGGACCTTTGTCTGACCAAATTCAAATTGAATTGCGAAGGAATTCCATTGGAGGAAAAGAGAACATGTTCTCTATGTAATCTCCGATGGAATTTATCGGAAATTTCCGATGGAATTTCTCTGATGGGCATACGCACGGTCTGAATTTCCGATGGAAAAAGTCTGTGTGTACGAGGCCTTAGATGGAAGAAGCTTTCATGCAATTTTGATATACTGTTTGAGCAGTGCATATGGACAGTTCTTACTATTATGGCATGGTTCATATTTAAAACAAGGACCAACCAAGCTCAGCTAAACACATTCTGCTTAAAATTAACTAAATAAAGCTGTTTGAAAAAGGAAAAGGTGGGTCAGTTTGTTCTGGCTGTAGAGGGCCAATGAGGTTTTGGTTTTGGACCTGCATGCAAAGTATGAGGATGGGGTGTTTATGCAAAAGAGATGAGGATGTTAGGCATAGCTCCTAGTGACTAAGTGCAACAGGGAGATGTCAGTTAAGTACAGAACATAGGAGCCAGTAGAAGAAACCACTGTGCAGTGCAGTGGAGGAACAGGTATTTGACACACCTGGAGATGTCAGATACTTGCAACAGCTAGAGACCTGCAATGTGACCAACAGTCAGCTTAGCTGAAAATGCTTAAAGTACTGACAGGGTCTTTTTTTTTTTACTTTAAAGGGATAAGGTTAACATGTTAAAAGGTCAATCCGTTTTTTGGTAAATTGTGGAGGACTAAATCCCCTGACTATTTCTTACATCTCTTTGGTATGCTATAGGTGAGATGTATGCCCATGAATTATGGGGCAAGGATTCCTACTCTTTCTGTTCTTGTAGATTTTTAAAAATGTATTTTATATGGAGAATGCGGCTGGAGGAGCTTGAACAAAGGGTAGGCACAGACACCCAAATCTCGCAAGTTGAAAGTGCAAAAATGATGACATATATCTCTTGAGGCGATTAAGTTCGCATTTGTTGCGCTATACAAGTTACTCACTCACTCACTCACTCAAAGATGGATTTTTAAAAACATATACAAAGCTAGGGATTGGCTTGGCTTACCAGGTTCCACCTATAGCTAAAATTTTACATAGCCCTTCACTTTAGGTACAAACAGTAGAGGTAAAATTTAAGCAAGGTTATGGTTAAGAGTTAACTAATTGGAGCTTAGACTTGACTCTGAAAGCAACAGGTGGATCAGAACCTACTCTGGTGTGTTTAATTATGATATGCATTGGTATATAATGATACAAACAGAAACATAAATATTGATTGATTGATTTACTAAAACTGGAGAGTGCAAAATCTGATGCAATTGTGCATGGTAGCCAATCAGCTTCTTACTTCAGCTTGTTCAACTAAGCTTTGACAAACAGCCTAGAAGCTGATTGGTTTCTATGCAGAGCTGCACCAGATTCTGCACTCTCCAGTTTAATAAATGAATTCATGTATGCCTGTTTTAGAAGTGTTTAGATATATTAATCACACAGAATGCTTGTTTTCCTTTTCTGGTTCAGTGTAAATGATTTAGAAACATCTTTTCCAATATGTCACTTCTGCTATTTGTGTTTGTAGAGAGTGTTCATAGCTGATGCAATATACAAAGTTGAATACAAAATATATTTAAAACACTTGAATTACAAACCATATTTTGTTACTGTGTAAAATATATTCACTATAGATCAAATTTGGCTATACAATGCATTTATATCCTAGGGTCAATGTGGCATTCCAGGCAAAAATGATAATCTTCCTTAGATTTCTTCTGACATCAACTTTTGTACTATCCACTTTTATATTATCCAATTATTCGTTTTATGAATAACTTATTAGACAATTCATTCAGGAGCCCTTCTCTCTCAACAATGAATGATTTGCACAGCTGAATTTGGCTGCTCACTGACAGTTCTATGTCCCTGTTCTACCCAGCCAGTCAACTGCTCTTCCCTATTCTGCCCCTCCTCTCATTTCCCCTTTTTTGTGATGCATGCATGTCACATGCTTTCTTATGAACAAGGGTCCCTGTTCTAGCTGGTCAGCAAGCTCCACTCTGCCCCACTCAGTCCTGCCTTACATTTCCACTTCTTGTGATGCATGCACATCATGAATGAAAGCACTAGAAGAGAATGTATGCACCCACTGACTGTCAATAAAGACTGTCAATAAAATTATACAATTGAAAGAGTATTTTTGATAATACACAAGCAACAGTTAAAGATCTTTGGGATGGGCCAATTGACAACAAAGAAAATAAAAAAATCGTTTTTCATTCTTTTAAGGTAAATAGAAATATAATAAAAGCATTGGTATGGCAAAACAGTAAATATAATTTGTTAAACATATATCAAGCTGTAATATAGTTAGGCAAAATGTGACATGGGCACATATGATATAACGCTATTACTTTAGTGAAATATCTGTAGAACCTGGAATGTTAGTTTGATATGTTTTGGTTTTAAAATGTGATGGATGGAAATAAAAGTTGTAAAAATGTAATAAAATCAGATTTTATGTATCTGATCAAAATCAAAATGTCAATCTTATGACTGAAGAATATATTCTTCAACATTGAACAACAAATATACAGTTAATTTTCATTAAAAAAACGACAGTAAAACCTTGGTTTGAGAGTGACTTGGTTTGAGAGCGTTTTGCAAGACAAGCAAAATGTTTTAATACATTTTGCCTTGATATATAAGCGATGTCTTGATATAAGAGTAGCGTCATGTCAGAACTGAGTATAAAAAAGAAGAGAGGAGCCTCTAAGTGTAGCAATATGGTTACATTTAACCACTTAAGACCCGGACCAATACGCTGGTAAATGACCCAAGGTGTTTTTGCGATTCGGCACTGCGTCGCTTTAACAGACAATTGCGCGGTCGTGCGACGTGGCTCCCAAACAAAATTTGCGTCCTTTTCTTCCCACAAATAGAGCTTTCTTTTGGTGGTATTTGATCACCTCTGCGATTTTTATTTTTTGCGCTATATACAAAAATAGAGCGACATTTTTGAAAAAAAAACACTATTTTTTACTTTTTGTTAAGAAAAAAATCAAATAAACTAAATTTTAGTCAAACATTTAGGCCAAAATTTATTTAGCCACATGTCTTTAGTAAAAAAAAAAATCGCAATAAAAAAAAATAGCTACCTAGCGGGAACAGCGGCACTAATACAGCGATCAGAAAAATGATCGCTTAGTGACGCTGGCAATAGGGAGTGAAAGGGTTAACTAGGGCGGTGATCAGGGGGTTAAAACTTTATTAGGGGGGGTGGGGGGGCTATCCTGAACCTAACACTAACTGTTTTTTACACTGCCTGTCACACTGACACTAAATGCAGTGATTAAATCACTGCATTCAGTGACACTGTGACAGGGGGGTGGGGGGGGGGGGGGCGATCACAAGGGGTTAATATGCCTATGTGAGTGTGTGTCAGTGTTGTGTTGGTGCACACTTACTTGTGATGTCTTCTCTCATCAGCAGCGTTGGGAAACAGCGCTGCGATGAGAGAATACATCATTTCCTCCTTCCTGTGTAAACACAGGAGGAGGAAGTGACAGGCTGGGAGCGCGCTCCCATTGGCTGGGAGCGATCGCGGGGGGGGCGGATATCACGGACATCCGCCCGCAGATCCCGGATCGCTCCCAGAGGTAGGGGGACCCCCGCACGCCGCGGAGGGGGTCCCGATGGGACCCCCGAACTGCACTCAGGCGGGGACGTAAATTTACGCCCTTGTGCCTGTACATGCCATTCTGTGGCCGTATATGTGCGTGCGGGGGTCCTTAAGTGGTTAATGAAGGTACAACATTTATCAACTTATTGCTACACTTAGAGGTGCCTCTCTTCTCTTTTATACCAAAAAAATGCATTGATATACCAGTGCTTTGGATTATAAGTATGTTTTTGGAAGAAATTATGCTCGCAACCCAAGGTTTTACTGTAGTACTAATGGTATTAATTTCAGTATTCAATAAACATTTTTATTTTGGATAGAGTATGGAATAGATAAAACCCTCTTCTGTTTTTTTTTCTTTGTTGCTAGCTTTGCTACATTGGGGAGATTTCCTTTCACTTCCTGTCCTGTAAATACAACAGGAAGTGAGAAGAAATGTCTTCAAAGTGAATGAAAGTCCCTCTGGAAGTGTCTTAATTGGAGATTTACCTTTTTTTCCTGTTCTGGTGTAAAAAAAAAAAAGATTTTTCCAAACTTTCAGCCCTGCTGCCAATGGTGACCAGGACAAATTGAGAGAGTGATTCTCCATAGTGGGGACAGAGACAGCAATAAAAACCTGAGAGGTGTTGAATACTCTCCTGACTCTACCCAAAATAAATAAATAATTGAAATGACCCAATGCTTTCACCTTATAATTACTTTTAGCAAATCATAAGTAAACTATGCCTGCTGTTTCAAACGACAATGTTGGCCGCATGGCCTAATGTCAGCAAGCTTAGGGCCTTAATAATTTGGGCCTATTTAATATAACATTCTAAATCAGAACTATATCTGCATTAGTTCACATGTCAAAAATGAAGTCTTGCTTGCTTTTTTTCCCTGTAAGTTTAAGTTTGTCACAGCCGTTCACCAAAGGATATAATTTGATGAATGAATATTTTTTATTGTGTGCATACACTTCAAATGCCCAATCAGAAAAAAACATATCTTTTGTTTAAATTACTCTAAACCTGATTGGATATTTAAATAAACATATGTGAAAGTAAAATATCTCTTTAAGTGAATTCAGTTCAAACAATATTAAACAATCTAAGTGCAATTTTTTAAAATTTATTTTGCCATTTGATGAGTCCTGTTTATCAAATGTAAGCCCACTGAGTTCACTGATACCCATATAACCTTTAAGCACTCTCAATGCCTTTTGTAAGAATGGTAGACCTTAACTTTATATCTGACTACATTTGACCATGCTTTTTCTAAGATTGTTGTGAGAACCATAAGCTGCATCTCCTTTTCAACAAAATGCAATGGGCTTAGAAGACTGGTGACTTGGCTGGCTGTTGAAAAACTACAAGCCTATCATGCACTTCAAACTAAAGAGTTTAGTGTAGTTTTAGAAGCCATAGACGGTGTAAGGGTACCCATACATGAACAACTGAGATTCATGTTAGAACTTGCTTTTCAATATGAACAGCCTTATTCAATACAACATTCTTAATCCTATGTGCTAATTATAAGTCCTTACATTTACAGCAACCAAACAGAATCTACTCTTTATTGGTCTATTTTCTGCAGTGATTCATCATTCTGATTGGTTGCACTGGGTTACAGTACTTAAGAAATAACAATAAGAACCCTTAATTAAATAAGGCCCTGTATGATAAATAGTGTGATGGTAAACCAGATTATCTTAACTCAAAGCACCAAATTGGACAGGGAGACAAATCAAATTAACTGAGTTGGCAGATTACGTGTTGTTCTACATGCTGAGTCCAGAGAAAGAAAGGGCTTACGGTTATAGTCTAGTAAAAAAGAAATATTTGATGGGTTAAATCATGTGTAAACCTCCACCTAAATTAATTGTGCATAGGTACCTTTCAGAGCTGATTTACCAAGAAAGGAGTTTTGATTTAGTTGTGTGGCCTGTATTACTTCAGTTATTCAATCTGAGTCAGGTTGTTTGAGACAAGCACAGGTTCTCTGAGCCAAAATTAAAATCACTGCTTAAGAAACTCATCTCCACAGTCCTTGCAATATATTTTCCAATCTGAATTTTATATTCTAAGACCAAACATAACTTTTATTGACCAAAGCCCAATAAAACACTAAATAGAAGGAGATAGAAAAGCGAAAAAGCACAGTGTAACAGAATTAAGGCTCTTCTTACCTTTTTTCAATGAGTTTTCAAGTTTAGAGTGAAGAGCACAGATTTAGTCTGCTAAATTTGTGAAAAATGTTGCAATATAAACTCCCTCCTTGTTCTTATCCAGCCAATCAGACCACAGGGGTGACATCACTAAGCGTATTCTCACCATAAGAACCTGTAATGTCAACACTTACTATGGCCACACAGTTTACAAAAAATGTCCCTGCAATGCCAACATGTTTGTTTCGCCGACTATAATTGAAGGTCTAAGTTTACTGGAAGGGTTTGGTCAGTCATGCCAACATATAATGATGTTGCAGAGTATAGCAGAGTGCACTGGAAAGCCTTTCATCTAACATTCCCCCCAGAACTATTTTAAGGAAGCACTTTTTCACAACTAACACTTATTTGTTTCTTTATTTTCTTATAATTTCTTTTAAACGTGTATAGAAAAAGGAAGACATCATGCTAGCCATCCAGGCTTTAATGTTCATAAATAGTAGCAAAAGATGATTTTCATTGCATTTTATGCTTTCTTTAAAGCATACTTGTCAGATAAATATGCAGGCTGTCATTGATAAAATAATTTATCTAGGAACATACTGACCTTAAAGGTGGCTTCAATATTCCAATAAGCCCCCTGCTCCTGGCTAGGTTATGAGAAATAGGTCCTTGTCCTCATCAACTTGGGTAAAACAAGGTACCCCCCCAATGTTGAAGGCATGGTTCAGAAGGGGGCTGAATGCTCTTCTCCATCCTTTTTTTGCCTGGTTGGAAAATGGTCTAGTATAAATTTTGGGGGGACCGCATGCTTTAAAAAAAAAAAGGGAGTGGTATGTATTTTTATAGGGAACCCAGCTGCCTTTTCTTTGGTGTGTGGTCCTCCATTAACATCTATATAAGAGAGTGGTATGTATTTTTACAGGGAACCCAGCTGCATTTTCTTTGGTGTGTGGTCGTCCAATTACATCTATATAACGGAGTGGTATGTATTTTTACAGGGAATCTAGCTGCCTTTTCTTTGGTGTGTGGCCCCCCATTAACATCCATATAAGGGAGTGGTGTGTATTTTTACAGGAAACCCAGCTGCCTTTTCTTTGGTATGTGGTCCCCTATTAATATCTATTTTAGACCCTCATCAAAGATATGTGTTTGGTATGGATGAAGGGAATCCCCATCCACTTTGTGTACAAAGCTGTCATTAACTAATCATTTAACTAGTAGGCTGATGTCTATTTATGGGGGGAAAATGGCTCCCCTGAGCGAGGTACAGGGTTTCCTTTAAGAGCTGCCAGAGGGCTACTCCACGGCGGGGGACCCGATGCGGGTGGCCGGCGATTGCCACCGGCCACACACGACAGGCAGCATGGTGATTTGTGTGTGTAAACACACAAATCCCTGTTCTGTCAGAGGAGAGGAGACATGTAATTTGTTCCTAGTAAGTAGGAACAGTGATATGTCTCCTACTCAGTCCAATCCCCATACAGTTAGAACACACTGAGGGAACACACATTTAAACCCGTAATCCCCCCTAAGTGTTAACCCCTTCCCTACCAGTGACATTTACACAGTAATCAGTACATTTTTATAGCACTGATCGCTGTATAAATTTAAATTGTCCCAAAAATTTGTCAAAAGTATCCGATCTGTCTGTCACAATGCAAATCGCAGATCACTGCCATTACTAGTAAAAAAAAATATATATATAAATGCCATAAATCTTTCCCATAGTTTGTAAGCAAACCAATCAATATACGCTTATTGCAATTTTTTTTTACCAAAAATATATAGAAGAATAAATATGGCCTAAACTGTTGAAGAAATTAGTTTTTTAAAAACGATTTCAGGGATATTTCTTATAGCAAAAAGTAAAAATTATTGGTTTTTTTTTCAGAATTGCCGCTTTTTTTGTTTATAGCGCAAAAAACTGAGGTGATCAAATAGCACCAAAAGAAAGCTCTATTTGTGGTAAAAAAAAAAAAGGACACATTTAGTTTGGGTACAGCATTGCTGACCGCGCAGTTACCAGTTAAAGCGACACAGTGCCAAATTGTAAAAAGTGCTTTGGTCAGGAAGGGGGTAAAACCTTGCAGGGCTTAAGCTGTTAAACAACATTATTTTCATTGTTTTTGTCAGTTTTGCTGTAGTAGTAATCAAATCAAAATCACTGTTTGCTCATACATCGTCAGATGCTACACTGCACAAGCAGGCTAAAGGCATCCCCCATGCATGTTATCAATTAGGAATTTGGCAATTTAAACGGCGGAACACACAGCATCAGGCGGACATCCGCCCGCCGAGTTGCGGGGATTCATCGCTGGATCGCAGAGAAAAGGTAAGTAAACTTTTTCTGCATCCAGCGAGGTAAGCGCGTGTGTGGCACACCGATATTAGCTTAAAAATCTTGCCACACACGTGAAGACCGCCAGGGAGGTTAAACAACATTATTTTCATTGTTTTTGTCAGTTTTGCTGTAGTAGGTTGTATACATCGTCAGATGCTACACTGCACAAGCAGGCTAAAGGCATCCCCCATGCATGTTATCAATTAGGAATTTGGCAATTTAAACATTTTTTTTTTTTTTGCTTGTACAGCTCTTGAAGGCTTGCTGTAGAGAAAGTCACACCAGAAGACTTCTCATGCAAGGCACTGTTGCCTCATTATTTCTTTAAATCTATGCTGTCTCTACTTCTCCTGCTGCATTCTGTCAATTCCCCACCCCACAAGGGGACATCTCTGAGGCCACGTACACACAATCGGTCCATTCGATGAGAATGGGCCGACGGACGATTTTCATCGGGTCACCGCTGAAGTGGCCTGATGGTCTGATGTGCGTACACAAGTTGTAGATAGATTGGGGAAATATCGCGCTGCTTTAGGTAAATAATATGAGCCGCTAAACACAGCTAATAGAAAACAATAAGCAAAAAGTAATGTGGATAAAAAAATGTGTAGCGCTAAGTAAATAGAATATAAATAAATATATCTATGTGCTAAAAAATTGTAGGTGATTAGAAAATATGATCATAGAAAGAATATTTTGTGAAAAAATAGCCAACTATACACAATAAAAAAGAAAAAATGACCAGTAACCAGTGAACAAAATTAAATAGTCACTAGTATAAGAAATGGAATGTCCTGAACAAAAAAATTGCAATCGATGTCCAAATCCAAAAGCTATAAGTGTTCAATATAAACAAGTGATGTCCT
This sequence comes from Rana kukunoris, assembly GCA_029574335.1. Classification (NCBI taxonomy): domain Eukaryota; kingdom Metazoa; phylum Chordata; class Amphibia; order Anura; family Ranidae; genus Rana; species Rana kukunoris. The sequence continues at coordinate 466,738,085 of CM056049.1, forward strand.
CTATGCGCACTTTTGTGTGGTGATATAAAAAAGGAAGAAGACCTTCACCCAATAAAGCATGGAGGCTTACCAGATCAAGTGGACTCTGCCAGCTATACAGACTGGAGAGTCACATAAGCTTTGGATCATCCAGCGTGGATCGAAGCCTCATAGAACTGCCGGTGACAGGGATGTACGTCAGTATGGTAATCCGGGAGGGGGACTTCAGTTATCCAGGGCTTGATGCTCAGTAGGTATACGTTGAGAATGGTGTGCAAGAAAAAAGAAGGAGCAATAGTGTGATACCGTCACGGTATTAAAAGATTTAATAAGTAATGAACTTACATGGATCAGGATAAAAAAAGCGCGCTTGCAGTCATAATGTGGCGACAGTAGAATCTTCCCTGACGCGTTTCGTGTACAAACACGTTGTCAAAGGGTAACAGACCACCATAGCCACTTGAATATAAATACACAATAAGTGGTCCCTTAATGAGAGTCACACTCACCTCACATGCAAACATCATTAATTAGTTCACTTCCGGGTTAGGCCAAAATGGCGTCTGGGCTTGAGTTCCAAGCCTCATTATGAGTGTATAGTAATGGCATACAAAACTAAAAATATCTTGGATCATAAGCCACTCGCCCGTCCAATTGAGGTTAAATAATAAAAATACTAAAGAAACACAAAGGCTGCATAATGAGCCTGAGTGTTAATGATGTATAAACACAGGATATACCCAGATAGCAGCCGTATATATGCAGCTCTTCTGAGTAAATCCCTCAATAAAGATGGCGTCGGAAGACCTCATACATCACAAGTAGGGGACCCATAGATAGATCTACATGGGGCCTCGAGTGATGTGACGTCGTGCGACGTGTAAAGCGCGGTGACGCGCAAGTCCGTAGGCGGGTCCATCTACGTACCAACGTGGGCCCCGTGACGCACTAATAAAGGGGTGCCGGGCGCGGACGGCGTAGCGAAGAACTACGCTTACCCAATCGGACGGCGCGCACGTGAGTCACAGCCACTGTGCGGTCAATGATTGGAGAACATGCCCCTCACATATTTTACACCGTGCGCGTCACGACGAACGCTATAAAAAACACGTGGTACGCTGCATCACATGCGCTCCACATGTCATGTGATGCGCTCCATCGTATGCGTTCCATCTGTCACGTGATGCGCTCCATCACAAGCGCTCGTCAGGGTCCACATTAAATGGATAAAAAATAAGTTAAAAAAAATTTTTTAATATGGGAAGAAAAAAGTTACAATGTATAAAATTGATGAGTCAATGAAGTAAATAAATGACTCTCAAAAAAATAAATTGGTAAACAAGTATAAAAGGACAACCTTAATAATAAAGGGATAAAGGAGGCGTTCGCAGTAGCATTACATTTATGACTAAAAGAACAAAAGGAAGGCCGGCCTTAATATTAAATGGGTCCTGGAAGTAATGGAAGTATATCGGAGGGCAATGAATAATTGGGAATAATTAAATGTGCGAACTGGAAATGTGAGTGGGACTCTCAACCAGGGCACCACGCACAAATGATTTCCAAATTACAATTAAACATTCGATACAATATGTAATAAACAAATATTCATTGAATAATATATGTACCAACAAACACGTTTCACGAAGTGAAGCATAGTAAATACAATAAAAAATAATAAATATATAAATGAATAATAAATACTGTAACATGATGTGTGTTAGTGAAAACATATGACCATATCATGTCTCACATAATAAACAAATAATCATTGAATAATATATGCACCAAAAAACACGTTTCGCAAAATGAAGCATAGTAAATAAATAAAAAAATAAAAAAATAAAAAATATAATAAATATATAAATGAATAATAAATACTGTGACTTGATGTGTGTTAGTGAAAACATATGACCATAGCATGTCTCACATTAGGACTTATCAATGAATGAATTGATGTCCCAGTCTACATTCAAGCCTAATGGGCGGTGGGACTGGAGTTCAAAAATCCAGAACGTTTCTAAACGTGAAACGCCCCTAGTTTTAGCACCACCCCTCCATGGAGCTTCATATTTGTCAATTATTAAGAACTGGGAGCCACTAGGATCTCTATTATGATATTGTTTGTAGTGTCTTGGGACAGTATGATTGACATCCCCACTTTTAATGAGAGAAATGTGTTCACCAACTCGTACTGAGAAAGATCTGATCGTACGGCCCACATATTGCTTGCCACACGGACAAGTAATTAAATACACTATGTAACTAGTTTCACAAGTACAGAATTGTCTGATAGCATACTGTTTGTGTGTAATCGTGGAGGAAAAATGTGTGACCTTACGTTGCAGAGGTGTATTGTGCTGGCATACTTTGCATTTTTTGCAAGGAAAGAAACCAACCATTTGGTGAAAAAAAGAAATCTTTTTTGGGGGATTAATGATGTTAGGGGCAATGCGATTGTGTAGTGATGGTGCTCCCCTAAAGACTACCTTTGCTCGTTCTGGGAGTATAGAATTCAATATAGTATCATTTCTGAGAATGTCCCAGTGTTTGTTGATAATATTCACCACTTGTTTATGTTGGATGGAAAACGAGGTAGTCATAGCGAACCTAAACTTGTCATCAACTGGAAGCTTGGGTTTGACTGCCACTAATGATGATCTATCAAGGGTAAGTGCTCTTTGGATTTCTGAATTAACTAATTCTGTTGAGTACCCTTTCTCCACAAATCTATGTTTTAACATTTCTGCCTCAGTTAGAAAAGATGTAGTATCTGTACAATTTCTCCGGAGCCTGAAAAACTGGCTCCGAGGTACGGATTTAAGCCATGAGTTGTGATGGCAACTGTCAATAGGGATGAAGGCATTTCTGTCTGTTGGTTTGAAATAAGTCTTAAACTGGAATTTGCGATTAACCAGTGCTATTTCCAGATCTAGAAAATGTACACTGGTGTTGCTAAATTCAAATGTAAGTGATATCCCTCTGTCATTCTGGTTCAAATCATTGAAGAAGGACTGTAATGTATCAGAGCTACCATTCCATAGGAGGAGGATGTCGTCTATATATCTAGCCCAGATGACAAGGGATGGGTGATTTTGCAGATAGACGACATCCTCCTCCCACTTGGCCATGAAAAGGTTCGCAAGGCTAGGTGCGAACTTGGCCCCCATAGCTACACCTTTTTGTTGAAGGTAATAGCACTCATTGAACCAAAAATAATTGTGTTTGGTTGCAAATTCAAGCAACTCTATGATGTAGTTGCTCTGAAATGGGGCAATGGTAGGTTCTTTATTTAAAAAGTGTTGCACTGCTGTGATGCCCAAGTGATGCGGGATGCAAGTGTAAAGGGAGGCCACGTCTGCGGTGGCAAGTATGTAGTCACCTTTAACTTCCAATTGCTCCAATAGTCTGATTGTATCACCCGTATCTTTAAGATACGATGGAGTCTTCCTAACCAGAGGTTGTAAATAATGGTCTATGTATTGGCCTATACGGGCCGTGACAGAATCAATGCCACTGACTATTGGTCTCCCTGGCGGTTGGGTAGAGTGCTTGTGTATCTTAGGCAGATAATAAATGGTAGGTATGCGTGGTGCTTTTGGTACAAGGAAAGCCTTTTCTTTTTTATTTAAGATTTTCAAATCAAAACCTTTATTAACCAAGGTTTGTAATTGTTTTTTGTAAATATTGGTGGGATTACTAGGAATCTCTTTGTATGTGTCGGGTTCATTAAGTATCCGTAACATCTCAGTCTCATACTGGGATTTGTCTAAAATCACAATGCCTCCGCCTTTATCGGCGGGGCGTATGACTAGATCCTTACGGTCACACAAAGATTTCAACCCAGACTTCGATAGGGAGGGTGTGTATGGTGTCTTAACAGATAGTTTAGACAAATCACTAAGGACGCATTCCCTGAAAATCCTAACAGCTGGTGCTACTGTTACAGGGGGATTAAACAGGGAAGGATTAGACAATCCGGAATGCACTGTCCCTGATGTCGCTGCCCTGTCTGTGTATCTTTGTGTGTTGGAACTTATATATCTTTGTATGTTGATCTTACGGATATATTTTTGGATATCAATAAAGGTCCCAAATTTACTTAATTGCTTGGGTGGAGCAGATACTACATCTTTTCTAACTGAGGCAGAAATGTTAAAACATAGATTTGTGGAGAAAGGGTACTCAACAGAATTAGTTAATTCAGAAATCCAAAGAGCACTTACCCTTGATAGATCATCATTAGTGGCAGTCAAACCCAAGCTTCCAGTTGATGACAAGTTTAGGTTCGCTATGACTACCTCGTTTTCCATCCAACATAAACAAGTGGTGAATATTATCAACAAACACTGGGACATTCTCAGAAATGATACTATATTGAATTCTATACTCCCAGAACGAGCAAAGGTAGTCTTTAGGGGAGCACCATCACTACACAATCGCATTGCCCCTAACATCATTAATCCCCCAAAAAAGATTTCTTTTTTTCACCAAATGGTTGGTTTCTTTCCTTGCAAAAAATGCAAAGTATGCCAGCACAATACACCTCTGCAACGTAAGGTCACACATTTTTCCTCCACGATTACACACAAACAGTATGCTATCAGACAATTCTGTACTTGTGAAACTAGTTACATAGTGTATTTAATTACTTGTCCGTGTGGCAAGCAATATGTGGGCCGTACGATCAGATCTTTCTCAGTACGAGTTGGTGAACACATTTCTCTCATTAAAAGTGGGGATGTCAATCATACTGTCCCAAGACACTACAAACAATATCATAATAGAGATCCTAGTGGCTCCCAGTTCTTAATAATTGACAAATATGAAGCTCCATGGAGGGGTGGTGCTAAAACTAGGGGCGTTTCACGTTTAGAAACGTTCTGGATTTTTGAACTCCAGTCCCACCGCCCATTAGGCTTGAATGTAGACTGGGACATCAATTCATTCATTGATAAGTCCTAATGTGAGACATGCTATGGTCATATGTTTTCACTAACACACATCAAGTCACAGTATTTATTATTCATTTATATATTTATTATATTTTTTATTTTTTTATTTTTTTATTTATTTACTATGCTTCATTTTGCGAAACGTGTTTTTTGGTGCATATATTATTCAATGATTATTTGTTTATTATGTGAGACATGATATGGTCATATGTTTTCACTAACACACATCATGTTACAGTATTTATTATTCATTTATATATTTATTATTTTTTATTGTATTTACTATGCTTCACTTCGTGAAACGTGTTTGTTGGTACATATATTATTCAATGAATATTTGTTTATTACATATTGTATCGAATGTTTAATTGTAATTTGGAAATCATTTGTGCGTGGTGCCCTGGTTGAGAGTCCCACTCACATTTCCAGTTCGCACATTTAATTATTCCCAATTATTCATTGCCCTCCGATATACTTCCATTACTTCCAGGACCCATTTAATATTAAGGCCGGCCTTCCTTTTGTTCTTTTAGTCATAAATGTAATGCTACTGCGAACGCCTCCTTTATCCCTTTATTATTAAGGTTGTCCTTTTATACTTGTTTACCAATTTATTTTTTTGAGAGTCATTTATTTACTTCATTGACTCATCAATTTTATACATTGTAACTTTTTTCTTCCCATATTAAAAAAATTTTTTTAACTTATTTTTTATCCATTTAATGTGGACCCTGACGAGCGCTTGTGATGGAGCGCATCACGTGACAGATGGAACGCATACGATGGAGCGCATCACATGACATGTGGAGCGCATGTGATGCAGCGTACCACGTGTTTTTTATAGCGTTCGTCGTGACGCGCACGGTGTAAAATATGTGAGGGGCATGTTCTCCAATCATTGACCGCACAGTGGCTGTGACTCACGTGCGCGCCGTCCGATTGGGTAAGCGTAGTTCTTCGCTACGCCGTCCGCGCCCGGCACCCCTTTATTAGTGCGTCACGGGGCCCACGTTGGTACGTAGATGGACCCGCCTACGGACTTGCGCGTCACCGCGCTTTACACGTCGCACGACGTCACATCACTCGAGGCCCCATGTAGATCTATCTATGGGTCCCCTACTTGTGATGTATGAGGTCTTCCGACGCCATCTTTATTGAGGGATTTACTCAGAAGAGCTGCATATATACGGCTGCTATCTGGGTATATCCTGTGTTTATACATCATTAACACTCAGGCTCATTATGCAGCCTTTGTGTTTCTTTAGTATTTTTATTATTTAACCTCAATTGGACGGGCGAGTGGCTTATGATCCAAGATATTTTTAGTTTTGTATGCCATTACTATACACTCATAATGAGGCTTGGAACTCAAGCCCAGACGCCATTTTGGCCTAACCCGGAAGTGAACTAATTAATGATGTTTGCATGTGAGGTGAGTGTGACTCTCATTAAGGGACCACTTATTGTGTATTTATATTCAAGTGGCTATGGTGGTCTGTTACCCTTTGACAACGTGTTTGTACACGAAACGCGTCAGGGAAGATTCTACTGTCGCCACATTATGACTGCAAGCGCGCTTTTTTTATCCTGATCCATGTAAGTTCATTACTTATTAAATCTTTTAATACCGTGACGGTATCACACTATTGCTCCTTCTTTTTTCTTGCACACCATTCTCAACGTATACCTACTGAGCATCAAGCCCTGGATAACTGAAGTCCCCCTCCCGGATTACCATACTGACGTACATCCCTGTCACCGGCAGTTCTATGAGGCTTCGATCCACGCTGGATGATCCAAAGCTTATGTGACTCTCCAGTCTGTATAGCTGGCAGAGTCCACTTGATCTGGTAAGCCTCCATGCTTTATTGGGTGAAGGTCTTCTTCCTTTTTTATATCACCACACAAAAGTGCGCATAGAGGACATCACTTGTTTATATTGAACACTTATAGCTTTTGGATTTGGACATCGATTGCAATTTTTTTGTTCAGGACATTCCATTTCTTATACTAGTGACTATTTAATTTTGTTCACTGGTTACTGGTCATTTTTTCTTTTTTATTGTGTATAGTTGGCTATTTTTTCACAAAATATTCTTTCTATGATCATATTTTCTAATCACCTACAATTTTTTAGCACATAGATATATTTATTTATATTCTATTTACTTAGCGCTACACATTTTTTTATCCACATTACTGATGTGCGTACACACCATCAGTTCAAAAACCGATCCTGTCAGAACGCGGTGATGTAAAACACAACGACGTGATGAAAAAAACGAAGTTCAATGCTTCCAAGCATGCGTCGACTTGATTCTGAGCATGCGCGGGTTTTTAAACCAATGCTTTTGCGAACTAACGATCGGTTTGGACCGATGGTCAGGCGTCCATCAGTCCGATTTTAAAGCAAGTTTAAAAACTTTGGTCCGAAGGACAACAGACCGATGGGCTGTACATACGGTCGGTTTGGACCAATGAAACTGAACTTCAGTCCATTCTCATCGGTTTAGACCGATCGTGTGTACGCAGCCTAACAGGCAGAAGCAAAACCATGTTCCTCTACCTAAATTGCAATCTTCCCACAGAGATACAGTGCAGAACAATACAGTCAGTATTGGGGAAAAGATCAGCTGCAGAGGGCAATTCTGGTGACTAGACATTTGTCCTCTGCTTCCTATGTTGGGTGCAGCTTCTACAGTTCAGGTTATTTTTAAACTAGACTGAGCACCCCACAAATTAGGGTATTCACCGCATGGACGAATAGGCAGTGTCTGGAACAAACTTTTGTTTGGTCTGAGCCGTTTGCCCAACACTATAGGTGACTAATCCTCTGCAATCTTCTTGCAATTTTTTGCACAACTCATAGGGCCAGATTCAGATACACTTAATATTGCGCTGCGTAATCGAAATACTCTTCGCTGCCGTATTTCACCAGGCTCTACACCGAATCCTGGTAGATTTTTGCCCGTACGCTACGGCGGCGTAGTCTATTTCTCGCCGCGTAATCGAAATACGCGATTGGGGGGCGTGAAGCATTTAAATTAAGCCCGTACTCGTGGCGATCGAACTGCGCATGCTCCGTTCAGAAATTTCCCCCAGTGCATTGCGTGAAATCACGTCGTTACGTCATTCGTTGTTTGAGTAGCGTCGTTTACGAACATTCCTATTCCCGGACAACTTACGTTAAAAATAATAAAAGACGTCGGAAAACTTAGAAATTCGACGCGGGAACGACGGCCATACTTAACATGGGCTGTCTAATATTAGACCAGCAAAAAGCTGGTATAGTGTTACGCAAAAAAAAGATGACTAAAGGTGCCGTAAGAGATTGCGAATGAAGATCGTAATTTCTGGGATCGCCGGCAAAAGCTCATTTGCATACCCCGACGCGGAAAACGACGGGAAGTCCACCCAGTGGCCGCAATTTTATTGCAGCGTAGATCCGAAGGCGTACAAACACGTAATCCAGTCGAATTGAAGCCCGCAGCCGTCTAATCATGGTTTGAGGCTTCCGACTAGCAAGAAAACGCGCGTAATTTGAAATTACTCCAGTCTAACACGAGCTAGACAGGCGTAATGGCTCTCTGAATCTGGCTCATACAGTTCAGTTGCTCTTTAGGAGCCAATTAGTATCTAAATATAATTTAAAATAGTTGTAAACTCTCTAATAAAAAAAAGAAAAAACCTGTAAGACAAAGGCATAATGAGCATATTAGCTCATTATGAAATACTTACCTTAGATTGAAGCTGTTGCAGCGGTCCCCGTACACCACTGTGACTGAAGACATGTCTCCCGGAGTTATTTCCGGGTTTGCGGTTTCCGGCGCTGTGATTGGACAGAGCTGCGATTACATCACTCCCACACATGTGCGCGTGTGCCACCGGTCGCGGCACAGCTACTGAAGAAATAGCACGAGCGAGCACATGTCATGGGCACATGTGGATATAGTGAATATCTCCTAAAAGATGCAAGTTTAGGAGATATTCACAGTACCTACAGGTAAGCCTTATTATAGGCTTACCAGTAGGTAAAAGTGGTAAAAAATGGTTTCCAATCACTTTAACATCACTTAAGCCCTGTACACACGACTGGGATTCCCAGCGGTATAAAGTCCGCTGGGAATCCCGACGGGAAACCCGAGAACCTGCTCGATAATTTCCCTATGTACACACGGCCCGGTTTCCCCATCAGAAAAGCTGCGAGAAGGGCTTTGGCCGGGAATTCCAGCTGTGTGTATGCTCCCTCGCAGTGTTTCCCCATAGGAAAACTGCCGGGTTTAAAACCGCAGGGAAAAAAAGAGAGCAGATTCTCTACTTTCTCCTGTTGGGAAAACTGCAAGGAAGCATACACACAGCCAGTTTTCCCGGCCAAAAGCTCTCCCCGCAGTTTTCCTCACAGGAAAACCGGTAATGTGTACAAGGCTTTACATTTGTTGTAAAGTATGGTTGAATTAAAGGTTTAAACATTAATATGACCATAAGACCTTGATTATGACACAAGGCTTAAACGTAGAATTTGACTTAAATTGTTTTATTTCTAATAGATAAACATTATTTTATCTTTTTTATTTTTAATAATTTGTATTTATTTGTATTTTAATTCTTTAGGGATTTTGTATTAGTTTATTCGTATATTTATACATATGTATATTTTATGTTTTTTTATATCAAGTATGTATATATGTTACATTCAAGGTGATCGTGGATGACGTCTTTTATATAAAATTCAAATATTCATTAATATTTTGCAAAATAGTCTTTTGCAATGAAGGGGTTAATGTATTGTTCTCCTTCCATTTTTTATACAGAGGTGCACTAATTAATTTTGATTTTATAAATTTTGGATATCATTGTGGCATATCGGTTTTCTTCCGGTTTACATATATATTTCTTTTAAATAATGTTTTTTTTTCAATGCATTCAGTGACCAGTCTGCATGTAGCATTGTAAATTGTGCCTCTGTGTTTTAGTGTAATCTGGCAATCCCAATTGGTGAATCGGTGTCCCCTCTATGTATTGAGATGTTTACCCTGGAAGAGACGTGAGTCATGATTGGCCGTGTCTCCCCGGTGATCCGATTGGCTAGAGCAGTTGCCATGACACTACTTATACTACCATTAGCGGGACGTCTGCGTGTCTGCCTGCCCCACGCTGATGAAGTCCCGCCCATAGGACGTAACCCATACGGGGGGAGGAGCCACGCACACCGTCACTTATGGACCTCTTCTTTATTGACTAAAGTTTTTAGTTATTTATTTTTATTTCATTCTTTTTTGCGCTGCACTGTTTTATTGTACTTTTATTGTACAGGGCACTATTGCATTTGCTTGTTACCAAAAAAATATTTTTTTAAATGCAGCTTTCAGTTATATTTAAAAAAAATCAAATGTTAAAAACAAGTATTGTATTTAAAAAATGGCAATTGTATGTGAAACACAATGCTTAACAAACAAAAAAATATATACGGTATATATAAAATGTATCAACTGTGAGGGATTAACTCGGTAGCGGGTATGTGTGACCCCCTCTATGGGTTCACTACACGCTAAACTGTACAAAAAGGCAGTTGAGGATGACTGAAAACAAATGATATGGTTTATTTCTCCATCTTGCTGGATACATGTGCAAGCATCAAAACAGCATAAACAAAACAAAACATAAAATAAACCCTTGCCACTTGGGGCGTCTACCTTCCCAACACAGGAACCTACCTATGGAGTCTGGCACAGCCTACTGCTGGGCAGACACTGCTGGTCCTACAGCAGAAAACAACAAAAAAGTCTCTTTGATATTTCTCACACAGAAATATTCATCAGCACCTCACCTCTTCAGTACTGGTTGTGACTGCTCCTTCACTCACACAGCCTCAGGATGCAGCAATCAGTCGTCATCCCTAGGCTGTCTTTATAGGGGCTTTAATTGCTTATTTCTGAACAGCTGAAACCTTTTAACGGCCCAAACCTCTCTGGCCATTTCTGCTGCTGACGCCCAATAGTAATTGGTTTATTGTCTAAACAAGACAGAAAAGTACCTCCCATCTGGGACAGCACACACAGATTTACCTGACTTCCTGTCACACAACTTAGAGAATTGCTGAGTGTGTGTCTTTGGAGGGACACAAAAAATAAGCACATACTGCATGTTTTTTAGCTAAAAAACACAGGGGAACATTTTACTTTGTTTTATTGAAAGATGCAATAACTGCACGTTTCCGTACTGCAGCCCTTACATTATATTAAATTACATTACAAAACTGACTGCTAATATTTATTATAACATAATTAGCATATGTTGGTTCGTAGTACTACTCTTTTAGTTATAATGTAATGTTATCAAAGCTACAGCTACTATTCCATAAAAGTGTTAGTTCACGTCTAGCAAATATTGCATATTGATCAAAATGTTTGTATTAATGTAAAATATTGAAGCACTTAATTATCATAGCATCTGCACTTACATTTCTCTTTGTCCCTATGCAAACTCCTACAAATACCTGTAAATCCTGACAGCTTTCTGTGATGGTATGGCAGCAATGTTGCAATGCTTCTGAATTTAAAGTTTTCATTCTTTACTGCTAGCACAACGGTGGAATTTGTAGCCTAGTCCTGTTCACTGCATTCTGGATGGACTGCACTGCCTGCACTGTTGCTGAAGCCCTTCCATTGGAAGCTGCAGTGTCTGGAAGGGGAGTGTGTAAGACACAAATGAAGTAGGAATTGTGAAAGTCAGGAATCCTTTATTGTTAAAGGTTTGGGCATCACATAGTAACTGGATTTGGTACTTATTTAGACTGCCATGCAGGAGCCTTTTAGTTATACTTTATAAGGCCAAATGCACAATACATAATGTGAAAAACAAAAAACTACTGTACTGCCATTCATTTAAGAGAATATAATGCTGTTAAAGTGTAAAGCTTTTCTTTTATAGTTTTGGCTAGTGCGGGGAAGCGTTAGAACTCCTGTCAAGTTCAAGTATTTATGCTTATCTAGGGCTAAATTAAAGTGGTTGAAAAAGTTCAGTTTTTTTTAAAATAACAAACATTATTATGCACAGATTGGCCCCGATCCTCCTGTTCTGGGGTCCCACGGCGGTTCCTCCCCGCAATAGATAGCCCCCTCTGGTAAGCTCTCTCCCGAGGCGGTTAACTTTGCTGGTGTGCTCCTGTGTCATACACTCGGTGTACATAGCCGCCAAGTGTACGACTCAGCCCCGCCCCCCATTGGCTACGTCATTGGATTTGATTGACAGCAGCGGGAGCCAATGGCTGCGCTGCTATCAATCTATCCAACCAACGCCGAGACTCCGTGGAGAAGAGGACGCGCAGACAAGGCAAACTGACTCAGATAAGTATAACGGGGGGCCCATGATTGCCAGGTGTTTTTTCACCTTAATGCATAGGATGCAAAAACACGAACCTTTGCAACCCCTTTAACCTGTGCATTCATGTATCGAAATTCGGCCGGTTCAGCAGGAAATTCTGATCTATGTGAAGCCCCGTCCATTCAACAGAAGCTGATTATTAGACTGACTTCTGTTGAACTGCCATGCTGGAAAACCTGCTTTTGATCAGCCGCTGCAGCGTTGAACAGTATTCTAACAGGGCGTGGGTCCCTGCTGTCAGAATACAACAGCACAACAAGGAAAAGATCCCTGCATCTACATCCCTTGTTTGGTTGCAAGAATCTGTGAGATCTTTTTTTGTTTAACCTGCTTTAGAGAGATTTTCCCAATGTTTTGGTAGAGAAACTTGACAACAGCAACCCATGAAGTAACAAACAAAAAACAAGTTGAGAATGTCTAGTCAGATTTAAAATTTTCTATGTGTATCTGTTGCCGATTTTTCTTCACTGTCTGGTGAAGGCATTATCAGCAAGACAGGAAGTAAAGGCAAATCTCTTGAATAAACCCCAATATATGGTGAAGACATAACAGGAGTTAAAATCCATCCCCACTCTGTAAGAAAATGGAAAAAGAAATTGAGCTTGACATATAGTTTTGGATTAGTGGCAAAGCATATCTTATCATGACATGATAGTTTAAACACATGTCTTTTAAACATATACAGTTGAAAGTGACACTATATGGTAATCTTTATTATCCGTGTATTCCACTTTTTAAATAATTTTGTCTGTAGTAGTGGCAGTCATGGGTTCTGAGGATTCACTGGAAGTGCTGGAATCACTTGAACTACTGGATTTACTAGAATCATTTTGGTAATTTGATTCACTAGAGCTACTGACACTTTGAGACTCACTTGAAAGCCCAGCATCAGCTTTCTTGGTAGTATCTCTGGAGTCATTAGAGTTCTCGGAAACATCATCTGGTGTTGTAAACATACTATACTGCATATCAGGTTCACTTGAATCTGATTGAATGGGTATACCATTTAAAACAGATGATCTATTTAACTCATCTGATCCAGCATGAGTCGTTTCCTGGGAATCATAATTGTAGGTGAACTCCTCGGAACTACTGAGTATGTCTGATTTCTTTGATCCAGTAGGATTGCTGGATTCTGAAGATCCCGCAGAATTACTACATTCACTTGAAGCTGTATTGTTAGGGTCATTTAAATTGTCACTGTCATTATTTTCACTTGTATCTTGTGAGGAGTCACCTGGGTAAGGAAATATGGTGGAGTCATTTAGTTCACTCGAGTACTGATCACTGGAGAATTCAGCACTTCTTTTATGAAAATGCTTTAGACTTTTTAGGTTGGCACTTATAATTTCAGCTGCAACCCCTTTTGTTTTATTAAACGTTGTTTCGATAGTTTTGTCTTGGATAACAGTAACATTGTTGATGAACAATTCTCTTCTATTGTCCATTCTTACTTTCTCTGCATGTTCTGGCTGGTATTTTTCTTGTCCAGCTTTTACTTTGCTATGTTTTGTGTAATTATTTTCATATGTTTCCATGTATCCAGGGTCCATAGTCAAATTCATTATCTTCTGGTCTCTCTCAGGCTCCTGAGGTCTTATGGTCTTCGGAAAATCAAAAAAGATTTTGTTTACATATTTAGAAAATAATTGACATTTTAGCTTAGCAAAGCATTTCCCAACAAGTGGTGTGTGTGTACCCCAAGGGATTCAGGTCAAAATAGAAGAGTATTGAATCAACCAATGACCCCTTGTACTAACTTTTCAAGTGCATACCTGCCAAAAAATTCCTCTGAGAGTCAAATCTTTTGGCATCTCTGTTCTGGTTGGTTCTGTACCTTACACAGGCTTGATGATGTTAACCCCTTCCTTTAAATGACAATGTTCTGACCAGTTGATTGGCCGCCTATGTTTGGGCATCAGATGCTAAGAATAGGTGTCATGGAAGAATAAACCATTTGTGATCACTCTGGCAGAGCAACAGAGTAGTGTGACACTAGTAAGGTGAATATAAATAGGTAATTTAAGTGGGTAAGGGGTGGGCTGGTAAGAGACTCAGGGCTCATGCATTTTTGTAAGATTAATAATAAACTAGAGGGATGTCAATGCACCAAAATGTCTAAAGGTCTCTTTACCTGCATAGGCAGTTTTTTGGTAAAGGTGAACTTCACCTTTACCAAAAAAATGCCTATGCAGGTAAGGACTGCCTGTAAATAAAAACAAACAGCGCAACTTAATTACAACTTTTCAAATAGGTTGTATGTGCATTGCCATGCAAACATATTGCCAGTATTTTAGCAGTAAGTGGAATTTATGAACATTATGATACAACACATTTTTAACTGAATTTGTTAAAATAGTTAAAGCATAGCTTTAAAATGTGGCAGATATGTGTAATCACAAGACAGACTAAACAAATATGAAAATCAAATAGCTGGTAAAACAATTTACAAAGAAGCAGTTCAACCTAGTATTTTCACTGGACTGATAGGAGAGACTATCCAGGGATATTAGTCTAATCTTATGCAAGGGCAAAAAAAGAATGCTAGTGTGCAAAGGGATTGACATTACTTTTTGTTAATCATTTTACCCTTTCCCAACTTTTTTGGAGCTCTCCTCCAGGTGGATTCTCTGGGCTCTTCATCTGGAAATTCACATTACATAAATAAAAATGGTATTCTTTATGTGAAAGAACTGCTCCTATTCTAGAAATACTTTGCATATCTGTCCTGCAACCTGGTCATTTTATGAATCCTTCTTGGAGCTTTACAAGATTGGTCAGCCCAGTGGCTAAGAGGTTAGCACTTCCGCCTAGCAGCACTAGGGTTGTCAATTTGAATCCCCTACCTATTGGTTTTAGTTTAAAACAACTGTTGGTTAGACTATTAGGAATGCAATGGAGGGTGATAAGAGAGGAGATACTAAGAATCAAGCTTGTGGAGAGTTACATTTGAGCGAGAAAAGACCTATGTGGTCAATGCCTCTAGTGAGTTAATGGCGTGGACGGTGGAGAAGTCACAGGGGTGTTTTTGCACTTTGGTGCAGGATTATTTTTGTGAGTGAGGATCTGCTTGCACTTGGGAATTGGAAGTTTTGGACACTGTTTACATAACTGGACACTTTGGCCCAGATTCACATACAATTAGATTCGCGTAGAGTATCAGAAATACATTATGCCGCCGTATTTTACCTGGCTCTACGTGGAATCCCGGTAGATTTTGTCCAGTAAACTACGGCGGCGTAGTGTATTTCTCCCGGCGCAAGCCATCTACGCGAGTAGGGGGCGTGAAGCATTTAAAATAGGCGCGTTCCCGCGGCGATCGAACTGCGCATGCTCCGTTCAGAAATTTCCCGCCGTGCATTGCGCGAAATCACGTCGTTACGTCATTCGTTGTTTGAGTAGCCTCGTTTACGGACATTCCTATTCCCGAACGAGTTACGTAAAAAAATAAAAATAAATTAAATTCGACGCGGGAACGACAGCCATACTTAACATGGGCTACGCACCGTTAGACCAGCAAATAGATGGTCTAACAGTACGTAGCAAAAAAATGACGCAAGCGATTGCGAAGACCGCTCGTATCTTCGTGGATCGCCGTAAAAAGTCATTTGCATATCCCGACGCTGAAAATGACACGGACCCCTCCCAGCGGCCGCAAAAATATCGCAGCGTAGATCCGAAGGCTTACGAAGACGTAAGCCTCTCGGATCGAAGCCCGAAGCCGCCGTATCATGGTTTGAGGATTCAAACTAGTGATACGGCGCGCGAAATTTGAAATTACTCCTGTCTAACACCAGTTAGACAGGCGTAATCGCTCTCTGAATCTGGGCCAATCTATATGATATTTAAACACTGGATGGTTTTCATGATATATTATTGAGTATTATATTTTTCAAAAGTTTTATGTGTACACATATATATATATATATATATATATATATATATACTCAATATAATTTATAATGTTTGCACCTATTTGATTGCACATGATATGCGTGTAAATAGTTTTTATTACATTTAATAAATGATTGCACTTTTTAAGGTGATAGAGGTGCTACACATTTATCAGCATTTACACAATTATTGGCGATACTTTTTAAAGCAGCAGCTGTATATTTAAGATTGGATACCACATATTGAATTACATGTGTCTGATCAGTCAACAGTTTTTTTGCATGGGTGATGCTACCAACTTGGAAGTAGTAGGAACCAAAAAAGTCTGGTTATTATTTCTACTTACTGGAGATGCAAGGGTTAAACCTAACATAACACCAAAAAGAACAAGGTGCCCCATGATTCAGGTAGGGATCTGTAGGATACAAAAAAATAAAGAAAATAAATACATACAAGAACTACTACTGCTACTACAACCACTACTTCTACTGCTAATCAAATGAACCTTTCTTTCTATCGTTTGTTCATTAAAACTTCTATGTGGAAGTATAATACAAGTCTAATAAAAATGTATTGAAGTAAAAGGATATGGAAGGGATGATGATCGCAGTATATTCACCTTATGAAGTGAATTTTCACTAAGTTTAGCAAATGAGGTGAAACAAAATAACCTTTACTTTGCAAGGAATACCCTATCTTGTGCAGGGATGTGGGAAGCAAGTTGTGACTTCCTGGTGTTTCACAGCCAGATTTCTACTGAGCATGCGTGAGTAGCACTGCTCTTCCTCAAAGGACTCACAGCCTCCTGGGACACATCACAGATGTACCCGTTTCAAGAAAAAACAAAACATCTAAAAGTAGTAGAGGAAGGGAAAAGGAGGAGGAAAAGTGATACTTCCACTTTAAGTCCATTTAAAACATCACTATACACAAGGTAACCAAAATGCTGAGTAAGTTCACACTGGATTGAACAGTGTTGTCTTACCATTAAAGGAAGTGGGAAAATAGGAGTTCTGCTGGCAGGACCAACAGATAAGTCAAATCAGTCAATTAAAAAAAAAATCTTTGATTTTTGTTATTGCTACACCCACACCTACACACAAACCTTGAGGCTTCTATTTTGTAGCATATTATTCTGCTTGCTATATTTCTTTTTTAATAATAGAAGCATACACAAAGAGTACATTTATTCACCCTTTAGGTAGTAGCCATTATTCACCTTACAATAAGAGCTGCTACATTTTTGATATACTTTTATCATGTCTTCGTGTAATGGCATAAAATTGCTGACTGACTGCAGATATTTATTATGGCACATAGGGAAAAAAATTATCATGCTGACTATTGAAAAAAATATTTAAGAAATCCTGGCAAAAAAAAACTTCCCTCAAAATTTTGCTGTCGCAGATTTTGCTCATCTTTGGCTACATTTTTTCTAAACTTCTCATTATAGCCCAGCAATAAGCCATAAAATTAAATGGAATACATCTGTATAAAGGTTAACTGGGGCTATAGACATAATACTAGTTTCGGGTCCATTGCATCACTACATTAAAGATTTCTAATAAGTTTGGAATGCATATTGGACCTCATCCAACCCTTTTTAGGTGTCATTAATGACATATATTAGCTGCATGGCAGAAACACTGGGCCAGATTCAGAGAGCCGTAACTCCTGTCTAACTTGTGTTAGACTGGAGTAATTTCAAATTACGCGCGTTTTTTAGCTAGTCGGAAATCTCAAACCATGAATAGACGGCTGCGGGCTTCAATTCGACTGGATTACGTGTTCATACGCCTTCGGATCTACGCTGCAATAAAATTGCGGCCACTGGGTGGACTTCCCGTCGTTTTCCGTGTTGGGGTATGCTAATGAGCTTTTGCCGGCGATCCCAGAAATTACAATCTTCAATCGCAATCTCTTACGGCATCTTTAGTCATCTTTTTTTTGCGTAACACTATACCAGCTTTTTGCTGGTCTAATATTAGACAGCCCATGTTAAGTATGGCCGTCGTTCCCGCCTCGAATTTCTACGTTTTCCGACGTCTTTTATTATTTTTTACATAAGTCGTCCGGGAATAGGAATGTTCGTAAACGACGCTACTCAAACAACGAACGATGTAACAACGTGATTTCGCGCAATGCACGGCGGGAAAATTTGTGAATGGAGCATGCGCAGTTCGATCGCCGCGGGGACGCGCCTAATTTAAATTCTTCACGCCCCCTAAACGCGTATTTCGATTACGCCGCGAGAAATAGACTACGCCGCTGTAGCGTACGGGCAAAAATCTACCAGAATTCCATTTAGAGCCTGGTAAAATACGTCAGCGTAGAGTATTTCGATTACGCAGCGCAAAATTAAGTGTATCTGAAATTAAGTTTCTACTCTGACAGTGGTCCTTCCACCAGATGACAGCTGTGCTACCACCAATGATTTGAATAGTTGGTTAAAAAACAGTTCTAATCTTTAACTTTTTTTCACAGCTGTCAATTCAGTTCACCTAAACTTACTGTCTTTCTGTGAATTATATGTTACTATTATATTATACAAAAAGATGTGCAACTTGCAATGCTTAAGATGAAATGTAACGACAAATAAAATGTATTAAGTAAGAGAAAATATACATACATACCCAACCATATACCCAAAAAGATTTGGATGTCGTCTGTTGATACTGATAGTAGACTAAATTGTGACAGATGAGCTGAACATTTAAACTCCATAAATACAGAAATGCAGCCAATCCAATGTCACTGCTGTAATCACTGTTATAATCCAGCAAAAGAGCCATATTGTGTGTACTAATCATACCAATTGTTTTCTTCCAGGTATACCATTACTCACTAGGCAGCCTTTCAAAGACTCAATGAGTAGACTGTAGCTGCCAGTCCAATAAGACTGTTATAATCATGAATTTAATCCAGCAAGAGCGCCACATTTTATGTACTAATCATTCTAATTGTTTGCTTCTAGGTATGCTATTACTCACTAGGCTGCCTTCCAGAACACTCTAGCCTATAATAAAGTGATTTTGTATATTTACCAGATTAACACCTTGTAAGGCTACTTTTTGCTGGCAAAATGAATAACAATTCAAGTTAAAACTTAAGATATATTTAAAAGTGCAAATTTATGCAGCACTATATTTATTAATACATCATTAAATGTTTTTTTTTTTTTTTTTTTAATGCAAACATTAAAAGTACCTGAATTTGACCTGATATCAGCCTCTTTCAGTTCCTGTACACGAGGATTCAAGGGTAAGAGAAAGAAGCAATACAAGAGACCAATCAGTTCATGTGCTGACATAGGAGCAGAAGGCAGAAGGAGAGAGCAAAGTGATAGAGAGATAAGCTCATTAATGGGCTGCTCTTTTTACTGACCACTAACAGATTGTGATAAAGTGATGACAGTTGGGCTCAGAGGAGTGCTGAATGATCCTGGCCACCAGACTGAGGAGATCTATTGGCAGAAAGGGAGGAAGGGGATAGCTCTGGATTGAATCAGAATGTATTATCTTTTTTTATGTGGTTCATTCTTTCTGGCATGTAGGGTAGGGGGGCAGGCGGATGGTACTTCCTTCATGATCCCTCCTCGTTGGGCGGCAAGTGTGGGTCACATAGGAGGCCTACCCTGGCTCTTCTGATCTGTGCTAGCCACGTTGGAAAGTGTAACTGCCTATCACATGAGGTACTTTTACTTGAACAGACAGCTGAACTCTAGTTAACCCAGTTGATTTTAATATAAATCACCACAGTCACTGATGCATTTATTAGGGATAGCTGGAACTGATGTCCTCTCCATGTTCAACATTTCTCGGCTACCTCACTCCCAGTAACAGAATGGGGTCCCGTCCTGCACCTGGCTCAGTCTCCATGCATGTAATCACTTAACTCTTCCTCTTCTGTACCTATGCATAGGCTGGGAACCTCTGCAGTGCTGATCAGCTCACAGAGAGAGTGCCAACAAGAGGCTATCCCACCTGTTACATGCACAGTGTTATATGACAGACTGCATGTGAAACTTTCGTTACCCTTGGTAACCACTTGCTGTTTTCTGTACCACATTAACTCTTGTACTGCTATCTTCATAACCCAATGTGTTTAACTGACCTGAGTTGTGTGCCACTGTGTGTGCCAGTTACATGCATTACACCCCTTGAGTAACTTTAGACCATGCAAAGGCAAAGCTTCAAAAGCTTTTCTCAAACAATGTGGCATAACAGTAGAACAAAGGCAACAATTTTTCCCTAAACAAATCCCTTACTCAGGCTTGTGGCTGCCCCAGCATACCTGCATAGGATAAAGTCATTTGTAGCACCCTCTAGTGTGCTACTAGAATAGTGCAGACACATGTATGACCCATGTATGGTAAAATGAGACCGCAGGTCCAGGCTAGGCTCCGGCTGGCTCAAAAGGATCCATTCAGCAGAGCAATTTGATTTGGAATCTTGCCTGAGCAGCAGTGGGAGCAAGGAGGACATAGTGAGAACATCAGCATACCCAGGGAATTTCAAGGGGAGAAACTGCCACATGTAGAAAGCTTTCTAAAGGACAGCATTCTGCTTAACCATTCTGTCGCTGCCCTGTGAGATCTTCAGAGCAGCCAGGAGGGTTTGTAGTGCCTGCAAGCGGTGTAGCTGGGAGCAGTTCTACACAAGGATAGGATGTACTCCTGCATGCAGTTGCCTCAATTTTTGTGTTATTCCCAAGAGGTGCTCAGAGCTCCTAGTCTGTAATGGACTTTTGCTACTAATCTACTAAAGACTGTATGAGGAAAGGAAAGAAAGTAGTTCAAAAAACGTTTTGGACAGAGCAAGGAAGCTGTCCCCTTTTGTTTTTTCCTGATTCAAGTTGGGCATCGCATAAAATCCTTCACCACATCCAAGCTGTAATCCTAATAAAACATCAAAACAAAGACAGGGGACTAACTTCTTGTGCAGGAGTAGGGGAACAATGTCCAGTTTATATAGTTAAGTACCAGTGGGTCGGAGTCAAGAAAGCCTGCCAAAAAAGAATGAGCAAACATAATAACACTAACATTCCTGGCTGGGGCAGAATAAAACTCAACATGCCTGCAGGCATTCTGATTAAAAGTCCAGCAAAAAGCGAGCTGTAAACTAATAAACATTGTCCTAAATTCAGAAAGTGCACCTGATTCCCCATAGATCACATATTATATAGTTCCCTAATTGCTAAATTTAGCCGTGTATTTAGATGGTCTGTATTTTCACTAATAAATAAGTGATGAGCAAGGTCCAGATGGCCCACTATGTGCATGAAACCACTAACTGTACTCCAAGTAATGACATACAACTACTTTAGGACAAAATGGTGGGGCCCACGTGCCACCTAATAATAACTGAAGACGCTCTCAGTTAAGCCCTCTCAATTTCCCCTGAGGCTCATATACACCAGTTTCAGAGTCCCTATACCCAGATCCTGGCTGGCTTGGGTCCCATCTTATAGCTTACAACCTGCCTGGCCTCAGGCCAAGATGTGCCCTACTTTTGTAAAATGTCCACCTTGCAAAATGCCCCGATTCACAGAAAAACTCTCACAACATAATAAATCAGACCTACAAGGCGAATAGTCCATGATTATGGTGAATGGGTGGGATTATATGAATGGAAGGTCGTCCCTGCTGTCAACACTTTTATGTGAGTGATTCTATCCACTTTTTGTCTCTGCTAACTAGCACCTGACAATCCCCCGTTGGTCTTTTCCTTCCCTTAGTATGCCCTGGGGACTGCTTCCTAATAGCTACCACTTAAAGTGGTTGTAAAGGCAGAAGGTTTTTCACCTTAATGCATTCTATACATTCAGCTAAAAAAACTTCTGTGTGCAGCAGCCTCCCTCAGCCCCCTAATACTTACTTGAGCCTAATCTTCCTTCGTTGATGTGCATGAGAGCCTTAGCTGTCTGGGGACTCTCCCTCCTCATCGGCTGAGTCGGCAGTGGGCATCATTGGCTCCTGCTGTGTCAATTAAAGTCACAGAGTCAATGAGGAGAGAGAGGATGGGGCTGTGCCGCAACTCTGTGTCTGAATGAACAAAGAGAGCAGCGGCTGGGGAGCGAGCCTGCTCGGTTGCCTCCATAGCAAGTTGCTTGTGGGGGAACTCGGCAGAAGGGGGGGGGGCTGGGAATGCCTGCAAGGGACATGAAAATAGGAGAATCTGGGCTGTTCGGTGCATTAGTAGAGAATTATAACATGTTTGTTATTTTAAAATAAAACAAAAACAAAGACTTTAACATCATTTCAACTGGCTACCTAGCTGCACAATCTTGTTGGTTCCATGTAGAGCTACCAAAATGGCCTGGGGAGGGGGGAAATGGCATCAGCTGTAGGGGAATTGTTAGTGCTTAGTTTAGGGGGTCACACTAGTGTTAAACTTAGCTTTTACAGGCTGTTTGGGGGAGTGGATGTTAGTGCACACTTTAGGGGTTAATCAACAATAATTTTGACCCTGAAAACAGCCTCAGATTTGTTGCACTGCAGGGCCCATAATTGTTTTAAAATTACCCCTGGGGCAGGATGAATTAAACATTTGTGTACAGTTTTTATAAGACACAGAGACTGCTCAGCTTAGCCCATTCACCGGAAAAAAAATATTTTATTTGGGGGCCTCTCAGAATCAGTGTGCACTCACTGGCAAAATACCCTGAAAAAATTATATTTTTAAGAGTTATTGTAAATAGTATTTGTAGCTAGATATCAAGGGGTTCTGGATACTGTAATGCCGCGTACACACGGTCGTTTTTTGCGATGAAAAAAAACGTTGTTTTTTAAAACGTCATTTAAATTGATCGTGTGTGGGCAAAACGTCGTTGTTTGTCTTAAAAAAAACGACCCAAAAAAAATTCCAACATGCTTGAATTTTTTGTGTCGTTTTTCAAAATGTCGTTTTTTGTTTCACAAAAAGTCACCGTGTGTAGCAAAAACGTCGTTTAAAACGACGTTTTTCAACCCGCGCATGCCCAGAAGCTAGTTATGAAGCGAGCTTCAATGGAAAAGAGTGGTGAACGTAACCTCGTTTTTTGTGAAAAAAACGATGGTGTGTAGGCAACATTGTCTTTGAAAGTGACGTTTCAAAAACGTCGTTTTTTACTTCACAGAAAACGTCGTTTTTTTTCATCACAAAAAATGATCGTGTGTACGTGGCATAAGAGTGGCATAGATTTCTCGAAAATGCTCTGTAGTTAAAGAATTTTGCATTCATACATATCCATATATCTGGAAATTTATTGAAAGGCGGGGCTTTAAATCTCATTCCTAATCTGCCTAACTATGACTATTCATTGAGACAGTTAGTTCATACTGTATGTAAGCCCTTTCCCCTTAAAATATGAATGGTTGGTGTAACAGAACTTCTCAGGTGCCCAAGATATCTAACAAGAATTCCATAAGGACAACACTCAACAGAAAGAGGTAGATAAAAGAGCCAGATGGCTGTCATGTAGGAAATACATAGTAGAATGAGGAGAAAAAAAAAGTGCATTTCAGAATGTTTGCATTGCCTTTCCCTGCCAAGTTGGGCGGAAGATGAGATAGAAGTTTTGGCGCTTCAGAAAAGCGAACACAAATGAGCAGCTGTCTTACTGCATGTCACTCTTGTTGAGGCACCTAGGCCTATGCGAAAAAAGACTTGCACAAAGTCAGTATTTGCATAGAATTCAGAACATATTTATTGTAGCTGCACGCTGAACTATGTTAGTTTATGCAAGCTAAGTAAATCTGTTTATTTTCATTAAAATAAACATTTTTAGTGACTCGTTCTCCAGAATAAAATTAATATAAGTCAGCATTTGAGTAATCACACACAACATTAAAATATAATCAATTTCTTTATTATTATTATGAGAGTAAGATCACTCATGGATGATGAATTTTCCAATCCATTTTGCATTATTAAATACCTGTTTTTCATTAAAGAAAAATCAGAAATGTAATTGTTTTATGAGCAAATGTCCATTCAGGATTATTTTCTACATAAATATCAGTTTATGTTGTGTTATACTGCTTCCGTGAACATACACGATGAATGAGTGGCTATGACAACTTATATACACAAACAATAACAAAGTGTAAAAAAATAAAAATAGCAACCAGAAAATTATATATAACTATGATATTTTAACAAAGTATAATTTACTAATACATTAAGTTACTTAGCTTTATTCATTATTCTTTATTTAAATATTTTTTTTACAAAAGGACAGTGGCATCAGATATACAAAATTCAGTTAGGTCAGATACTATACAAACATCTGTAATTATTTACTTTCTAAATTAGTAACATAATTTATTGATAAGCTCCTTTACTTTAAAATACTCTTTATGTTTCTAAGGTAGGTGCAGGATCCCTTTAAGCAGACCTTCAGTAATTTTTTCATCTTTCCATGTATTAAATCTTCTTCCCTTGTTGTTGTTTTAACTTGGGAAAGTAAACATTTTTTTTTTATGCTAGTAAATACCTTATACAGCCCACTTCCCCTTTCTTGACTGGTAATTTGCCTAGGCTTATGACATCATGCACAGCTCTCTCTCACACTCTCATGAGATTTTGCCAGTAAGGGATGGGGGACAGAAGAGTGGAGGAGGGATAATTTATAGGGGAGCTAAAGAGCTGGAGGGGGTTGGATGAGGGCAGAGATAGGGAGAGACTGCAGAGATCCATGTGAATTCATTGAGAGGGGAGAAATGTTCAGGCAAGCAGAGGTGTGTGTGTCTGTCTGTCTTTATATGTGTGTGTGTTCAAGAGTTTGTGTCTGTATAAATGTGTGTGTATGTATGTATGTGTGTGTGTCTGTGTAAATCCAAGAAGTGAACAGGCAGCAGCTTCAGCTTCCCACAGTTAAAATGGCTGCAGCCAGACTTAGTGGAGGGAGATTTCTGCAGCATATTTGGCAAGTACAGAATCACATATATAAAATTGCAAAGTGGTTGGAGGGAAGCTTTAAAATGGCAGGGTTGTTTTTATTACAAATTATGTGAGCAGACTCCAGTTCCTTAATGAGGTGTATCCAAACCCCAAAACAAAAATGTCATATATTTAAGCTTACCTGTCTTTGAATTATTTTAGCTGCAATGGTTTTCAATTCCACACCCAATTCCCCCCTTTTTTTAACCTGGAGATCCTACAAATAACACAGTCCCTGTCCTTGTACAGCTTCACTCACTTCTCCACCGTATTTATGGAGGAAGCCATAGTTTTCACACAGACTGAACTTCATATCTGCTTTTGGTCATCGTCACCACAACGTTGTACTAGAAAGGATTGGTAGTTTACACAAGACAGATAACATTGTTTTTGTCCTTCCATCTCACATAAACTGAAAAGGCAACTGCATTTCTGGCAAGTTCAACCTGTGTTTGCGGTACTTGTTGAAAATATAAAGTTCAGCCACTACATCTAAGGATTGGTAAGGTGTAATATATTACATGTTTTTCAGTTTGGATATGCTTTATCTATAAGCTTACTTTTAACAAAGATCCATAAAGGAAAATAATATTACAAAGACTGCAAAGTTAAGTATGGCAACACTAAGCTCTTACCACCTACTACTGTGCGAATCATCGATCATCGAATCATCGATAGCCAATTTAATAAAGCATGGAATTATATAGGCAGTTTGGGTAAAAAAAAATTGCTATTTTAATTGTAAAAAAATTAATAAATTGATTTAGTGAACTGTGAACAACAAACATATGTAATGCTTATGATGTCACACTTTTTTTTTATCAGACTCTGCATTCTGATCCATTCACCTAAGCTTGTCTTTTATTTTGATCTTATTTTGTTTATGGCATTTCATCTGGTGGACTTCATACCCATTGTTGTCACCAAACTTTTTATGGTACAACTGTAACTTCTAATTCTATTACTATTGTCACCAGGTAAACCAGCCTGGGAGTTGTAACCTCAAATTTTTCACACAGCCCATTATGCTACTTTTGACCACCTTAACTCCTTTCCTGCACGTGTTCCGTGTTTCTCCTTTAGGTGTTGAATACTTGATTGCTTGCACGCCATGTTTTGTCTTGCAATGTGATAGTTATAGAAATATCACAGTTGTGCAGCTCAACCCCTTAAAGTTGAGATCCTATTATTTTCTAAGGCTGGAAAGCATTAAGTACATCTGAAACAGAAACGTATGTTTTGAATTTTGGATGAAGTGGGAAAGGTTTTTTTTCTTGTCATTTGTGTCCCATTTTGAATGTTTCATTACTATCAGAAAGATAAAGGAAGTCTCCAAATCAAGAAAGTCACCTCTGAGATAACTAATAACCCATGGGAAGACTTGGGTTTCTGGTTTATATTCTGCTCAGGACACGATCTGCATGGAGCTTGCATGGGTTTCCTGCCACACTCCAAAGACAAACTCGATTTAGTTTCTATGCATGTGAGATAGGGACCCTAGATTGTAAGCTTATTGAAGGCAGGCACTGGTGTAACTGTATAGTATGTAAAAAGTCTGTGTTAAAGTGTTGCTGAACCCAGTACCCTACACTCACTATATCTGATCTTAGCAGTATATAGCAGTCACCTGACTTCTATCAGTGTCTGGTCATACTGCACTGGCTGCCCTATCAGGATGCAGGACCCCTGACCATCTGTCTAGAAGTGCTGATTGGCCCTGTGCTGATCACTTGCATTCACCCAAGAAAAGAAAAAAACGCTCTAGCAATACACACCCAACTAAGCATGTGCAGCCTGACTCCAGTTATTCTGTCTTATCCGGGCATTTGTTTGAGACAATGCAACACGGGCAGGATCTGTGTTTATAGGCTCAAACAGCCCTTTTATACAATACAGAGGATTAACCCCTTATGTTCCACAGTGAGTATAACAAGCATGATTTACTGCATATACAGAATCATGTTACTGTTGTGGGCTTACACTTTAAAGGGGTGTTCCAGCCCTAAGTTGTGTTTATTAAAAGTCAGCAGCTACAAAAAGTGTAGCTGCTGGCTTTTAATAAACACTCACTTACCTGCTCCGGCGTTCCAGCGACGCGCCGACCGGGGCTCCGCTCCTCTGCCCCCCTCCCCGGCCGGCGTCTCCATCCTGACTGTGGGCACCCAGCCGTGACAGCCTTCGGCTTCACGGCCGGGCACCCACTGCGCATGCGCGAGCCGTACTGCGCATGCGTGCACGGCGCGGCTCGCCGCTGATTGGAGAGGCGATCGCATGGGACCTGTCAGTGTCCCATGTGATCGCCTACAGGGAGGGGGCTGGTGTAGGCGATTAAGCTTAATCGCCTAACCAGCCCCTCGGCGGAAGCAGGAAGTGGGACAGGAAGTCCCACTCCTACTGAAGCCCCCACTCCCCCCCAAAAAAATTACATGCCAAATGTGGCATGTATGGGGGTGAGGAGTGGATTGTGAAAAGGTCATTTTTTTGGGTGGAACACCCCTTTAATTGTGCCCGCTATATTAATGAGCTTCCAGGTATTATTACCAGGCTTAATTGAACAAGCTGGGGTTAGAAGCTCATTGGTTTCTATGCAGAATTGAGCCTGATTTTGAGCTTTCCAGCTTTAGTAAATAAACCCCATTGTGTACTTAAAAGAGGGGTATGCCTGTACAACATTTTTATAATCTTTGTATAACAGTTTTTGCACACCCTGCAAATGTTTTGTACATTAAACCTAACTGACAGCAGAGAAAAAAAAATGGATCTTATTTACCAATGTCTCTACACAAGGAAATTTCCCTCAGCAATCAAAATATACTCAGTTTTATTCTCTCAGTGCAGTATTCTGGAATGTTAGAAGAATCTAATTGGTTACTGTGGACATTATATGTTGTCTGAGACAATTCCACATGCAAATACTTTGATAAATGAGGTCCATTGTCAGCCAACTGGAATGGATTGACAGATACTTGTATGCATTCATAAGTTTCTAATTGCAATATACAACCCTTTTCGTTAGCACCATGTACTTGCTGTTTGCCACATGCTCTGCCTTTAAAATGATGCCTAAAAAAGGGTCTAAAGAGGTGTTTGTGGTAATGGGGATGCATCTATTTCTATATACCTAAAAACAATGCAGACAGCTTTGTTTGTAATATTATCATATCTCCGATCCAATCAAAAAGTTAAAACTAGGTAGCATTTGGCCAATATTTCAAAACTCTCCAGTGTGTTGTAGGTTTTAGGAAAACAATTTGAGGTATAGTTCTAAAAAAAATTGAACTGATTTATGTTGATTTTAATTCATCCTTTCATAGGGATGACTGATGGCTTTACTTAAATTGTGATGTATTTTATAACCAGTGCCTTCACCCAATTTTAAAACTCGATTGTCCAATACTTGAAGACAACCGCTACGTTCACATCAGTGGGCAGTTTATGTCTTCTAGTGGAAGTAGACAACTGTTTAAATTAATTGTCAGTAACTGTGAGTTTTAATTCTTCTTTATGCTAATAACCATCTTGGCAGTCATTATCATTACCAATGGCTTTTCTGTTGTAAAAATCAAACATTAACCTCCTGCTATCAATTTCAGAACTTATTGATGCTTTACTGATATCTTCCTCTGACTCACTAGATTCACTTCTATGTCTTACTTCAATTGACTCATCATTACTTTCTGTGGATTGACTTTCTTGGCTGTCATCACTGTCAGATGTTGTGGTGTCTTTGCTATCCTGGTCTGCTGAGTCTGACTCATGGTCCTCTTCGGTTTCCTCTTTGGAAACGCTGGTATGTTCTGCTGATTTGCTGGAAGATTTACTGTCAGACAATGTATTATTTCCTAGCACCATGGACCTTAGTTCAAAAGATTTATTGGAATTGCTGGCCTCTTTTGATTCACTGCTTCCCACTTGCTCTAATGTGGTATCAGAGTCATCCAATTTGCTGTCATTTTCTGACACATCGTCTTCTTTGCTTTTTGTATCTTCCCTTGATTCACTTTTAGCTTCTGTTGATTCGTCATGAGTATCATCTTCCTCTGATTTACCTTTGCTTCCCTTTTCTATTGCTTGTTTATTATCTGTTTTCATTAGCAGTGTTTCTTTGGACTCACTATGGCTAAGCGCACTGATCATTTCTTTTGATTTACTAACATTGTCTTCCGAATCAGTGACATCTTCTACTGACTTAGTAACATCTTCTTTTGATTCTTTGGACTGGGTGACATCCTCATTTGAGGGACTAGATTGTTCTTCTGACAAACTAGTGCCTGCCTTTGACTGTTTATCGTCTACTTTTAAATGCACATCTTCCTTTGAGTGAGTGTCCTCTGGTGAGTTGGTTTTCTCTAAAGAGTGAGTATCCTCTGATGAGTTAGTGTCTTCTGGTGAGTGTGTATCTGCTGCTGAGTGAGTGTCCTTTAGTGAGTTGACATCCTCTTGTGAGTGAGTGTCCTCTGGTGATTCAATGTCTTCTGGTGAGTCAGGGTCTTCTGGTGAGCCAGGGTCTTCTGGTGAGTCCGAATCCTCGGGTGAGTCAGGATCCTCTGGTGAGTCAGGGTCCTCTGGTGAGTCAGGGTACTCTGGTGAGTTAAGTTCTTCTTTTAAATCAATATCTTCACTTGAGTGGCTATCATGTATGTTTGTGTGTTCGTGTTCACTATGGAACCCTGTATCCAAGCCACCTGTTTTTTTAGAATCTCTGTTGTCTAAGCCCCCATGTTTTGCTGACACTTGCTTTTCCTCACCAAATTTGCTGTTGTGCATTTCAGAGTCACCCAGACTTTTAATTTTGCTGTCCTTGCCTTTCAAACCTTTGGAATTTTTAGACGTCTTCCGCTTTCCTTTCTTCACATTCCTTGTAACTTCTTTGCTTTTTTCTAAGGAGGTACTGGTAACATCCTTTTTAATATTGAGGTCACTGTTAGAGCTCAGGAATGTATTTGAATCATCACTTTGCATGTTGTCTGCTTTGGATTCATAGCTATACTCTTGGCTGATAAAGTTATTTTGAAGTTGTTTATCCTTATTGCTTTCATCATTGTCATTACCGCAGTCTTCATTGGTCTCTTTGCTATTCCCTATTTTGATGTTTACATTATCTTCATAATCATCATCCTCGGCATCTTTACCATCGTCAGTATCTTTTTCAGGATCTTCATCATCGCTGTCATTGACTTCATCTTCATCATCCTTATATTTATTATCAAAATCAGTGTTGTCCCCAGGTTCACCTGCTTTACTGAGGTCATGTTCTAACTGACTCCCCTCACTTGAAGGTTTGTTGTCCTCTGAAACATCCTGTACAATAAAAGAACAATGTCATATTCCATCACAAAACAAATTTACAAAACTTTTGTAAGTAGTTTAGTAAACTTTGAGGAAGAATCAGTATTACCAGCGTTTGAACATTGTAAAAAAGCACATTATTCTTACACTGTGGCCAGGTTGCATTGTTTTTTTTTCTACAGAAGATTTGGAAACAAAGTATATGATGAGGAACACTCTTTCAGTACAATTTGTTGTTTGAATTCTTCAGATAATTCTTAGAGCAGACCTTACCACCCCAAAGAGAGTTAGTTTTGCTTTTACCCCCCTCTTTTTTCTATAAAATGTTTTCCTTTTTTCAAATTTTAATTTTAGTTCTCTCTTTACCACCATATGCCAGAATGACGTGTTACCTGGTCCTGCAGCCTTCTGGGATATGTATATGACATCTCCCAGGAGGTTGCATGATCAGCACACAGAGCAGACAGGGGGGCAGTCTGAGGGCAGCTCTGGTGCTCTGTGCCCAAAGAGACAACCAAATGAAGAGGACCAAGATGGGGGCATGGGACCTGCTGTGTCATGCCAGAACAGCAGATTGCAGTAGGACAATGCTGGATTCATTGTGTGAGTGAGTTTGTGCTTTGCAGAGAACTACAGCACTACAGGTAAGTGGGAAGAAATATGGGGGGACATTTGAGTACTTGCTTTAAAATATGTCTCACAAAAGCATAGACTTACAGTTGTCACAGTTTCTAGTGTGTCTTCAAGGCTGCCAGATTCATCATCCTCATCATCAGCATCTCCTCCATCAACATGATCAGTGGAATCTTTCTCCTTATCGTCTTCCTGGCTACTTTGTAATTCACCAGAATGAGTAGGTTTAACGTCTTCTTGGTTACCTCCATCACTGATGCCTGTCAGCTGCTCCTCAATGTCAATGCTGTCAATAGGAGCTGAAATATAATCTTGGTCTACAGTGCCTTCATGTAGTCCACCACTAATTTCATCTGTTTGTTGATCAACAGCTGTTTCCTCACTTGAGTCATACTAAATTATTTATTAAAATATAAAAAAAGAATAGCTGTAAGCAAAATATTCATCAACTTGAAATACATACATGACAGCAATAAAAAGTGCATCTTTCTCCCATATGCAAGTATTACAGTATTATTTTAACCCAGATTTTCGTGTATAACATTTTGAAAAACAATATGACAACAAACTTAATTCCTCGTGATCTCACGTCTGTGATAACAGGTACCTACTATAGAGAAGGAAATGATATGGTGGCACTGGCCAGGCAAGATTTCTTTGTATTCATTTTAAAATCTTCCTAACTATGCCTCTGACTGCTAACAGTGCTTATTATCACTACTCAAAAGAAAAGAAATGACCCAATAATCCGAAATAATACTCTGAATTATAGCACCGCCAAATATCTTGGGATATTTAATTATAGCACTGAAGCTTGCCACATTTAACAATCAGATTTTACAATTTCCTTCAGATTCACCAACAGCTATGTCGTGTGACAGCCTACTTAGATATTAGATATAAATTTAATTTGTTGTATAAGTGAAGTCCCATATCACATACTGTAGTTGTTGGTAAATAGCAGAGATATAAATACATATTTTAAATTCATATTGCAATGTGTAATACTGTATGTATGTTCAGTTTAGATAAAAAATTAAAGACTTGACATAGTGATAAGGGGTAGTATTTTTCTAATTATTCATTTGTTTACCCTACATACACAATTTTACTAGTGCACATGGGAGGACGTGGCAACTAACTCAATCAAATGTGCTTTGGGAGGGGATGTTCTTTTCTGGGCACCCCTCTTGAAACTCACTACTCTAAAATTGAAGGACACAAAGGCTAGAATCTACATGGATGAGGTCCACAATAACATATTTTTTTCCTTGCCACACCTACGCAGTAGACTCCTAGAGACTTCTATAGGGTTATCTCTTGTTACAGGAAATGCTTGGGAGACCAGCCCCAGAGATGTCTTTATGGTTCCACTGCTCAGGCAAGGTAAGGCAAATTAAGATTTTTTTTTTGTTTGTTTACAAACGGTTTATTGAAAAATAAGCCTCAATACAAAATAACTGTACATTGGCAAGGGATACATACATGAAGATGGGTGCAGAGAATATCAGTATGATGTATAAGTAGCAGTAATATAAGAGGGATGAATACAAACATTGGGATGTAAGAATGAATCATTGATAAAACTTTATAGAGGCACAAAGACCTTATGGGTTTGTTCATTAATAATAACATAACAACAGTATCACATAGTAGATCATCGAACTAACAGAGAAAGATCCCAAGGTTTCCATTTTTTATTATATGTGTCCATAGTGTCGAATAATGTGTGATGGATATGTTCTGATTGCTTGATGGTAAGCATGCGATTCATAATTTGGGACCATGGCACTGTGGGGGAACGCCAGTTAAGAGCTATAGCCCAGTGTATTGAACTGAACAATGTGTATATTAGTCTGGCATGTGCTATAGGAATATCAGGAATAGGATAGAAAAGGAGGCACATTTTAGATGTGAGTTCAATTCTTCTACCTATTATTTGTTCTATTTTGTTTTCGGCTTGTTGCCACGTAGTTTTAAGGTGTGTACATTCCCAGAATGTGTGTATAAGAGAACCCTGTGCTGGGCATCCTCTGAAGCACAGGGGGGAGATTGTTGGATAGAATTAGTTAAGTCTGTCTGGGGTGAGGTACCACCTATGCTGAAGTTTGATGGCGGATTCCCTGATGAAGGCTGTCTTGGTGCTTTTTTGTAAATTATTAATCATAATATCCCATTGATCTATAGAGAAGGTTTCATTCAAGTCTGATTCCCACTGGGACATTTGACGTGTTTTATCTGGTATGTTGTGTTCATTTAGGCTTTTATAAATTCTGGATATTAAACCCCTATCGCGAGGTGAAGTGAGACAGATTTGTTCAAATATCGTGAATGGGGATTGGAGTGTGAGTGAGAAGTATTTTTGGTAGAAAATCTTAATGTTGTTGTAGTCAGAGAGTTCAGTCTCTGTAAGTTTATATTCTGATTGCAATTCTGTAAAAGTACGAAATTAATTATTTTTTGTGAGTGACTTTAGGTTAGATAGTTTGAGGAGTTGCCATATAGGGCCAGATTCAGGAACAGTTACGCTGGCGGATCGAGTGATCCGCCAGCCTAACTGTGACTTTGAGCCGGCGTTTCTGTTTTCTGTAACCAGAAAACAAGAAACGCCGGGTTGAAGTTCCGATGCGAGCAGCGTAACTGAGTTTCGCCATCGCATCGTTACTTCAACTTAAAAATGGCGCCGGGGGCGTTCCCGCCGATTTACGCTCAAAAAATATGTTAATGAGCGGAAATCGGCAATTCACGATCGAAATCCGGCGCGACGCAATGACGATACGACGTTTCCGGACGGGATACGCGGCGCATAGATATACCTACATGGGGTTGGAGTATCCTATGTTAGGTATAGGCGTCGTCATCGCGTCGGGAAAAAATAAAAAAACGTCGCTTGCGTAAAACGGTCATGAATGGGAATGTGACGTCATTGACGTTCATTCACAGATTTTGGAGCATGCGCACGGGGATGTTTTGACACTCGACGCATGCGCAGTACGTTGGCGGCGGGATCGCGCGTAGTTAGCATACTACACGCCCCGTACCCGCTAAATTTGAATTCCGCCGGCTCATTTGTGATGCGCTGCCGCAACTTTAGGAGCAAGTGCTTCGTGAATGACAGCACTTGCTCCTAAAATTTCTGCAGCGCAACGCAAATGAGAAGCGTTACTCCAGAGCAAAGATGCTCTGGACTACCTGAATCTGGCCCATAGTATATTGATTTGAGTTTAGGTCAGGAGGGGTAAAAAGAGGGTCCCCTATGAAAGAAGCTAGGGGAGGAATCTCTGATGAGATGTTAAATTTATGCTTTTGTCTGTGCCATAATAGAAGATTTTGGTGTACTACTTTGTTAAGGTGGCCAATTCTTTGAGTTTTAATAGATTTGGACCAAGGGAGGACCTGAAGGTGGTATGGTTTAGACTGATTGTTCCTCAAATAATAGCCATGGTATATGGCTGGATGGTGCATACCATTGTGCGAGTTGTGTATATCTAGCTGAAAGATAATATAGCCATAGGTTAGGAATACTCATCCCTCCCTTCAATTGAGGTCTGAACATCAATGCATAGGCGAATCTAGATTTTTTAAGGCAAATTAAGATTTTTAAACATATACTTTAAAGTTATATATAGTAGTCACATTTTGTACAGGAAAAAAAAGTTCAGCATGGGTTTCTTAATATCTCTATGGGCAGTAGTTTTCTGATCTAGTAAAATATGCCTCCAGGGCAGGGCAGGGCAGGGGGATTCATTTAAATCAGGGGGCAGGGAGAAAACTGATAACCTGACTTTTTATGAAAGTTCATTTTTGTGTAACCACTCAAAATTTGCTTTTGTTTTGAAGAAGTTTTGTGAATATGCAGATTAGCATTAGCATGAGCCAATTATTTGTAAACAATTCCTGCATATAGAGTGGCCTGATAAGAGGGGTGTCACCAGCAATCAACTACCGTAGGCTAGGCTCACTGTATGTGGTTGCAGGAATGCGGGCAAATCGCTAGTGTTCCCTCACTGTAATTTTCTGTAAATGCAATACAATATGGCTACCTGGAGTTGTTCTGTATACAGATTTTAGGCATACCTTGCCACAAAAATGTCATTATTGGTGAGCTATTCCCTGTAGGAACACATCTAAAGGGATGCAGATCAAGCAGCTTTCCTCATTATTGCTATGCAGGTGCACAGCTGATAGATAATTATGAAACCACTCCCATTAGACCCACTCAGGCCAGAGGCTCAGAAGAACAAACAGTGACTTCATAATAACAAAACATAGGACTCTGCAACAAAGGTTGTTATAACCCTTGCAATGTATATAGATCACTGTTTTTTTTTTCTCAACAAAAGTGGAGTTACAATTTAAGTGTTAAGATGTCTTGATTCTTAAAACTGTATGTCAATAAATTATAAATGTCCACTTTATTATGATGATGTACATAATACCACCTCCTTAAACATTATTGGTTCAGGTCATGTGAAAATGAAATAATCTTTATTGTGTTATATTTAAGTAGTTAAAAATCTTAAAAGTTACCTACCTGCTGTTCTGAGCTCCTTAAGCTGGATTCTGAAGATCTACTGTCATCCTGTATAAATTAGAAAATAGTATGTGATAATTGAATATTAACCCTACATGCTTTTAAATAAGATTTACAATTAATACTTTCCCAGATGTCTTCTTTGCCAATGACTCCAGTGCTGGGAGACCCAGACAAAAGAGAATAATCATCTTAAATGCCTAATGGATATGGGCAAATTTAGTACTTTGCGCCCCAAGCCCACCCTATTTTTAAGCCTATTACAGCCTCATATGCTAATCATGTGCTTCCAAAAAAAAAAACGTTGAAATCCATGCGTCCGGTGCCCTGCATGTAGATTAGGGGCCAGACGCATGGATTAGGAGGGTAGTCCCCCTGCGTATTCACAGAATCTCCCCGCAGGGATATAGTCCCAAGGCAGGGGGCGAGCACGCTGACTAACCCCCAGCCAGAACGGCTCAGATGATGGGGGCAAGTTTACTGAGGAGGAGCAGGAAGTGAGAAATTCAGACAAAGAAAAAAACATTTAGAAGGGAAATCGAAGGAAAGGGTAAGTAAACCAACAATACACTAGCTTAAAGGAACCTATTTCGAAAATACAAAATTAACCTTCACAATCCCTTAAAGTTATGGCTAAGTTTGTTAAAGTACAACAAATGTAAAGATTGTACTATTTGTATAGTTGTCCCATAATACAAATTTTCCAGCTATTATACACCATTTTCTTCTGTACACTACACAAAAAAAGGGTGAAGCTTGTAGTGTGTGCAAAGGTTAGGCACTACCCTCTATGTAGAGGGTTCTTTACGGTAAGAGCAGTAAGAATGTGGAATTCTCTTCCACAAGCAGTGGTTTCAGCAGGGAGCATAGATAATTAAAAAAAACAATTAGATAGGCATCTAAACGACTATAACATACAGCTATATGTTACCACTTGACACAAAGGACACTGGAGTGAAAAATCTTGTGCAGCTGTTCTTGATAGCCAATCACCTTCTAACTTCAGCTTATTGAATTAAAGTGATATTAAGGTCTGGCTTTTTTTATTTAAAAAACAAACATTTTATACTTACCTTCTCAAATCCGCGTCTTCTCAGGTCCCACGTCAACACTCCTGACCCCTCCCTCCTGCTGAGTTCCCCCACAGAAAACAGCTTGCTATGGGGGCACCTGACCTAAGTCTCTGCTCGTTGTGTCCATTCAGTCTCTGTATACGCTCACTGGCTGTGATTGACAGCAGCAGAAGCCAATAGCTCCCACTGCTGCCAAAAGCCAGTCAGGAGTGTAAGTCCCCAGAGAGGCAAGGATCTCCTGGACATTGCTGGATCGGGAGGGGGCTTGGGTAAATATTGGGGGGGGGGGATGAGAAATGCATGAAGGTAAAAAGCCTTGTGCCTTTACAACCACTTTAGACTTTGACAAAAACAAAAAAAAAATGGAAGCTCATAGGTGCTATGCAGAGATGCACCAGATTTTGCACTCTTCAGCTTTAGTAAACAAACCCCAAAGGGTGGCACTCATGCAGATAAGCTTCATCATTTAGGCGTGCCAAGGGCAGGGCAATGTCTGAATACTGCCCAGCACATAATCCCACACATAATCGTTATCGTCAATTAAGGCTAGCATGTTAAGGAAATCAGCAGTCAAAAGTGATAGGTAAATTCAAACTGCCACTGGCACCAGCAAGGGATAAGAGCTTGGAAATAAAGAACAAGCTAATTTATTTCACAACCATAAATAGATCCCTATAAAGAATTTTGTAGTCCTGTAAATGGCAACTTACCTCAACATGTTGTGAGCTGTCAGAGTCAGGAACCTGTACAGAAATATTTGGGTTAAATATAGATTGTGCAGAAAAATTACAGATATAATTATATACATTGTATTTATAAATTCAACTTACTGGGTAGCCTAGGACCAGGCTAATGAAGCAAATACATACAATGGTTTTTCTCATTGATATGTGACGTGCCTGAAAGGAAATGAAATACAGATTTTCAGTTCATGTTGTCATAGCATGTGTTTTTTTTTGCATTGTTTAAGAATTCAAATAAGTTTCCATTTAATTACGAGTACAAATGAGAAGATCCAGCCTGTGAACCCTGCCATTGGCTTTGATGTTTTACATATGTGGCTATGCATACTCATGGCTGAAATTCCAATTTGCAATGCTTTTGGTTTTGAAAACAACATTGGGCCAGATTCAGCAAGACTTGCGCTGGAGTAATTCAATATGCGCCGCGTAACTGTGATTATGCGCCGTCGTTTCTATGTGGCCGTACCCACCAAACTAGATGCGACAGAAAATGGGCCTTTTCCGATCGGCTTAACTTTCCGACGCCAGAGTATCGTCAGCGCATAATTTCGCTTGGCGCATCAGTCGCGCCTATTGATTTCCCCTGCAAATATGCAAATGAGGGATATTTCCCGATTCGCGAACGGATTAGCAGCATACGCTGGTTACATGCGCCGCGCGTATCTCGTCCGTCCGACGCAAAGTTATTTCTACAAATAGCTGCTTTATCTTTACTCCAGACGGCCACAGGTCAGCAGGAGAGCAGCTACAGCAGCGTTACCGACGATAAGAGCTAGCTGAGCACCCCCACTTGCAGGACAACACCTCTGTCCATGCTTATCTGTCAACTTTTACAGCCATGGAGGAAGACATCATAGGTTTCCATAGCCGAGATGACGGCTGACAGCTCCTGGCCTTTAGAGTTCAGCTTTCTCCTGTGTGTTTGCGGGGAACGGGAGCAGCCATCTCAGAACAAAAGTAACTTCACTGCGGGGAGGGGGAACAGGATATACTTTAGTGCCGGAATGGCGCATCTACGGGCGCATTTAAACGCCCAACGGAACGCATTGCGCTGACGTTTCCCGTGAAGTGGTGCCGACGGAAGTTGTGAGCATGCGCACAAGGGGGCGAGTGGAGCCTCCCTCACTGCGCATGCTCCGTGGATGATGCGCTGAACGTAAGCCTCTGCGCTGGGCTCCGCCCATCATTTACATATGATCGAACTCACTTCCACTTGCGTCGGGTTACGCCAGCGCATTATCGTTACTCTGGCGCAAGTTTACACGCAACTGCTATGTGAATAACAGTACTTGCGCCGAAAGTGTCGGCGGAGTAACGTAAATGAGAAACGTTACTCCAAAGTAAAGAAGCGCCCATCTACCTGAATCTGGCCCATTGCTTGCAAAAAGAGAGAAGCAGTTGTACAATAACCACACACTGCCAAATGTAGACAACTAGAGA
This sequence comes from Rana kukunoris, assembly GCA_029574335.1. Lineage (NCBI taxonomy): Eukaryota > Metazoa > Chordata > Amphibia > Anura > Ranidae > Rana > Rana kukunoris. Next base: position 466,776,929 of record CM056049.1, read on the forward strand.
CATTTTTATAAATGTCTTTATTATTTGACCAAAGGAGGAGACGGTAGGGGTTATTCACTAATGCTGGAGAGTGCAAAATCTAGTGCAGCTCTGCAGAGAAACAAATCAACTTACATGTTTTATTGACAAAACTTTTTTGAACAAGCTGAAGCAGGGGCCGACTAACCATTGAGTCACCCGGGCACTGCCCGAGGGCCCCATGCCACCAGGGGGCCCCATCAGGGTTGCCAGGCTCAGTAAAACCAGGGACAGTATGTAAAAATCTATGTTTTTTTACATCTGTCCCTGATATGTTTGAAACCACCTCTGCACTGCCTCCTGGCGTGGTGGCCATCTGTAAGCCCAGGGGCCCCATAATCTTCTATTGCCCGGGGGTCCCATGAGTTGTCAGTCCACCCCTGAGTTGAAGTTAGAAGCTGATTGGCTACCATGCACAACTGCACCAGATTATGATTGCTCCAGTTTTAGTAAATCTCCCCTGACTAATGCTTGGGGTACAAAACTGGCCAACCTGTTCTCCAACAAGCAAGAACGCACCAGTTTTTGTAACACCCTACTAAATAGGAACAGCTGGCTGTGTAATTCTTTAATTGCATGCATTGCTGTTGCTAGCAATCAAACATAGAGAACATTCAATCTGAGATAAAAGTGTAACTCTAGGCTAAAGGTTTGTTTTAATTTTTTTTTTTGGTGGAGCCGATAGAGCTGGGAAGGGTTTGTCCAACCTTTTTTAGCCATGGTTTTTCTAGAGGTTGCGAGGAGTTTCTTGAGCACGTTTTGCACTTAGATAAGTAACCACTGAGACTAATGATCATTCACATTGGCTAAACCTCTCTCACCTCATTTAAAGTCCCAGGGCTGCCTCCTTTGTCTTTTTGTGTACTAATAGGGATGGAGGTGTAAGCGGGGTCACACCAGACCTTTATTTTCTTTTTCTGATTGGGAAAATATAAAACATGTTCTATATCTAAAGTCTGATGGAATTCATCAGAATTTCCGATGAAAAAACTCAGATGGGGCTACACACGATGGGAAAATTTGATGGAAAAAGTTTCCGATTGTGTGTACGGGGCATAACTCTTCCTAAAGTCTATACAAAACTTAGAGCGGAGGTTCAGCCAAAAATGTACTTTCTGTCACTAGATCCAGCATACTGCTGACATCTGCAGTATGCCGGATTTTTTTTTTGTACTTATCGTTTTAGCCGTCTTTCTACTCCGGCTATCCAAGCCCATCAATCAACTGGGCTTGATTTAGGAACGCCTATTCCCCGAAGGATTCCCCGCTCGGAGCCGGAGAAGAAAGACGGCTACAACGATAAGTACAAAAAAAGCAGTATGCTGGATCTAGTGACAGAAAGTAAATTTTTGGGTGAGCCTTCGCTTTAAAAAATGTTTTGTCTAGAGGTACACTTTATTATATTTTATAAAACAAGACAATATCACCAGCATAACCTACAAAACATTTAGACGGGCATTTTTATAATAATATAAAATATATTTTTGAAGGGAGTGCATACAAATTTATTACATTTTCCCTCTATAAGAAAAGAAAAACCTTTACATCATTAATTTCTTATATCATGATACATTTAAATGATATGAATAAGGAAAGTTTGGCTTTATCTGTAATGCATGTGAGTAAGTATAATGCGGTATGCCACCATAGTGCAACGAAGTAGAATTTTACCAGCCGTATACTGTATTTGGATTCATCACACAATGTTCTTAATACCAGTACTATTTTAACTGCGTGTGACTTTAAAAATTACACGTTTTCTTTTAAAGCATGGAGGTTTCCATCACCACTTAGCATGTACCGTGCTTTTAAAATAAGAACCTAGTTGTTAAGTGTTCTGAGAAATTGGCTCTTATTTTTTTCTCTCTCTTTGTTGCAGCCAGCTAATTGTTTGCGTGCTGTAATTTGTGGTTTAGGCTGCATTCTTTTCTTAGTGCTGTTTATGTTTACTATATTTAATCGAGACAACGGCAGCAACCACTGTCACGAGTCGTTTTGTTACAGAAAACATAATAATTGTCTAAGAAGAAAGGCAAAGATTTAAACAGCAATTTAACACTAAGAAAAGTAATATACAGTAGATATATTGTACATTTTCCTTTTGAAAGGCATTACATTTTTAAAATAAATACAGTAGAGAGAGGAATCAGTCATAAGACTTTGACAGGGCTTATGTGCATTCTCTTCTTCTGGACTTGTCTTACACTCTCCAATTATTTAATGGCACTCCATTGACTTCAGAGTTCCGAAACTGATTGGGTGCTAAGCACATCTATAAAGTATATTGCTGTGCTTTGTAAATGTGCAATCATTATTTTTAAGCAGTGGTATGGCCAATAAAATGTACACCAGCCTCTCAGTTTGTTAAAGCAGTTATATAAACAGTTGCCAAGTCATTTTTTCTTTGTATGCTATACCCTTTTTTCATCTCATTGCTGCTGATCTCCTCCGGCCTCTTCCAGACAGTTCCTGTCTATTCACATTCCCTACAGCTACACTACATGGCTGCCTATCATTACTCTGGACCTGCTTCCCGATGATGACAAAGTTGGACCGTGCCTGCCCAATGTTTGTCAGCATGGCTGCCTGTAATCTTCACCAGGTGAACAAAATGGTGACCGTCAGGGGTCAAGTCCTGGGGAAAAAAGTGTGGGAACTCCCACCCAAGATCCACTCCCCCACCAAAAAAAAAAATTATAAGCTCATATGCATAATTACTAAACCGCATGTTTTTTTTTTTCTTTTATCCACTGTACCTTAGTAATCCTTTATGTTACTGGCCGCTTTCTGTATATGGATTCATCAGGTAGTGTGCGGGTATTCCGTCACTTCCTCGATGCCGCAATGTCTCCTGGGCGCTTTTGTCATTGTTCCCAGGAGACATTGCAGAGGTCTACCACGAGTTATTGCGGTATTTAGAAAGAAGCTCGAGCTGGGCATCGATGCTTAGTGAAGGATTGGCTCGGGTGGCTTAGCTGCTCTCGGCTGCTCTAGTCCTGCAAAGGGAACTTGTGAAAAAAGTGCAGGAACTCCGTTCCCGCGCGTTACCACAGGACTTGAGCCCTGGTGACCGTGCAGTAGGACAGTTGTCGCCCTCTAAAAGGAAATGATCTTTAAGAATTTTAAAGTTTAATTACTTAAGGACCTCCGCACGCACATTTACGGCCACAGAATGGCACGGCTGGGCACAATGGCGTAAATTTACGTCCTCGCCCAGTAGCGGGTCGGGGGTCCGATCGGGACCCCCTCTGCGGCGTGCGGCGGTCCCCGTGTCTCCGGGAGCGATCCGGGACGAGCGGGCGGATGTCGGTGTTTGCCCTCCCCCCCGCGATCGCTCCCAGCCAATCCCTGCGCTCTCCCGCCCTGTCACTTCCTCCTCCTGTGTTTACACAGGAAGGGGGAAGTGATGTAATCTCTCATCGCAGCGGTATTTCCAACCGCTGCGATGAGAGGAACACCTCACAGTAAGTGTGCACTAACACTACACTGACATACACACACATAGGCATACTTAACCCCTTGCGATCTGCCCCCCCACCCCCCTGTCACAGTGTCACTGAATGCAGTGATCTAATCACTGCATTTAGTGTCAGTGTGACAGGCAGTGTAAAAGTCAGTTAGTGTTAGGTTCAGGATAGCCCAGCCACCCCCCCTAATAAAGTTTTAACCCCCTGATCACCGCCCTAGTTAACCCTTTCACTCCCTATTGCCAGCGTCACTAAGCGATCATTTTTCTGATCGCTGTATTAGTGTCGCTGTTCCCGCTAGGTAGCTATTTTTTTTTATTGCGATTTTTTTTTTTTTACTAAAGACATGTGGCTAAATAAATTTTGGCCTAAATGTTTGACTAAAATTTAGTTTATTTGATTTTTTTTTTAACAAAAAGTAAAAAATAGTGTTTTTTTTTCAAAAATGTCGCTCTATTTTTGTATATAGCGCAAAAAATAGAAATCGCAGAGGTGATCAAATACCACCAAAAGAAAGCTCTATTTGTGGGAAGAAAAGGACGCAAATTTTGTTTGGGAGCCACGTCGCACGACCGCGCAATTGTCTGTTAAAGCGACGCAGTGCCGAATCGCAAAAACACCTTGGGTCATTTACCAGCGTATTGGTCCGGGTCTTAAGTGGTTAAAAACAACGAGAAATACAGTAACATCTTAAAACGAATATGTAATTGGGTTTACATATACATTAAATAGATAATGCAATGTCTTCAATTCATCAAATTCACATTTTAATTTAAAAACTTTTACTACTATTTAATCTCTGTAAACCATGTACATATTTGTCTGTCATACTCATCTATATAATTTACAAGCGTGAAAAATGACTGGGATATATCAACCAGATTATAACTTTAAAAAATGTTCATCTCTTTTACAGTTTACCTTTTGCAATATTACTTGGTACTCTGGTACTGTAATGATGGACAAAAGATTAAAGAGAAGATTAAGGTGGTTCAAAAGTCTAAGGGCCAGATTCACAAAGCACTTACTCCGGAGTATCACGAGTTAGGCACGCGTAAGTCTAAAAATGCACACGCTTATCTATGCACCGTATCCCCAAAACGATATACGCCTGAAATCCACATTTTTTAGACCGACGTAATTTGGATAGACCGGCGCAGCGTGCTGGCAAAACTGCACTAGACACACCATTGATTTGCTATGCAAATATGCAAATGAGGGAGATACGCCGATCCACAAAAGTAAGTTTGTGCAAGCAGTCTACACGATGTGCTTATCAGCTGCACGGCCGGTCTAAAATTAGACCATATAAAAGGTGGTTTAAAATTAGACAATCCGTCTACATGTCAGCAAAAGCAACACCATTAGGGCTGAGCTGAGCAGCCACACTTGCAGGACATTAATCTGTATGCCAACATGCCAGGGGCATCCTTGCTCATAGCTATACTACTGACTTTAGATGAGCACAGAAGGAGGAGGGCACGGAGGAGGGCACGGGAGAGGATCTTTGTCGGGTATATCCATGGGGTGAGCCCAATGGTAATAGGCCCCCCTTTTGGCTGGAATTAGGGTGCAATTGGAGAGATACCCTGTGTTAATAGGAGGGTAAATGTTGGTTCCTCAGCTTCCACTAATTTCAGTGAAATTGAGTAAAGGTGGATTAATTAGGTCAGGAGCCTGTGCAGGCCAGCAGGCCCAAAGATTGCTAAAGTAAAATGATCCTATGCTGCTATAAGGATGCCAGTTGTGACCGATGCACCCTAAACCATATAAAACAAAGAAAAAAATGTGTCTCTAGAGTCTAATAGGTAGGAATCCCTACTAGTGTGGTTACTAGTGTAATCAACCACACTAGTAGGGATTCCTACCTATTAGCCATTTCCCTTTCTACTATTCATATTTATATTAGCTCCCCACATAGGGATCCTACAGGGAGGCAACAGCTACTTTATTCACCATAGCGCGGACTCCCCTGTTCTTACACGGGAGAGGATCTGCCGACCGCCACTGGGCAAGGTACTGGCAACACTCCATTTCCTTGCCAGTGGCTCTTTTCACCCTAATGGGTAAATATATATTTTATATACATTTTTTTTCTGTTTAGTATATATTTTATAATAATTAATATAATAAATATATATTTTTATTTTTTTAACTAATATAGATTTACTAATTTTAATATTATTATAATTATCTTATTTAATAATATATATACACACTGACACGACACAAACCTCCAAACAGCAACAGACAACGGAATAAAAGCACCTTGCTTCAGGAAGGGAAAAAAATTGGATGTACTTTTGCAATGGAAGGGCATTTCTCTCGGTCTATTTAAGCACTGTGCATAGCTCACTAAGTCTGACGGGCCTAGTTCCTATCTAACTGATTGCGCCGTGCCGAGTTCTGAGCATGCTCAGAGAGGTGCTGACAATAGTCTGCTTCATGTGCACATGCCCAGTCTGGCCGACCCTTCATTTGCATGGGGTCACGGCTCATTTCAATGGAACACGCCCATGTCCTTCCCACTTTGAATTACACTGCCTTACACCTCGGTATTTACATTGCACCGGTGCAAATTTGTCCGAAAATACTACGAGGATACGGTACTTGCGCCTCGAAATTAAGCCGGTGTAACTTAAAGGAGTTGCACTACGCCGGTCCAAAAATGCGCCGATGTACGTGAATCTGGCCCTAAGTGTTTTACCTTAACGCATGTGTCTTCAAACTACGGCCCTCCAGTTGTTCAGGAACTACAATTTCCATCATGCCTAGTCATGTCTGTGAATGTCAGTGTGTTACAATGCCTCATGGGATGTGTAGTTCTACAACAGCTGGAGTGCCATAATTTGAGAATCCCTGCTTTAACGCATTCTCTGCATTAAGGTTAAAAGCTCCCCACTACTTGTTCTCCCCCCAATCCAATGCTGTCGGTAGAGTCCAGAAGAGAAGTTAGGGGAATGCTATTGAAACTGCATAGAGAAGTTAAAGGGGTTGTAAAGGTTTGTTTTTTATTTTCTAAATAGGTTCCTTTAAGCTAGTGCATTGTTGGTTCACTTACCCTTTTCCCTTCTAAATGTGTTTTTTCTTTGTCTGAATTTCTCACTTCCTGTTTTTCCTCAGTAAACCTGCCACCATCATCCGAGCTGTGATTAGTTAGCTAGAACAGCTTACTGGACAGCTTACTGAGGAGCAACAGGAATTGAGAAAACAAAGAAAAAAAACATTTTGAAGGTAAATCGAAGGAAAAGGTAAGTGCACCAACAATGCACTAGCTTAAAGGAACCTATTTAGAAAATAAAAAACAATCCTTTACAACCCCTTTAAGCATAATGTCTTTGTTTATTTTAGTCCCTAGAAATAGCCTTTACAATCACTTTAATGTGATTAAGGTCTCTTTCACATGGGGTTTTCCAATTAGGTCCGCCTGTCAGTTTTTCACTTGATCAGGAGCTCCATGCAGATCAATAAGCAGGCGGAAGTAAACTGAGTTGTGTTCGCTTACATCCGCCTACCTCCAAGTCCATCCAGGCCCTTTTTTCAGACCTAAGCATGACAGATCAGAGGTAGCCTGATGTAAAGGGACAGAAAACTGTGTATATTCAGTTGCCCAAAGAGCCGCCATGTGACAAGCATTTAATCAAACAGTGACATGATCAGCTTTGGAAATATTGTATATAACCTTTTTTCTTGCGTATAATATTGTAAGTTACCTCAAATGAAAATGCTCCAATGCAACACAGTCACTAAAGAGTATTAGATCTTTGTATATTGAGAGCATTCTGTTAACATACTCTAGCTGTATCCACAGTTCCATTTAAGTGCATTCAGTACACGCAGCTGCATCTACAGTTTCACTTGAGTGCATTCTGCATACATATCTGTACCTATAGGTCCCCATGAGGAAATTCTGTAAACACAGCTGTAGCCACAGGTTCCAATGAGCACATTATGTACACACAAATGTATTGCTGTATCTAAAGGTCACCATGGATGCCTTCTGTATACACAGTCCTGTCTACAAGTCCCCATATGTACATTATGCATACATAGCTGTATCGATGAGCTCCAGTGAGTGCATTCTGTACACACAACTATATCTACAGGTCCCCATGAGCACATTCTGTACACACGGCTGTATCTACAGGTTCCGATGACTGCATTCTGTAATCACAGCTGTATTCTATAGGTCCCCATGAGCACATTCTGTATACACAACTGTATCTACAAGTCCTGATGAGCACATTCTGTACACACAGCTGTATCTACAGGTCCCCATGAGCACATTCTGTACACCCAGCTGTATCCTATAGGTCACCATGAGCAAATTCTGCACACACAGCTGTATTTATAGGTCTCGATGAGCACATTCTGTACACACAGCTGTATCTACAGGTTCTAGTGAGTGCATTCTGTACACATAGCTGTATCTACAGGTCCCTGTGAGCACATTCTGTACACATAGCTGTATCTACAGGTCCCTGTGAGCACATTCTGTACACATAGCTGTATCTACAGGTTCCCATGAGTACATTCTGTACACAGAGCGGTATCTACAGGTTCCCATGAGCACATTCTGTACATACAGCTGTATCTACCAGTTCCGATGTGTGTATTCTGTACACACAGTTGTATTACTACAGGTCCCCATGAGCACATTCTGTAAACACAGCTGTATCTACAGGTTCCCATGAGCACATTCTGTACACACCATTTAATGTACAGGTCCCCATGAGTGCATTCTGTAAGCTCAGCTGTAAATGTAATGCTATGTGACAAAGAGCATCATTTTAACATCTTCAGTGGACAAAAATGTATAACTCCAAAAAGCTATAAAAGCAAAAGGAAGCAAAATGTGTAATAAGTAATAGCCACAGTTATGATTAATTAAGTGTATTGTCATAAAATATCAAATGCAATGTTAAATCTCTATTTCTATGAAGATTTGTATAAAAGTTTTCCTCATCATTTCTATAACATATATCTATTGAGAAAAACCTGCTTGTTAGGCAAATATATTTAACATAAATGATTACCTGGGCCATTTATCCCAATACTTGTTGCTCCGCAGTCTGCTGTGTGATCTGGATATTTTTGCTTGCTATTGTGAATAAATCCTATTCTGAAAGTAGTGAATTTAAACAGTATACAGCAAACATTTCTATCCAATCATCTGTAAGGAAGCCTTGTGTGACGCCACAAGGTGTCTCCACTATTACACCCACACTTCCACTAGTTTAAGAGGTGAACATCCGCTTTCAAACTTGTGGTTTTCAAATAACTGTTCTAGCTTCCACTTAATTAGATGACCAGTCTGAGCTTTATTTGGAGGATTGCTTCTGTCTGACTGTCCACATTCCGTATGTTAGAGAAAACACTGCAGACCCACGCATAAGTTCTGTCACACACAAAGCACACGTCACGGCTATTTCCTGCTCAATGCATAGCACAGGTCAACTCAGGATAATAAATCACTATCCTGTTTTACATAAAATATAGATGTCTATAAAGAATCGTGGTTAACACAAAACCATACATAAACAAAATGTATAGAAGACTTGTGTATGAAAAACATGCAGGGCGCCATTGCTGATGTTTTCTTTTGAGAAAGTATGGTTTTCTTGTCTATGTTGCTCTGTTTCTGGTTGCTGGATTCATTACTTTCAGTCACCTGCAGAAAATACACAGATTAGGAGTTCTATATTTACTTACTGCATGCTTGTTCCATGTCATTGACTCAGACACTGCTGAAGCCAGAGGCTGCCAGGCAATTGACAATTTCAGAGGGGTCAGTAGCGAAAACTATGGAATTTCTCTTGGTAAATTTTCCTTTCACTTTTTTTAAAATGATATATTACTATAACTATATAAATGCTATAACAACCACTTTTACTATAATAATACAAATAAAAACTACAGCAATAGCACCATTCAAACTCTATATTGTCCATATTTTATATGCATGTAGTTATCTGGAAATTTAAGTGAACATATTAAGGTAAATTTGCTGATGGTTAAAGTTTTTAAGCTCCAGCCCTTATCCCTACTTAACTATCTAAGGTGTCTATAAGCTCAAATCATAGATACTTATCTGTAGGCAGCTCTCTCTTAGGCTCCTTTCACACAAGGCGGACTCTGTCTGCTGATCTCAGCTGAGCCGGCGGATGACAAGTCCCTCTCTGCTCACTGAGCGGAGAGGGACTTGTGCAGCACCGCTGCCTCCTATGGAGATATCTGATGAAAACAGACAGCATATGCGTTTTCATCAGATCTCACCCGATCTGATCCGCCATGGATGGAAAGGGACGTATTGCTATCTGTCTGATTTTGGCGGATCGGATTGGGTCGGATGTCAGCAGACATGTCTCTGCTGACATCCGATGCTCCATAGGACTGCATGTTCAGGTCACCGTCAAAACTGACAGGCGGACCTGAACGGTTCGATCGTGTGAAAGGGGCCTTATGCCTGGTACACAATGATGAGATTATCAGACAAATGATTGTTCGTATTATTTTGCATGCTAATCTCATATCGAAAATAAAAATTCAGAAGTATATATAGTAGTGTATTGTATTTGACAACTGTACTGATTAAATGAAAATCGTAAGATCTGGTATTGTACGAGAACATTTTTAATTCTGGTCCCATCGAATAATTTTGCATGAATTGTTGTGATCGGCTCTCAAAAGCTCTATACTAACCATCAGATCATTGTACAATCACTCAGAAAGTGTTATTTTTTGTACTTTTTTTGAATGTGTGTACAGGCCTTTAGTGTTGTTACCCATGGGTAGTCAATCAATGCCCAGTCTAACACGCACAGCATGCTCTCCCTATTTGTACACACTTTTCATTTGGTGAATTAGCACAGTAGTGTTGCATTGTGGGCAGGGTAGTCTTAGATGGACATTAGGTAATATACAAATACATTTAAGTTAATTTACAGCTAATACTTTTGAAACAATTACAGCAACATGTATTTTTTCCTAAACGGTTCGAGGTGAGCAAAAGTTCGGCCCGGACATTGCCTGTTCACACGTTCAGGCTGAGTGCCCCACAATGCACTGTTTGCTTCACAGTGCATTCTAGGGCCCTAATTGAATGAAGCCTTGTATCTAATCCCTGGTCAGGTGCAAGGCTTTGCCAATTGGGACACAGAGCACTGTCAGAGCCCTTATTGGACATAGTGATGATGACTTTCTCCAATGACGGCTCAGTGTTCATAGACCCACCCCACACTATAAGAGGTAACTTCCCATAGGAAGCTTTTGCATTGTCTTGAAGTGGAGATAGATAGAATAGGGCTTAGTTTGCACTAGCGAGTTAGTGTGTACACTTATTGTGACTCTGAGCGTAAAGTGTTAGTGTAATGTTAGTATAGCATGTCAGTGTAGTTTGTTAGTCTAGTGCAGTGTTTAACACAGCCTTACATAACATTTGACCCTGAGTGTATAATGTTAGTGTAGTGTTAGTATATTGTGTGAGTATAGTGTGTCAGTATAGCAGTGTTTCTCAATTCCAGTCATCAAGGCACACCAACAGGTCATGTTTTCAGGATCTCTATTATTTTGCATAGGTGATTTGATCAGTTTTACTGCCTTAATAATTACCACAGCCATGTCATCCTGAAAACATGACCTATTTCTGTGCCTTGAGAACTGGATTTGATTAACACTGTGGTATAGTGTAGTGTCAGTGTAGTGTTAGTGCAGTGCAGTGTTTAACACAGCATTACATAACATTTTATGCGGTATACAGTGCTGTATACCCTTTTTTTGGTTGCCGCATGTTTTTTGCCTGCCCCTCCCTTTGTAACTGTCAGCCGCAATTTTTCTAACTGTGATGCTGGTGTTCCCCCCCCCCCCCCACTTTTTTTTAATAGTTTTTACATTTCTGTCAGCGTCAGTTCTCAAATTAAAGTGCACCACACACCACTTTTCATTCAAAAAAGTGCATCCAATCACACATTTCTCAGTTTCTATTTAATTTGTGCAATAACCCCCCCCCCCCCCATAATGTCTGGGAGGCCAGCAAAGAGAGGCAGACGTTCCCATGCCACTACGAGGGGCCAGCATCGTCTGTGTCCACAGGCAAAGGTGAACATGGTCTGTTCTTAGGCAGGGCACATATGTCTCTGTTTAGTGATGTTGCCCATGCTATCCAGCCACAGCATACAGGGGAGGTGGTGGACTGGCTTACTAAACTATCCTCATCCTCCTTATCCTCTATGACCCACGCTGACACTAGTGCACAGTCCACCAGAGCTGCTAGAGTGGCTTTTTCTGACTCCTTGTACACAGCTACTCCTGCCATAGCCCCAGCATCAGGCATGGAGCAGTCAGTTTAATTATTTGAACACAGCATCAGCCACATGCTTCTAGAGGGTGCACTGACATTACTTGATTCTGATGTTGGTTCTGAGGTAGAGGGAGTAACATGAGCCAACAGAGAGGGCAGAATGCTGATAAACAACAATTTGGCAGTCATTTCCCCCCAGCCACAGTGTATTGCCAAGTTGGCTCCAGTGATGATGAGGATGGAGGGGATGATGATGATGAGGTCACTAACGCGACTTGGGTGCCAGATAAAGCAGAGGAGGAATGTGAGGGAGTGACACAACAAAAAAAAGACAGGATGTACTTCAGAGGCAGCCATCATGGAAGAGAAGAGTCACCCTATTCTATTAGATTGTGGAGCTTTTATCTCCCAGTCCACTTCCCACAGCTCAGCTGTGTCGGCCTTTTTTAGCACATGTGCAGCCGATCTCACTATTGCAATTTACGATTTCTGCCGCAAGTAGATCAAGCGTGACAAAATGCCAGCCATTTGGAGTACCACATGCTTGACAAGGCTTTTAACCTCCCACCATTCAGCCTATTGGAAAGAGCACCTGAAAGCCACACACAAGGGACACAATTCTTCTCCTCCCCACTTCTCACCTTTCATGTATACCCCTGCTATATCTCTTGACCTCTCAGCAGCCTCCATTTATAGGGATGATGACATAGCAAAGGGTGTCACAGGTCCTTGCAACACATCTGCCAGCAGCACACCACCAGCTGTAGAGTATATCAGGCAAATTTCTTTGCCCCAGCTGCTGCAGCAAAAAAAAATACACTCCCTGCTGCCGCCCACATGCCTAACATCTAAATTCCAGCTTGTCCCAATTGCTAGCTTTACAACTCCTGCCTTTCTGTCTGGTTGATTCTACCCCCTTCTATGAATTTGCAGAATGTGCTGTACCACAATGGCAGGTTCCCAGGCGCTATTTCTTTGCACGTAATGCCATTCCAGCTCTGTACCATCACGTGGATGACAATGTCAGCCACAAGATCCCCATTACTGCTGACATGTGGTCCAGCAAGCATGATCATGGACGATATATTTCATTCACAACACACTGGGTAACTCTGCTTCCAACTAGAAAAGATGCAGGACAGGGATTGGTGCTGGAACTTGTTTTGCCGCCGTGTCTCCATACAGCTGGTGGTGATGATGCGAGATCTGTCAGCTTCACCTGCTCCTCTTCTGTGCCCTCTTCTGCTGGATTGTCATATGAACCACCAGTACCCACTAAGTGTTCAAGGGGCTATTCAACGAGTCAGACTAAAAATTCCATGCAGTTCTTCAGCTGGTCTGTCTAGGGGACAGGAGTCACACCGGAGCACAGGTTCTTTCAACTCTGGAGGGGTAGGCCCCCAGGGGGTTCATGCCATGCAAGCTTGTTCCAGGAATGGTGGTGTGTGATAATGGCACTAACCTTCTGTCTGCCCTTAGACAGGGAAAGTTGACACATATTCCCTTCTTGGCACATGTCCTCAATTTGGTGGTGCAGTGTTTATTAACCAGGTACCTAGGTTTGCAAGGTCTTCTAAAGCAGGCCAGTCTGTAGCCATTTCAGGTGATCATATACAGCCAGTGTTGGGTTGGCTGAAATTTAGCAGGAATTCCACCTGCCCGTAAACTGCCTTATTTATGACATGTCCACTGGGTGTAACTCAACTTTGGCAATGCTGCAGTGGCTGCACATGCAGCAGAGTACATGTGTAAGTATGGCACACGGACATGCTCAGGGTAGCTTGTTTTTTCCCCAAGCCAATGGCTGCTGATAAAGGATGCATAAAGGATGCATTCACTGTACTGTCACGATTTAAAGAGGCGACAAGGATAGTTAGCTGTGACAATGCATGCATCGGTGACACAATCCATCTTGTGTTCCTGCTGTAGTCTACTCTGTGTGACATTATAGACAGGGCATTCAAGGCAAAGCAGCAGGAGGAAGAGGTGGACTTATTTTCCTCTTAGGGACCCTTTATTCAGACACCATTCTTGGGACACCACAGAACACACAAGATGAGAGGGATGCAGAGGAGGAGGAGGAGGAGGGTTCTGGTAGTTTTGGAGGCATAGAAGCAAAGAAATACATACACTATATATTGCCAAAAGTATTGGGATGCCTGCCTTTACACGCACATGTACTTTAATGGCATCCCAGTCTTAGTCCATAGGGTTCAATATTGAGTTGGCCCCCCATTTGTAGCTATGACAGCTCCAACTTTTATGGGAAAGCTGTCCAAAAGGTTCAGGAGTGTGGCTATGAGAATGTTTGACCATACCTCCAGAAGTACATTTGTGAGAAACAGGCACTGATGCTGGACGGTAAGGCCTAGCTCGCAGCCCACAATTTGTCCAGTATGAAATTGAGCTGATGGGTTGCCCTGCATCCAACGTGTTTTTCAAATGGGCATTCAGTGCTGCTGGAGGTTTTATGACAGATACAAGAGCATGTCTGTCCACAGACTCCAATGACCGGCTGACATTTGTCAAAATGAATAAGCCCTGGATTGGCAGCAGCTGTCAAGTCCCTAATGCCGACTTCGCTGAATAATGCCCTGTACACATGGACCGTTTTCATCGGACGAACCGATCGTGTGTGGGCCCCATCAATTGTTTTCCCATCAGTGAAAAAATATAGAACCTGTTTTAAAATTTTCGTATGGTTAAAAAACGATCGTCTGTGGGGAAATCCATCGGTTAAAAATCCACGCATGCTCAAAATCAAGTCAACGCATGCTCGGAAGCATTAAACATTAAGCATTTTTCTCAGCACGTTGTTGTGTTTTACGTCACCGCGTTGGACACGATCGGATTTTTAACCGATGGTGTGTAGGCAAGACTGATGAAAGTCAGCTTCATCGGATATCTGATGAAAAAAATCCATCGGTTCGTTTTCATCAGACAAACCGATCGTGTGTACAGGGCATAAGTGTTATTGGGAGCTATAATCTCTGCAAGACTGACTAGGCTGCCTAGCTTTGTGGGTGTTGATTTTATCTTGAAGTAATTTTTTGGCATAGGTTTCATGGCACAATTAACACCCAAGGACCAAATTTTCCGCACCTGTTTGACAGGTGCATCGTATTTACATTTTTTACGGCCAGGCAAATTCTTGCTTTCATCAAGAGTATCTCTAGAAGGTTATGGGGTTTCGCAACTGCTTAACAGGGGTATTATATATTTATTTTTTTTACAGCAAGGTCAATTATTGCTTTTATCAAGAGTACCTCTGTAGGGTTATAGTGTGAAGGCACGACCAACACCCAAAGACCAATTTTTTCACAACTGTTTGCAGGGGCATCAAGTTATTTTTTTTACAGCAAGGCCAATTCTTGCATTTCATTAAGAGTACCTCTAGAAGATTACGGGGTGAAAGCACCACCAACACCTAAAGACCAATTTTTCCCGCAACTGTTTGACCGGGGCATATAATTAAAAAATATTTACAGCAAGGTCAATTCTTGCTTTCATCCAGAGTACCTCTATAGGGTTACAATGTGAAGGCACCACCAACACCCAAAATCCAATTTTCCGCAAAAGTTTGACGGGGCATAACATTTTTCTTTTTTAATGCTAGACCAATTCTTGCTTTTATCAAGAATACCTCTATAGAGTTACGGTTTTGTTCTGTGTTGTGAACCTTGACTCAATTACCGTAACTATCTCAGTCCCTCTGACACACCTAGTGCAATATAAGACAACACAATTAAATAATTGTTGCAAGGATATGCTTGACTTCATAGCAAATTAATGGCAGGGAATGGACATAAGAATTTCTAGTGGTAAAGGAACTCAATGTATTAGGCTGAATTGTAGAGGGTTGAGCATCAATGAACATGCATAAGGTGGGATTTAAACACAGTCTGCTATACAATAGAATCATTATGTCAGAGCTGCTTGAAATAGAATTCTGTACCACTATTAATGAATCAGCAAAATCATTAATAAGCAGAGAACATGTACTGTGTGAAAAATAAGAATATTTCAGCTGCTTGGGGTGCACACAAATGTATGGCACAAATCCCTCTGTAGTACCCCCTGTGTTTTAGTGAATCTGTAATTTTTTTATGCAGGGCAGGGGACCAAAAAAAATGGAAGGAAGTCCTTATTTGGTGTATGTATGAATTGAATCACTCCTCCACGTAGGAGCTTTCATCGGAAAAGTTATTTCTGCATATATTCCTGCTTGTTTTGTAAGATTGTAACCACAGGGCGCAACTATCAATTATCCAGGGAGTCAATGTAGACAGTTATGTGTGTATAGATATTATACATATAATGGGAGATCATAATTCTGAGAAAACTGAAAATAACATAACCGTATAGTTGCTGTAGATTAATGTTTTTATGTTAAGTAATAGGCAACAAGCTTTTATTTGTGGTTTTCAGTTGATGATTTGCATGTATGTGCAGGTTGATAATTGCAGCCTTTTCCATGGGATTGTGTAATTTAGAATGCCAAAAACAGTAATAGGTGTTTAATGTTGGCAAGAGTAAGGGTTGAGCTATGAAACAAAGGAAGTAGAGCTTTAAAGATCCAAAATGTGATGTTATTGTGTATATATACATGTTTAATTGGCGGCTTACAAAGTAAACAATGCTTTTTTTCCCTCTCTCTTTAGTAAAATGTACAACCTCCTGTGTTAAAATGTTCTCCAAATGTGTCTCTAAACACCCCTGGGGTTTCCTTAAAGTGACATTTAAGTGGTGTTCCGCTTTGGGGAAAAAAAAATAAACGTCAACAGCTACAATTACTGCAGCCACTGACTTTTATTATATGGACACTTACCTGTCCAGGGAGTCCGCGATGTTGCACCCCAGCCGATCTTCAGATTGACTGTCGGGTGCAGCCACCGCCATTCCAGGTAAGGGAACCCAGAAGTACATGGGTGCAGGAGCTCTAGGGACCAGTCTTGAGCAGGAAGGATCAGGTAAGTATATTTCCCTTCATCTCTCCCCTAGACAAAAATGTGCAAATAACCCTTGCAGCTTGGGCACAGCCCCACTGCAAGGGAAACCCTTTTTTTGCCTGGAGTTTATCTTTAAGCTGTTCAAAATTTGAGTGTGTGGTCTTCCCTTCCCCAACAAGCTGTATATTTAATCGGCTTCTGTTGAATACAGAATTAAGGAGGATTCCTCCATGTTCCTCATTTGTGTTGATTGGGGAATCTGTTCATTTCTTTTTTCATTCAGCCCACTGTGTATGGCCAGCCTTAGATTAGAAGTTTGTAGAAGCAATAGTTATGCACAGAGCAGCCCCAATTCTCCTCTTCTGGGGTCCCTTGCTGGTGCTCCTAGCTCTTCATAGTTTAGGAAGCTGCTTCCTATGGGGGCTCTCATGTGTGCTCAATCCTGAACCGGGCTATTTGCATCTATTCAGGCACACTGCTGGGCTCGGCCCTGCCCCTGACAGTAGCAGAAGCCAATAGCTTCTGCTGCTCTCAAACAAGCCTATGAGACGGGGGAGGGGAACAAGGGTTGCTGTAGATTTGCACAGCACTGGACTGAGATAGGGTTCATTTAGATATTCCGGGTGGGAGGGTAGGGCTTAAGGAGAACTATTATTAAGGGCCAGTTCACACCAGATGCAGTTCCGTTTAGTTCCATGTGCTTTTTTTCTGCACTTGGGGCCAGTTCACACCAGTTCCGAGCAGTTACGTTTTTTCTGCACCAATACAGTCAGTTTCATTCAGTTTCCGGTCAGTTTCTGCATCAGTGTGAACACTGTGCATGCATTTTTAGTGCAGAAAAAAAAACACACGGAACTGAACAGAACTGCGTCTGGTGTGAACTAGCACTAAAAATGCATGTTTTTCATTTATTCCATTGGCTCTAGTTCACACCATGTAGTCAGCTTTCGGTGCAGAAACTGACCAGAAACTGACTGCATGGTGTGAACTAGAGCCATTGGAATACATTTAGGACCAGTTCACACCACATGAAGTCGAGTGTGTTTTTTTCTGCATCAAAAATGCATGGAAAGTAGGTTATCCCTTTCATGACTAAGCCTATTTATGACATTTGGTGTTTACAAGATAAAATCTGTATTTTTTGCTAGAAAATTACCTAGAACCCCCAAACATTATATATATTTTTTTAGCAGAGAATCTAGAGAATAAAATGACGATTGTTGTAATATTTTATGTCACACGGTATTTGTGCGGCGGTGTTTTAAACGCAACTTTTTGGGAAAAATTTACTTTAATGAATTGTAAAAAAATGAAAAAGTAAAGTTAGCCCAATTTTTTTGCATAATGTGAAAGACGAAGTTGCGCCGAGTAAATAGATACCAAGCATGTCACGCTTTATAATTGCACGCACTCGTGGAATGGCGTCAAACTACAGTACCTAAAAATCTCCATAGGCGACGCTTTAATTTTTTTTTACAGTTACCAGGTTATCGGAACAGAGGAGGTCTAGTTATTGCTTTTATCAAGAGTACCTCTCGCGATCGCGGCGATACCTCACATGTGTGATTTGAACACCGTTTTCATACGCGGGCGCGACTTCCGTATGCGTTTTCTTTGTTGCGCAAGCTCGCGGGGAGGGGGGCGCTTTAAAAATGTATTTATTTTATTTATTTTTATAATATTAAATTGTGTTTTTTTTTTTTTTACATTTTAAACACTTTTATTGCTGTCACAAGGAATGTAAACATCCCTTGTGACAGTAATGGGTGGTGACAGGTACTCTTTATGGAGGGATCGGGAGTCTAAAAGACCCCCGGTCCCTCCTTTACACTTCAAAGTATTCAGATCGCCGAAAACGGCGATTCTGAATACTGTTTACTTTTTTAAATCCGGCGCCGTTGACATTCGAGAAACCCGGAAGTGACGTCATGACGTCGCTTCCGCGTTTACACATTGCAGACTGAATCAAAGCCGCGTACGGCTTTCATTCAGTCTGCGCCCGGACACAGGACACGTCGGATCGAGGATCGGGTCTCCCGGTGGGACGGGAGGCCCGGTCAGAGCGGCGAGAGGCGGCGGGAGGGGGGGGATGTCCCCTCCCGCTCCTCCGGCATAACAACCGAGCGGCTTTTAGCCGCATCGGTTGTTATGTTTGGAAAGCCAATCGCCGGCTATAAACAACGGTACCGGGATGATGCCTGCAGCTGCGGGCATCATCCCGGTATAACCCCTGAAACCCGAGGACGCATATCTGCGTCCTGTCGGCGTGAAAGTTATATCCTTTTCTATGGCATAGTTCACACATGTGCTTGCAGTTCCAATGTGTTCCAATTCCACCAAAAAATTAGAACATGCTGCATTTTATCTACACTGGACTGTACTGTACTGAAATGCTGTAAAACGCATCAAAAACACACCGGAATGCACCAAAAACCCACTGGAGCACACTTGTCCTTATCTAAGTTTAATAAAAGAGAGGGGTGAAAAAAAGCACAGCATTAAAAACTTACCAAAAACAATCCATGCAGTTACGTTTTCTCTGCACCAATACAGTCAGTTCCGTCAGTTTCCGGTCAGTTTCTGCACTCAGTTACTGGAACTCACTGCACTGGTGTGAACTAGAATCATTGGAGTACATGGAAAACACTGTGCATGCATTTTGTGCAGAAAAAAAGCACACAGAACTGAACGGAACTGTGTCTGGTGTGAACTGGCCCTGAAAGGTTGTTGTACCCTAATGCAGAGAATGCAAGTAACTGAACAATTCAGCTATTTATGCTATTACACTGTATACATCAGGGGTACTGAATTAACCCTTTCATGACTGAAGCCTCGTACACACGACCAGTATTCTCGGCAAAAACCAGCAAGAAAACTGCTTCTTGCCAAGATTCCCGTTCGTGTGTGCGAGGCATTCAGGTTTCTCGTCTGGAAATCTGCCCAGAATCTTGACGAGAAAAAAGAGAACCTGCTCTCTTTTTTCTCGTCGAGATTCTTGTTGGCCTATTTCAAGATGAGAAACCAAAAGTGTGTATACTTACCTGTCGCCGTGTAAACTTGCGCATGCTCGAAATGGCTTTGACGCATGCGCGGTAGCTTCCACAGCATAGGTAGGGTGAAGCAATATGGCGGCGACGGCATCGAATGTGACAAGCTCGTACGCGATGATGTCACCGCGTTCTTTCCTTTCAAGAGAACCACGGTTCTTTTGAAATGAAAGTCTGTACACTCCGGCGGCAATAGTTTCTTGCCAAGAATCTCGTCAGGGAAAACAGCAGGTTTTTCCTGACGAGATTCTCGGTCGTGTGTACAAGGACTAAGCCTTAAAGGTCATTTGCATTTGCCTCAACTTCAACGATGTTGATGGGATCAGGATACCCTGAGGAAGTTGATGAGTTTCATCATTGTGTCCATGATTTCTGCAAACCGGTCTGATAGAATGGCACACAGGACAGTCTGGTGAATGATGCAGTGGTAAAAAATAAGGTCAGGGTTGTGCTCTTTCAGTCATGCCACGGCTCCTCTCTCCTTTCCTACCATGGCAGGTGCACCATCTGTGGTAACTGAGACCACTTTTTTCAGATCTATCTTCCTCTTTCTCAAAATCTCCTTAATAGCCTCATAAATGTTTTTTCCTTTTGTGTGTGTCTCAACTGGTGTCCTCACAGAGTTCTTTTGTTTCTTTGTGAAAAAAATCTTATGAAGCGATACCCCCTCGGGGGCCGCTGGTTGATTTGGGATCTACTCTCACTTCACTTGGCTCACCCCTTATTTAACTATCTCGAACCCCTTGACACATCAGAAGATCTGGTGAGTGTATTGTGACCTCTGCTTGACTAGGGTCACAATAGCATGCATATAACATATAATGGCAATACAATAACAATATTACCTGTTTTTGAGTGGTTCCTTTAGATGAGAAAATACACTCCACACAGTGAATATATTAAAACCAACGAGGTTAAGTTTACTTTATATATTTATAGATTGAAGAAAGCAAACGTTAGGTTTAGATTGCAAGTCAACATCAGTTATACAACAATACACAATGATTTAGCAAGAGCCCTTGCGGGAATCAGTAAATAGCATTAATGAAAGATCTATACTAAAGAATGGTACCATTCAACAAAACTAATATAGGCAGTCTATGTACGCAAGCTCCCCCTAGTGGGCAGTCCTGCAAACAGCTAAAGGAATGTCTCGAGACCAAAAGTCCACGATGCGGCCATTGGTGTACTTTAGATTTATAACCCAAAGGGGATAAACGATGACATAAAGTTTGTCAAACAGCGTGTTAACAAATAGCAATGTTGGAGAGTAACTATCAAACTAGCGGGCCTGCAAAGTTAGTTGGAGGCCAAACACAGGTATCCGCTTGGAGGGTGACACTAGGTGGTGTGCATTAAAGGAGGATTGTAAGTTGAGCTTGTGTTCTCTCACCTGACAGGCCCGACCAGCCTGGATTCTTCTCCAAAGGACGGTAGGTAGATCGCTGTTCCACAACACGAGGTTGTCTGGTCTCAGGCTCTCCACTGTTTCAGTTGTCAGCTGGATAGCTTCTCCGGTCTCCGGGAACACGAGCTGGGTATTGCAATCTTGCTTCCCTCAGGGTGGATGGACTCCCAGCGGATTCAGGCCTTGGCTTCAGGCCTCACAGCACGGCTGTCTTGCTCTCCACAGCCCCTCCCTTTCCTTTAGTAACCTCTCCCACAAGTCTGTGCGGAGGTGTCACATGCTCAGGGCCGGCCTTTGCGTTGTGCGGGTTGTGCGCCCGCACAAGGCGCCATGGGAACAGGGGCGCTGTGCATAGGGTTGTCACTTGCCATCTATTTTGCCCGGGTACACATTCCACCGTCCTGTGGCTTGTAGCAGCCGGATTTCTGTCTCGGGCGGCGCGCATGATCCCGTACTCTGCGCCGCGCTGCTGCCCTGTGATTGGCCGAACGGGCCATGTGCGATGTGCTAGGCGGGCCGGGAAGCAGATAAGGAGGTCTGTGAATGGCTGTGCTGGTCATGTGTGGAGGCGTGGGCGGGGCTGCACTGTGGATACGAGGATCATCGTGCCTGCTTTCTCCCGGAGTCCTGCCTCACGATGTGAGTCCTGCTCATCTGCTCTGTCAGCTTACCTCCTCCTCTGTGTCACCCCCCCATCTCCTCTGTTGTGTCACCCCCCCATCTACTCTGTTGTGTCACCCCCCCATCTCCCCTGTTGTGTTACCCCCCCATCTCCTCTGTTGTGTCACCCCTCCATCTCCTCTGTTGTGTCACCCCCATCTCCTCTGTTGTGTCACCCCCCCCCCATCTCCTCTGTTGTGTCACCCCCCCATCTCCTCTGTTGTGTCACCCCCCCATCTCCTCTTTTGTGTCACCCCCCATCTCCTCTGTTGTGTCACCCCCATCTTCTCTGTTGTGTCCCCCTTCCCATCTCCTCTGTTGTGTCACCCCCCATCTCCTCTGTTGTGTCACCTCCCCATCTCTTCTGTTGTGTCACCCCCCCATCTCTTCTGTTGTGTCACCCCCCCATCTCCTCTGTTGTGTCACCCTCCCATCTCCTCTGTTGTGTCACCCCCCATCTCCTCTGTTGTGTCACCCCCCATCTCCTCTGTTGTGTGTCCCCCCCATCTCCTCTGTTGTGTGTCCCCCCCATCTCCTCTGTCGTGTCACCCCCCCATCTCCTCTGTTGTGTCACCCCCCCATCTCCTCTGTTGTGTCACCCCCCCATCTCCTCTGTTGTGTCACCCCCCCATCTCCTCTGTTGTGTCACCCCCCCATCTCCTCTGTTGTGTCACCCCTCATCTCCTCTGTTGTGTTACCCCCCATCTCCTCTGTTGTGTCACCCCCCCCATCTCCTCTGTTGTGTCATCCCCCATCTCCTCTGTTGTGTCACCCCCCCATCTCCTCTGTTGTGTCACCCCCCCATCTCCTCTGTTGTGTCACCCCCCATCTCCTCTGTTGTGTCACCCCCCCCCTCTCCTCTGTGGTGTCACCCCCCCTCTCCTCTGTTGTGTCACCCCCCCATCTCCTCTGTTGTGTCACCCCCCATCTCCTCTGTTGTGTCACCCCCCCATCTCCTCTGTTGTGTCACCCCCCCATCTCCTCTGTTGTGTCACCCCCCCATCTCCTCTGTTGTGTCACCCCCCTCTCCTCTGTGGTGTCACCCCCCCTCTCCTCTGTTGTGTCACCCCCCCATCTCCTCTGTTGTGTCACCCCTTATCTCCTCTGTTGTGTCACCCCCCCATCTCCTCTGTTGTGTCACCCCCCCATCTCCTCTGTTGTGTCACCCCCCCATCTCCTCTGTTGTGTCACCCCCCCATCTCCTCTGTTGTGTCACCCCCCTCTCCTCTGTTGTGTCACCCCCCCATCTCTTCTGTTATGTCACCCCCCATCTCCTCTGTTGTGTCCCCCCATCTCCTCTGTTGTGTCACCCCCCCCATCTCCTCTGTTGTGTCACTCCCCCATCTCCTCTGTTGTGTCATCCCCCCATCTCCTCTGTTGTGTCACCCCCCCATCTCCTCTATTGTGTCACCCCCCCATCTCCTCTGTTGTGTCACCCCCATCTCCTCTGTTGGGTCACCCCCCCATATTCTCTGTTGTGTCACCCCCCATCTCCTCTGTTGTGTCACCCCCCCATCTCCTCTGTTGTGTCCCCCCATCTCCTCTGTTGTGTCACCCCCCATCTCCTCTGTTGTGTCACCCCCCCATCTCCTCTGTTGTGTCACCCCCCCATCTCCTCTGTTGTGTCACCCCCCCCATCTCCTCTGTGGTGTCACCCCCCCTCTCCTCTGTTGTGTCACCCCCTCCTCTTCTCTGTTGTGTCACCCCCCCCATCTCCTCTGTTGTGTCACCCCCCATCTCCTCTGTTGTGTTACCCCCCATCTCCTCTGTTGTGTCACCCCCCCCATCTCCTCTGTTGTGTCACCCCCCTCTCCTCTGTTGTGTCACCCCCCCTCTCCTCTGTTGTGTCACCCCCCTCTCCTCTGTTGTATCACCCCCCCTCTCCTCTGTTGTGTCACCCCCCATATCTCCTCTGTTGTGTCACCCCCCTTATCTCCTCTGTTGTGTCACCCCCCCATCTCCTCTGTTGTGTCACCCCCTCTCCACCTCCTCTCTCCCACCCACCACTCTTTAATCCCCCCTCTCTCTCTCTCATCCTCACCCCCACCAACTCTCTCTCTCTCTCTCCCCACACAATTAAAGGAAGGAAAACGACACTACAGTAGAGAAGCTCCACCCACAAACTCTGGCTCAAAGCGTCTCGCGGTATGGGGGTCTTTCTTGGGGAAGGGGACACTGATGGGTGGGTTCCCTGATCTAATCAAGGGGGGACCGATATAAGGTAAAAGGGAGTCGTGGTGGATTACAAGACCCAGCATTTTACTATAGGAGGCATTGGTGGACTACAAGGCCCAGCATTTTACTATAGGAGGCATTGGTGGGACTAAAATGCTGGGCCTTGTAGTCCACCAATGGATCTATAGTAAAATGCACCAATGCTGTAGTGTCAGTGTGTAGCGGTCAGTGTGTATTGTGTAGTGGTCTGTGGGTAGTGTATTGTGTAACGGTCAGTGTGTATTGTGTAGCGGTCAGTGTGTATTGTGTAGTGGTCAGTGTGTAGCGGTCTGGCGGGGGGGGGCTCCACAGGATTAGCTCGCACAGGGCGCCTGAACACCTAAGGCCGGCCCTGCACATGCTCCAACATTGCAGGGCATTGTGGAAAGTGTAGTCTGTTTCTCCTCAGAGTCAATGGAGTCCATATCTCCCGCTACTCATAGTCCCACAATGCACATCTTCCTTAAAGGTACCATACATATAGTTCCAGAGGGCATTCAGACCTGTCAATAGTCCCTGACAGGATGACCCCGCTACACCTACATACAGCAAAAGCTGTGCATTATCAGTTATATCTGTTGATTCATCACTGGCTAAAGATAGCTGCCTCAAGGTGTCCCAATACATCCTCTGTTAATATTTCAGTCTTTTTTGTTGCTGTAGACGCTGACAGTGGGATTTGGTTGATTTTTCCACACAGCTCATCTTTTTGTTTACCCTCAAGTAAAGTTTCAGCAACAGCATTCAAACACTCCTTTACAAATGTACTCAGTAAATGGTCTTTTGTGTTGCCCCAAAATCCATGCTACTTTAAGTGAACATTCATTTGCATGCTGCTGGGCTGTAAATGAATGTGAGAGGACTTTGGTGGATCTGTCATACTGGGCTTTCAGTTCTGTTATTTTACGTGCCTTCACCTTAGAATGCTTTGGATATGTTTGCGCAAACAAACTGTGTTTTGTTTCATAGTGTCGCTTCACATTGCTACTTTTTCTTAGGGCCCTTTCACACATACGGACAAACGATCCGTTTTTTACAAGTCAGTTTACGCAAAGATTCACGTCTGCAAAGATCCGTTTTTTTTGAACGGAAGAAAACCCTATTTTTCATATTCGTATTCATCCGATTCCCCATAGGGGAGAGCGGAGGAAAGACAGGGCGGTCTCTGCACAGTGTGCGGGGACCGCCCTGTCCGCCGACAGCTCAGCGGGGATCAAAAACGGTCCGCTCTGTGTGAAAGGACCCTTAATGCCTCAGTTTCGCAAAAAAAATGAGACAAACTGGTTTTAAACTTCCCATGGAAAGAATGAACATATATTGGACTGTCCATTGATCTTTGAAGAGTCGGTTTTCAGCATCTACCTTCCTTTTCTTGGCACAAGCCATGCTCTCTGGTGCTTTTGCTACGGTTTCCTCCACACACTTTGGTAATACTCTGTAAATGTCCCCATTAGTGTTCCCCCTTACATCAGTTGCCCCTATCGGAGTAATTCATTACATTGTTTGCCCCATCAGACTAACCCCAAAAATCAGTTGCCAACGTCAGAGTACTCCCTTACATCGGGTATTCTTGTCAGAGTGCCCACTTACACCAGATTTCTGCAATGGAAGGCCCCCTTACAGCTGGTTACTCCCATAAGTGTGCCACCTTATATCATCTGAACCATTATATAAGATTCTGTCATCAGTGCCCCCTTACATAGCGTGTCCTCATCAGAGTGCCCCTTACATTAGGTGTCACCATAAGTGTGCCTCCTTACATTAGGTGTCCCCACCACATCAGGTGTGCCTATCAGAGAGCATTGAACAAGACTGATGCAGCCACCACATCTAATGATTGGTAAGCTGCAATTGAATATATTTTTGGTTTTGGGTTTAATACTGCTTTAAGGCATTATTATATTCTCATTATGTCTGCAATCTAAAGTGATAAACATTACAATGTAAATATCAGCTACATATTTTACTCAATGGGTTGATTTATTAAAGATAAAATAGACTGTTCACTTTGCAAGTGAAGTTTCACTTCCAAGGGAACTTTCCCCAGAGCTTAATGAATGAGGTTAAGCTCTGCATTCATGTGCAAGTAAAAATTCTGTTTATTTTTTTTTCCTTGCATGTAATTTGCTATTCTTTGCAAAAGGGAACTTTACCACATTCACTTAGCTCTGGGGAAAATTCAATTGCATCATGACCAGCATATTTGCCTTTAGTAAATCGACCACTAAAATCTTGGCTGTACTTTGTGTTATTATTTTTTTTACAGATAATCAGAGATCTAAACTTTTGCCCATCTAATAAATAAAAATAATGTAGAGCAAAAGAGGTACATGCAGAATGATTATTGTATCCAAGAATATACCAAATCCTAATCCAAAAATATATCCACCAAGTCTGTCTAGTACAAGTATAAACATAGGCCAGTAGGCCACCCTCAGTCTGAAAGTAAAAATAACCTTTTATGCAGCTAGCTGCTGAATGGTTATTTTTCTTACGGCTGTGAGATGCAGGATATGCCAATGTGACCTCAAAAGCAAACATCCACATCTGACTTCATATTATTGGATAACGTTTTTACATATAGCCTTCTGATAAAATACGTTTAATTAAATCTCATCACAAATAATTAGGAAAATTATTTTTGAGACAGTGGATTAAGCAATAAAAAAACAACTATTTGCTGTTTTTCTGAATATACATTCTATGCATTATACTGAAAAAAGATGCATGTGTTTAATGTAAATTCATATTCAAGGCTAAACATATCCAGACGTCAAAAGTAAAGAAGTACCATGTGATCCGGTGGCAGTGCGTTTCAAAAAGTAATACATGCACTACTTTTGGTTCGGTGGAGTGCCATTTGAGCCCATTCAAAATGAATGGGCTCAAATGGCACTGCATGGAACCACATGTGAATTGCACAGGAACCCACAGCGTGTTCCTGTGCAATGTCTAGCATGAACCAGCCCACAAAACTGAATTGAGTTTTTTTGCTCATAATACAAAATGTTGCACAATTCTTGTTCCCTTCCAATGCATGTGCCTTATTAGTCACACAATACAGTCCTAAAGAACCATGCTGGTCCCTCCCACCATCCGTGGTCTGCATAGAAATGTACACAGTGATGTCAAAAAAAGTGATGAAAAATATGTATTGAAAATGGAAAAGGTTATTTTTTTAAATAATGTCATCGACATTGTTCTGCCCTCACTATTTGTTTGAAGTACAAGGCTTGGCAGACAGCTAGCAGCTTCCAAATAAAGACACGGGAGGAAGGGCTAACAGTTGTAATCTTTACTGAGAATTTGTTAAAACTGCAAAACACAAACTTTAAAAATATGCATTAGCATTTAACATTACATTACAACATGCAAATAGTGACTGGCATGCTACATTACTGTTAAAGTGGTTGTAAACCCTTACACACCACTTTTACCTACCTCTTATAAAGCTTACCTGTAGGTACTTGAAATGGTTTAGGATATATTTACGTTTTTTCGTTTTCGTTTGGAAAATAAATGTATTTAGTTACTCCCGAAAATCGGTTTGATTTATGTCGTTTTCGACGATTTTCGATGCTTTGTCGAATTTTCGTCGTTCAATTCGACAAAGCATCGAAAATCATCGTTCTGAATACAGTGAATAGGTAGAAATTGAATGACGAAAATTTGACGATTTTTGGTTGCTTTGTCGAATTTTCGTCGTTCAATTCCTACCTATATTCACTGGATTTACTGAATACAGTGAATAAGTAGGAATTGAACGACAAAAATTTGACAAAGCATCAAAAATTGTCGAAAATAAAGCATTTTTTATGTCGAATCTTTCGGTTTTCGTTTCTTGCGCTTTCGTTTTCGTTTGTTAAAACGATAACGAAAATACCCGATTTTCGGACGAAAATGCATTCTAACGAAAACGAATGCACATGTCTAATATTTACCATATACGCTTGTGCCAACATCATTGGCGCATGCGCACTTAAGAAAGGGCACGATTGTGCCGTGTCTAAAGAGCCTGTGCCGTGACCATCAGCTCCGGCGTGCATGTGTGGGAGTGATGTCACTCAACTCCGGCCAGTCACAGAGTCGGAGTCCATGGCCCCCCCAAGGAAGATGGGTGAAGACGGACGTGGCCACCAGCGGGGACATCGGGAGACATTGCGGGCTTCATTTGCTAAACTGCATATTGGGATGATGGAATGATTGGATTATTGGCTGCAATACTCAGAACTCTCACTAGATGTCACACATATATGGTAATGTATTTAACCTATTTCTGACAATAATATGGGTATAATTATTTTTCTACATGGTGATTATGGGTGGAAAATCATGTTTACACCTAAAACGGAACATGTTTAACCTATTTCAGATAAGAATATGCATATACGGTATTTATTGGCGTATAACACTCACTTTTTTACACTGAAAATAGAGGGTAAACTGTGCCTGCGTGTTATACGCAGGGGGCTGTGGAAAGTTTTTTTCCTAAAACTCCCCTCTTAAAGTTAGGGTGCGTGTTATACGCCCGTGCGTGTTATACGCCGATAAATACAGTGGGCCAGATTCAAAGAGCGATTACGCCGGCGTAACAGGAGATGCGCGGTGTAAGTCTAAATGTGCACATGCGTTTCGATGCTCCGCATCCCCAAAACGAGATACGCAAGAAATCTACTTTTTTTGTTCGGCGTAATTTCGATAGACAGGCGCATCCGTCCGCGCAAAACTGCGCTAGACACACCATTGATTTGCTATTCAAATATGCTAATGAGGGAGTTACGGGGATCCACAAAAGAACGTTGGTGCAGCGCAGGCTACGCGCTGCGCGCAACAGCTGCACGGCCTGTCTAAAATTAGACCATATAAAAGGTGGCATAAAATTAGACAATTCGTCTACATGTCAGAGAAAGCAACACTGTTAGTGAGGAGCTGAGCAGTCACACGTGTTGCACAACAATCTGTATGCCAACATGCCAGTGGCATCCATGCTCATAGCTATACTACTGACTTTAGATGAGCAAAGAAGGAGGAGGGCATGGAGGAGGGCACGGAGGAGGGCACGGGAGAGGATTTTTTTTTTAACAAAAAAAATTTCTTTGCTTTAAGAAACATTTTTACAAAAAATATACATACATATATACATCAATACATAACATACATACAAATTACAAACACGGTCTCACTATCTTTCAATAGCCCTTTAAAACCTTAATGGATATAAAAATCTAATCTGATACAAGCCCCTCACTCTTCACTTGATATATCACACACGCATAGACATCTTTGGCATGAGTGATTCTGAGGTGTCTCGCATCTTCAGATTCACCCCTCATGCCATCATGGAATTAACCACAACCCTGCAGGAGCCCAACACATGACACCACCCATGACACCCATGACAGCTACATATACAATCATAGCCCCATCCCCACAGATTTCGAACAGAACATTATATGGGGACAGCTGGCTGGTTGGTGAGTGACATGGGTGGCAGGCATGACTGTCCCCCCCATGATGCTGAAATCACAAGGGGCACATGCACTACTAACATCCTCCTGTCTTATCCCTTCAGGGTGACTCTGCATATGCACTGGGACCCCATCTCATGACTCCTATACGGAACCCCCCTAACCAAGGCTACCCCGTCTTTTGAGGGAAGAGCAGCCAGGAGCCAGCTCACATTAGGCATCTTTGCACGTTAAACATACACATTAATCATGGCACAATGAGAATGCATGCATGCACACCACTGTGGTCCCTAGCACCGACACATCACATCCTCATCACATTGGATTGGCACAAGCCCACCATGCAGGACTTGTGAGCAGCAATGCCATGCCACGGCTCCAATTATGTCACTGTACATTCATACACCATTCACACGGACCTGGGGATCACTTCTCCACCACAAATGAGGGTGACACCCCTTTTCCGGCAGGAATGTCATCCCCACATTCCAAAAACATACACAAACAGAACCAAAAAAAAATAAAAATTGACCAGCAAAAATATAATTTAAACAAAATAACAACAAAGATAACACATAAAAGACAAAAATCACTCTGCAAAACAGTCCCCAAATATTTAAAGACACGTCACAAACAAACGCTAATAAACAACAGAACAAAAGCACCTTGCTGTATAGGAAGGGATACAAAGGGATGTACTTTTGCAAAGGAAGTGCGTTTGTGTCTGTCTATTTATGCTGTCTGCGTAGTTCACTAATTTGCCCTAGTCCACTTCCAATTTCACTGATTGCGCCGTTCCCGAGTTGTGAGCATGCGCACAGAGGTGCTGACCATGGCCTGCTTCAAGTGCGCATGCGCGAGCCGGCCGGCCCTTCATTTGCATGGGGTCACGGCTCATTTCAATGTAACATACCAAAGGAGACAGGAACAACGAGCGCCCAGAGGTGCTTTAGTTTGCATGTGCCGTGCTATATAAGTTTTCATTCAACACGCCCAGGTCCTTCCCAATTTTAATTACTCCGCCTTGCGCCTCTGAAATAACGTTGCGCAGGCGCAAAATTCTGCGCAAAACTGACGAGAATAAGGTGATTGCGCCGCTACATTGCGCCAGTCTAACGTAAAGGCGGTGCGCTACGCCGGTCCAATAATGCGTAGATGTACGCGAATCTGGCCCAGTAACTCTCTAAATATAATGTCAATCTCCTGAAACCATTGCTTATTTATCCAGATTAGGGAATTATGTAATGCATACAATAATTGAGACATCCAAGTCATTTTTATATATATATTTTATAAACATTTAATAGTCAGGATTTAAAGTTATATATATTCCCAGGTATTTAATTTTATTAACTATTTCCAGTCGTGGAATCTCTGATGGCAAATCTACAATATCTTCAATGAATCAACCAGGAGCGACATTGATTTATCCCAATTTAGACCAGATATCTGTCCAAAGTCTGTAAATATGTCCATTGCTGCCATCAGGGATGCCTAAGTATCTCCCAAGAACAGTAACACATCATCATCATATAATGCTATTTTCTCCACCCCTGATGCCCCCTGAAATCCCCGTATATTAGCAGATGACCGAATGGCTGTAGCTAGGTAGCTACTGGCTCTATTGCTAAGGCAAAAAGCAGAGGTGACAAAAGACACCTCTGATTTGTCCCGCGGGTCAGAACAAACATCTCAGAGCATGCAATATTTATCCTTACTTTCACCTTGGACATTTCGTAGCCTTGCCCAGTTGACATAGTTTGGGCCAAACTGGAAAGCAGCAAATTTCTGCCACAAATAATGCGATTCAAGGCCATCGAAGGCCTTGGCTAGCTGCATCCAAAGACAGTATCGCTCTTGATACCTGCAAATTAAGATATACTCTCCTTATATTAGTACTAGTTGACCTGTTTGGTATAAACCCTGTCTGGACAAGGAGATTTGTAATAAGAGGTGGAGGAACTTTATCTAATCTCTTGGCACTTCTTCTTGGGTGTAAATTCGTATTGAAGTCTTTAGGTACACATCAGCTCACGGCTGACCTCTGTAGATTATTTTATATAATCCCCTTCTCACTTAGAATCACTTTTTTGATTATTGATCATTAATATGAGATATCGCAGTATTTTCCTTACACACATGATGTACAGAATGTTTGAGAGCAGACAACTGCCTTGGAAGGATCAGTTCGGTCTAGGATGATTTGAATCCATTAAAGCAGGAAATGAGAATAGTGAAAAGGTAAACGTACGCTTTTAAAATGGAGGACATAAAGAATAGACTGCGTGGAAATAATTTGAGAATTTTTGGACTTCCTAAACGCTGTGAGGGTTCTTAACCTGTGGGCTTCATGGTAAATAAAAAAGGGAGGAAGGGTACCTGAGGACCCCAGGGACTATTAGAATGGTGCTAGTAGAAATCTAATAGACAACAAGGAAATGTAGAAAAATAGAAAATGATTTTATTTTTAAACAGAGATAAATAAATATAAAAAGTCATCAATAAAGATTAAAAAATAAATGATCTCCAAAGGTATAACAGGAAGACCAGTTTAAGCATTGACTTTTGACTTTTGGGAATTATGAGTGTAATATCATCGTTAAACATATGTAGAATAGTTCAACATATGTAGGAACATATTGCACCTATTTCTGATAGGAATATGGGTATAATTATTTGTCTACATTGTGATTATGGGTGGAATATCATAGTTAAACATACCTATGAACATATGTAACCAATTTCTAATAAGAATATGCATATAATTATTGTTCTACATGGGGAATATGGGTGGAATATCATGTTTACACTTAAAACTGAACATACAGGGCCAGATCCATAGAGTCGTATCTTTAGTTTGAATCTTCAAACCAAGATATGACGGCATCTGGGTTCGATCCGACAGGCGGACGTCTTTGTACGCCTTCGGATCGTAGATGCAATACTTCGGCGTCCGCTGGGTGGAGTTCTCGTCGTTTTCCACGTCGAGTATGCAAGTGAGCTATTTCCGACAAACCACGAACGTACGCGCGGCCGTCGCATTCTCTTACGTCATCTCTAGCCGGCTTTTTCCGGTGTATAGTTAAAGCTGCTTTTTTGCAGCTTATAGTTAGACTTGCCATGTTAATTATGGCCGTCGTTTCGACGTCGAAATTTACATTTTTTTAAATTGTTGCGTAGGTCGTCCGTAAATAGGAATGTACGTAATTCACGCTAGCTAGTTCGATTGGCACAGGGATGCACTTCATTTAAATGAAACACGCCCCCTAATAATATGGGTATACTTATTTTTATGCTTGGGGATTAGGGGTGGAATATCATAGTTATATGGGTGGAATGTCATAGTTAAACATAGGTAGTAACATATTTCACCTATTTCTGATAGGAATAGGGGTATAATTATTTTTCTACATGGGTATTATGGGTGAAATATTATAGTTAAACATACCTATAAATATATGTAACCATTTTCTAATAGGACTATGCATATAATTATTGTTCTACAAGGGGATTATGGGTGGGATAGCATAGTTAAACATACATAGGAACGTGTGTAACCTATTTCTAATAAGAATATGCATATAATTATTTTTTAACATGGGGATTATGGGTGGAATATCATAGTTAAACATAAGTAGGAACATATTTAACCTATTTCTGATAAGAATATGGGTATATTTATTTTTCACTATGGGAATTATGGGTGGAATATCATGTTTACACCTAAGGCCGCGTACACACGATCGGTTAAACTGATGAGAATGGTCTGATGGACCGTTTTCATCGGTCAAAACCGATCGTGTGTGGGCGCCATCGGTTATTTAACCCGTCACACCCACACACCATCGGTTAAAAAAACGATCGTGTCAGAACGCGGTGACGTAAAACACAACGACGTGCTGAAAAAAATGAAGTTCAATGGCTTCCAAGAATGTGTCGACTTGATTCTGAGCATGCATGGATTTTTAGGTTAGGAATCCATTGGTTAAATCTAAAGCAAGTTGGCTTTTTTTTAACCGATGGTATGTGGATGCGACGGACCATCAGTCAGCTTCATCGGTTAACCGATGAAAACGGTCCATCAGACCGTATACGTCGGATTTACTGATCGTGTGTATGCGGCTTAACGGTACATATTTAACCTATTTCTGATAAGTAAATGCACCTAGTTATTTTTCTACATGGGGATTATGGGTGGAATACTTTTGTTAAACATACGTAGGAACATATTTAACAACTTCAATATAGGGCTTTTATAAAGGTGTTTATTTATAGGTTTTTGCCATACCAGACACACATACTCTGTTCTACGTGTGTGTGTGTTCTGACATTCTACACTGACCTATCCTACATACACTGACCTGACCCACTGACCTGTCCTACATCATACACAATCAAGTATTCTCAACCCCTGTACCCTTGTCACTTACCTTAAACCATGTTACATGATGCCCCATTTCCTGTTCGGTTTACTTGTTAGGTCCTTTTTCAGAAGTTGAGGGACCTAGATATAGGAATTAGGTAAGCATCACTGAACTTGTCCAGAGAGCACAGAGAGCACTGGGGGTGGTGCGGCAGAGAGCACTAGAGAGGACTGGGGGGTTTTTGCGGCAGAGAGCACTGGGGGGTGGTGCGGCAGAGAGCACTGGGGGTGGTGCGGCAGAGAGCACTGGGGGGTGGTGCGGCAGAGAGCACTGGAGAGGGCGGCAGAGAGCACTAGAGAGGACTGGCGGCAGAGAGGACTGGGGGGTGGTGCGGCAGAGAGGACTGGGGGGTGGTCAGAGAGCACTCAGAGAGCACTTTGGCAGAGAGCACTGGAGAGGGTGTGGCAGAGGACTGGGGGAGGTGGATCAAGAGTACTGGGGGGAGGTGGAGATCACTGGGGGGTGGCAGAGTTTGGAGATCACTGGGGGGTGTCAAGTACAGGTGGAGATCACTTGGCAGAGTACTGGGGGCAGGTGGAGATCACTGGGGTTGGGGGAAGGTGGAGATCAGTGGGGGGTGGCAGAGTACTGGGGGGAGGTGGAGATGTGCAGAGTACTGGGGGGAGGTGGAGATCACTGGGGGGTGGCAGAACTGGGGGGAGGTGGAGATACTGGGGGGTGGCAGAGTACTGGGGGGAGGTGGAGATCACTGGGGGGTGGCAGAGTACTTTGGGGAGGTGGAGATCACTGGGGGGTGGCAGAGTACTGGGGGGTGGCAGAGTACTGGGGGCAGGTGGAGATCACTGGGGGGTGGCAGAGTACTGGGGGAAGGAGGAGATCAGTGGGGGGTGGCAGAGTACTGGGGGGAGATTAGTGGGGGTGGCAGAGTACTGGGGGGAGGTGGAGATCACTGGGGGGTGGCAGAGTACTGGGGGGAGGTGGAGATTAGTGGGGGGTGGCAGAGTACTGGGGTGGCAGAGTACTGGGGGAGGTGGAGATCATTGGGGGGTGGCAGAGTACTGAGGGAGGTGGAGATCATGAGGAGGCAAAGAGTATGGGTGGTACAGGAGGAGCAGTGGGGGCGGCTGCATATAAAAAATCATTTTCTCTATCTCCCTTCTGCAGTATTGGAATGCCTGCTTTTCCTCTACCTCTCGCAGCCTCAGGCATTCCAATACTGCAGAAGGGAGATGGAGAAAAGGATTTTTTATATGCAGCCGCCCCCAATGCTTCTCCCATACAGGTTACAGGGGGGGGGGGCCGGGCTGTACTCACGTTTTGGGCCGGTATTGTAGCAGCAGCAGCCAGTGGTGTGGGTGTCTGCTCTGGCTCCTCCACGCTCGCAGTCACGCCTCCCCCCCCGGCCATGGAGAGGCCGGAGGCTTCTCATCTCTCCTCCTCAGTCCGTCCGTCCCGCTTCAGCGCTGAGTGGGGATCTCAGTATTGAGATGTGACGGCGACTGCTGCGGGATTGGAAATTACCGCCTTCTGGAGCCGGCGGCGCATACGATGGACGTCACACATCCCACGGTTGGACATTGGACCACTGGGACGTCCATCATATGTTCTGCAGGCTCCAGAAGGCGGGACCTGTGACTCGCTTCCTGCTCGGCGTGGCTTTTTTGAGACTCCACATTGGGGCTCCAGCCAGTCCGTAGCGCCCAGGGCACCGGCCCTGACTGACTGCAAATAGGTGGCGGAACGCCGTTCCGGTGCGTTCCGCCAGAAAAAAAGCCCTGTACGTAGGAACATATTTAACAACTTCAATATAGGGCTTTTATACCATACCAGGCCTATTTTGGCACTTCTCTCCTACATGTACAAATCATCATTCTTTTGCTAGAAAATTACTCAGAACCCCCAAACATTAAATATGTTTTTTTAGCAGACACCCTAGGGAATAAAATGGCGGTCATTTCAACTCTTTATCTTGCACGGTATTTGCGCAATAATTTTTCAAACCCCTTTTTTCGGGGGGAAAAATGGTTTCCTATTAAAAAAATAACAAAACAGTAAAGTTAGACCATTTTTTTGGTAAATATGAAAGATGATGTTACGCCAAGTAAATAGATACCTAAGGCCGCATACACACTGGGAGACATGTCCGCTGAAACATGTCCGACGGACCATTTCCAGCGGACATGTCTCCTCGGATTTTGGTCTGATGGCGTGTACACACCATCGGACGAAAATCCCCTCGGACTGAGGACGCACTGACGTGGCAGTGAAGTTGACGCCGCCACGTCACCACTCCAGGAAGTAAAATACTTCCACGCATGCGTCAAATCTATTCGACGCATGCAGGAGATTTATGTCCGCTGCTTAGGCGTACTAACCAGCGGACATGTCCGCCCGACAGGTTTCCAGCTGATGAATTTCAAAGGTCGTACACACGATCGGATATGTCCGCTGAAACTGGGTCGGCGGACCAGTTTCAGCGGACATGTTCGATCGTGTGTACGCGGCCTAACATGTCACACTTTAAAATTGCGCACACTCATGGAAAAGAAACTGTTAAAGTCTGAATGCTCCCCATAATAACATAGCACATATATGTCTTTTTTATTTCAGAATATGTATAAATGGATTTTGCATTAGCACATCTTCATTTCTGATGTTTACATCCAGTGACAAGATATAAATGCTGAAAAACTGTTACAATAGTGACCTCTTTAGGCAATTTGTGTACTTGCAGAGTTCAAATCAAGCAAGCAAATTTGTCTTAAGGGAAACATTGAGACTGCTAATTTTGAGCGCACCTGAAAAAATGAAGTGCCTTGTTGTTGTGCGGACCTTCTAGCAAATAGGTACTTCTTACATTCTGATCTGCATATTTGTTCCAGGTCAGTGCCTCAGAAAGAAATGAAACCAGAGGGTCAGCATAACATCCAGTGAATTACCTAATAAAATTGGAAGCTGCCATTAGAGGCTTATTTTGAAAATGCTTGCTGCCTAGTTTCCTTAGTTTTTAATATTTGCTGACCTAAACAGTACAAGCTTGCATGACTCAGCTAGGCACATAGCTAATTCCCTAGTTCAAATTCAGAAAAAAGATTGGCAGTATATTTTTGTTATAATGGGTGTCTTGATTAGCACAGGGGCACATAATAAAATAATATATGTAAACTACAAAGCACTGTAAAATGATAGCTACTTTTCCCACAAAAAAAAAATTGTAAACAAATCTTATTGATTGCCTATGATAAAGTCATAAAAAAATTGTGTATATGTTGCAGACATGTGTAAATAAAAAATAAAAAAAAAAGATAAAGTATAATTATCTTAAACATTTCTTGATTGCCTGAGGTCAATTTACTCTTTCACTAGGGTCTGTTTTAGTGTAGTAAATGTCAAGTAGTAAATGTGTTCTTAAACAAGCTCTTACCGAACTCTGTAGCTGCAGGCACCATGGACCAATCCATACTCAAATTTTAGCAGCAGAATAATGGAAGTACCGGTAGTTCTTTCAGTAACTTAACTCTCTCTCCCGTCCCCCCCCACCTGCCCTGTAGTGGTTCTACAGCTTTCCAGCCTCTTTATCTCGAATTGAAACACATTACAGGTGCACTGGGGGGGACAAGGAAGCAAGGTGAGCTAAGCTAAGCTATAACCCTTAAAAAATGCAGGCAGGCTGCTTCTTCATGGCACATCATCACACATCATGTATATGATGTGAACTGGGCACATAAATACAATTGCTTTCTATGTGTTCTTGCATTGAGCCTGTGTTGATCAATGCTGAATAAGTAGTTCAACGCACCTGACTGCCTCTATCAGAACTCCCAGTTTTGGACATTTAATGCATGAAAGTTTATAAAGGACGTTTTGACAAGATTTCCTGCCTTACAGTGTTCCCCTGTATGCTTGGCATGTTCTTCACCGGGGAGAAAGGTAGTAATTGGTAGATATTACATACTGTAGGCTGGATACTTGTGGCACTGATGCCGAGAACCTAGTAGGCAACGGGAGTCCAAATGTATTGCAGGACAGCAACAATCAAGCAAAGAGGTACAGTAAGTACAAGAAATACAAGGTTAAAGTCCAGACCAAGGTCGCTTAAGCCAGAGCATGGTCATAGAAAACACAAGGTCCAAGAATAAGGAACCAGTAATACATAATGAAATCATGTACCAGGACGCATGGCTCAGGAAAACAAACAATGTGCTGGCAATGTGATATGTTCCTATTGAAGCTATTAAGGCTGCAAATGTGATTAATGAGGGGCATGTGGCATGCCCATTCAGATCTTGGTGTCTTGGTGCATTGTATTGCATGTTGCATGAAGTCATATGTTGCATGAAGGCATCCCATGCTTGCTTCCTTAAGCAGATTTGCTTGTGGCCAGTCACTGTGACCTGCTGGGATGGATGCTTCATTGTCCCACTGGTGCGCAGACTCACACAAGACCAGTATGCTGATGATATGAAGAGAAGTTTCCTTCTTTCCATCACCATGTACAAAGCAAAGGTGTCCTCGGACCAGTGAAGGCTGATGCTGAAATTTTTTGGGGGGGGCACAAACAAGCCCCTTAAGGTTCATACTTATCAGAGGATGCCTTGCGTTCCACGGGACAGGAGGGTTTGGGGCGCAGTGCTTTGTGCCCCAATGACAACCTGCATCAAGCCAATCAGAGCCTGAGCCTCAAATCCCATGCTTTTAAAAATTATGAACCTAATAGACACCCACTAGTCCAGTGCGAAGGCCTGGTTTAAATAGTAAGTCTGCTTCTGTGTGGTATACAGCTGACCTAGTTGTTGAAGACACTTTTCTGGTCTCCAGTAATTACCTTTCAGCAATTTCCAAAGTCTGCCTATATGGATGTTTTCTTGGCTCTATATCTACCACTTGTACCCCACAATATTTTGGGGAGGGCGGCACCCCTGCACCCCTTATAGCGGAGCTCCACCCTGAATTTTATTTTATTTTTTAAATAAAAAAAAAATGAAATGGAAAAATAAAATAAAAAATACTCACCCTAAATAGGCTGTTGCTATGCGGAAGTCCCCAATCTGCCCTCATGATCCGCGGTGCAGTTTTCTTCCTCCTCCTCTTCTCGGTGTCTTCTTGTGAATGGGCCGCGCTGCATTCTGGGAACTGTGTGTATCCCAGAAAGCAGCCAGACCATTCACAAATCGCTGTGTCGCTCGCACATGCGCAGTGGAAACGGGCAGTGAAGCCGCACAGCTTCACTGCCTGTTTCCCTGACTGTGGATGACGGTGCCGGGATTGAGGATCGGCACGGCGGGGGGCCGTGAGCCGTAGGACAGGTAAGTGTCCCAGAGCAGCCACTGTTACTGCCACTTTGAAAAAATAAAATAAAAAATGCGGGTGGAGCTCCGCTTTATGGACTGACCACCACTGCTATGTCCCTTTACCACAGGAATCTGTCCCTTGAAAACCTCCCTGACCGACCCGGCAGGGGGCTTTCTAAAGATGGCCTCCCAAAGCTCAGGAGAACTCAGCGTTCAATCAGACATAAGCTCCCCCCAAGATGGCACCCAAAGTCCATGACAGAGAGCACAATGGTGCCATGCCTAACTTCCCCCTAGAACAGGGGTCTCCAAACAATGGCCCTCCAGTTGTTTAGGGATTACAATTCCAATGATGCCTAGTCATGTCTGTTAATGGCAGAGTTTTACAATGCCACATGGGACGTGTAGTTTCGCAAAAGCTAAAGGCCGTAGTTTGGAGATCCCTGCACTAGAAGACAGAACAAAACAAAATGAATTGAACATGATTCTAATAGGGGAACTAAGGATGTGTAGGAATATATAGTGGTAGAAACTAGTGACTACTACACCAGAAAGTTCACTAGAGTCAAACAATGTAAGATTATCACCCTGTTACACACTGCTTATTCTCCTGCTACTTATTTTCACTGCTTTTTTTTTTTGTTTTTAATCTGACAGGGTGACTGTATATGTTATCCATGTGAAGCTTTAGATTTTATAATTCAGGGTCTTATTTGTAGCCTTTCATAGGTTAAAAGAATTTGGCCAGAAATGTAGCCATTAATCTTTCTAGTAGGAACATTTGTCTGTGACAAGGCTATTTGCTCTGCAAACAGGGTATGACAGGCCAGCACAATTTCAACTTCAGTGGGCTTCAATCAGCTTCCAGTCACAGAACAATCATAAAGAGAAAGGGATTTGAAAGGTTTTTCTTGTCTTACCCTAAATGTTTGAGATCCTGACTGCCTGCATTATTGTTTGTACTGCTCTTTCGAGCAGCCTGGATATACTGTAGGTTCTCACTGAGGTATGATTTTATTTGTTATATATATATATATATAAATGCTATACACAAAGTACAGTAGGCTTAAGATCGCTACTGCGTATTGCACATATTCTATTTTTGGCATAATCAGTGCAGATAAGCAAATCTTGTTTTAATACCTATAAATACATGTGCGATTATTTGCCCAGGGTACAAAAAATCATATAGCTCATAAATGCTTGAATTGATCAATCGTGTGATTCTTTGCAGATCAGACAAGTCTATTTACTTGTAAATTGATAAGTTGGCGATTCTCCTGCTTTAGTCTCCCTATAGTCTCCCCAATATGTTGCACATTACCACTTGAAATACATTTTAAAATATTTATCGTAAAATATTTATCGTTTAAAATGATCTGATAACAGATATATTATTTACATCTAATAAAAAAAATATAAATAAATATTTCAATTAAAGAATGCAAGTAAAACCATTTTTATTGCCTGATGATTTTAAATCATAATGCTCAGTGTTAAATATTTGTCTTCAATTACCCCAAATCAATGCGTATATAAATATGTTTGCTTTAGAAATATCTTTTACTATTGCAGTTACACTAAATTGCAAAATGTAATTTGTGTAATCTTTTTTTTTGCCTAACAGGAGGAAAAATAATGAATTTTTTCAGTGTCGTATCATGTGTTGTTGGGATCTATTTTGCCTCATCAGTGAGTATTTTTTTGGCTTTCATTCCTCTAATGCCTCGTACACACGACCATTTTTCTCGGCAGGAAAAAAAACAAAGTTTTTCCCAAAGTGATTCCTCTCCAGTCCTGACTTGCATACACATGTTCATGCAAAAAAAAAACATTTGACCAAAGCGCGGTGACGTACAACATGTACGATGGGACTATAAAGGGGAAATTCCTATTTAAATGGCGCCACCCTTTGGGCTGCATACTGTACTTGATTCTGAGCATGTGCGTTTGTTTTTCCCCCTCGGAAAAGCATACTGTTATTCGCGACGATAAAAAAACTGACAGGAAACACGACGCGAAAAAAGAGAGCTGGTTTCAATTTTTTTGCAGGCAGTTTTTTCGTCGAGAAAACTGCTATGGGAGCATACATAACACATGACCGGTTTTCACGACCAATATAAAAAATGGCAGTTTTCTCGTCGTGAAAACCGGTCGTGTGTACAAGGCATTACAATGTTTTATTTGCTTTCACAAAACTAGATTTCATTGATTAAAATTGAAGGAAAAAGATTGAAAAGCAATACTTATAGCAACCAATAAGATTTGCAATGTTATCATTATGATGTGCTGTAGAAAGTACTGTACATGCACAAATCTGTTCGCCGTTAGTAAAAGGCACAATCTGACTCCTAAAATCTACATGAAACAGAGTTACAAAGGTGAAACACTGCTATTTCACTTTTTTTTTGTCTTGAAAACTGGTGCACCCAACCTTTATATGGGATGTGCAAAAGAAAACAAAAACAGCATAATGGGAAAGCTACTAATTACACTTGCAGTTATGTCACTATAAAGCAGAATTTCTATACCTTTGTATTTCACTGGGCTCCAGAC
Organism: Rana kukunoris; assembly: GCA_029574335.1. Classification (NCBI taxonomy): domain Eukaryota; kingdom Metazoa; phylum Chordata; class Amphibia; order Anura; family Ranidae; genus Rana; species Rana kukunoris. The sequence goes on from CM056049.1 coordinate 466,818,691, forward strand.
ACTTTATGTAAGCCACAGGTAGATGAAGGCTTCCACTTATGTTTTGCAGCTTTGATGATGGATCTAGGACCCCCCATCCTGGTCAAAGATCTAATCAAACAGGACATTTTAATTCTTGAAAATCTCTTTGAAAGTTATATTTTTTCATTTTATTTGTGATGTTGAAGTTTTCTTTTGCCAAACTGTATAAACCACTGAAACATTTTTACATCACGTGTTACAATTTTTTCATCTTCTTCCATTTTTTTTATTAGGTTAGTGATGCATTATCATCTTACCTTTTTTTAATCTGTATTAATTCTTGTTCTTTTTTTTTTTTTTTTTTTTTTTTTTTTAAGCAAAGAAATAGTTGAACTATACAGGTCTTTTTTAACATGATCCACAAAAATGTTGGCATATTTTTTTGGTGTTCTACCTGTTTTTAAACAGGTTCACCATATTGCATTTAAACTCCTGATGCTGTCTTTGTGCCTATAGGAATTATATGCAAAGTTGGACACAGTTGCAGGCTGCAGATAAGTTTTCAGTGTTTTATTTTTGTTTTTTGCAGTAGACAGTAAGGCTGGGTTCACACCTATGCAAATTGGTTGCGGTTTCAACCGCATCCAAAACGCAGAACATTTCTAAATACATTGGGGCAGATTCACACAGAAATGGATTATCGTAGCGTATCAGAAATACACTACGCTGCCGTTTTTTACCTGGCTCTACGTGGAATTCTACGTGGAATTCAGGTAGATTTTGTCCAGTAAACGACGGCGGCGTAGTGTATTTCTCCCGTCGCAATCCATATAGACGAGTAGGGGGCGTGAAACATTTAAAATAGGCGCGTTCCCGCGGCGATCGATCTACGCATGCTCCGTTCGCAAATTTCCCGCCGTGCATTGCGCGAAATCACGTCGTGACGTCATTCGTTGTTTAGGTAGCGTCCCGAACGAGTTACGTAAACAAAAAAAAAAATTAAATAAATTCGAAGCGGGAACGACGGCCATACTTAACATGGGCTACGTAACGTTAGAGCAGCAAAAAGCTGCTCTAACATTACGTACAAAAAAATAGACGAAAGTGATTGCGATGACCACTCGTATCTTCGGGAATCGCCGTAAAAAAACATTTGCATATCCCGACGCATCAAAACGACGCAAACTCCTCCCAGCGGCCGCAAATAGATGGCAGCGTAGATCCGAAGGCTTACGAAGACGTAAGCCTCTCGGATCGAAGCCCGAAGCCGCCGTATCATGGTTTGAGGATTCAAACTAGTGATACGGCGTGCGAAATTTGAAATTACTCCTGTCTAACACCAGTTAGACAGGCGTAATTGCTCTATGAATCTGGCCCATTGTTTTCAATGAGGCTGGTTCATATATGTGCGATGCATTCGCACTGCGCATTGCCGGAAATCCGTATGCGTTGTGGAGGCCTTGCGGTGCGGCTCAGGTGTGAATTCAGGCCCATTATCTTCTATGGGTACGCAGCTGATTCGCAGATGTGTTCAGTTCTCTTCAGGAATTTCTCTCATTCAGCTTAATACATTTCTCCCCCACTCTCCTCTCACTCAGAACTTCCCCCAGGTCTCCAAATTCGCAGGTATCTTTGCAGAGACATTACAGAGCTAAAATTCACACCGCACAAGTGTGAACCCAGCCTAAAAAAAAGCAAAAAAACAACAAAAAAAAACTAGAACACGAATTAGAATGGAATGAATAAAACAGAAATCTTTATAGACATTAAATATGATTAACCACTTCAGCCCCAGACCATTTGGCTGCCCAAAGACCAGAGCACTTTTTGCAATTCGGCACCGTGTCAGTTTAACTGACAATTGTGCGGTTGTGCAACGTGGCTCCCAAACAAAATTGACATCCTTTTTTTCCCCACAAATAGAGTTTTCCTTTGGCGAAGCAATATTTTTTACTTTTTGCTTTAATAAATATACCCAAAAAACATATATATATATATAAAAAAACATATTCTTCTACATATTTTTGGTAAACAAAATCGCATTGAGCGTTTATTGATTGGTTTGCACAAAAGTTATAGCGTCTACAAAATAGGGGATAGTTTTATTGCATTTTTATTAATATTTGTTTTTACTAGTGATGGTGGCAATCAGCAATTTTTATCATGACTGTGACACGATTGCGGACACATCGGACACTTTTGATGCCATTTTGGGACCTTATACAGTGCTATAAAAATTTTACGTTCGTAAAAACAGGGGACTTTTCTTTCCCCTGTTCGTAAATGTCCGTGGTGTGCGGAATGTGCCAGTTAAAATAACCGAGATCGGTTCGGCTTGGAACTGTGCATGGACATTGGAGGCAGGGGGTGATGGTGGCTGCGGTGGCACTGTAGAGGGGGATAGAGGCAGGGTGTCATTGGAGGCACCGCAGAGGGTGGGTGATGGAGACAGGGGTTGTTAGGTGGCACTGCAGAGGGAGATTGGAAGCAGAGGGAGATTGGAGGCAGAGGGAGATTGTGGCACCACAGAGGGGGGTGAAGGCATGGGGGTGTTGGTGGCAGAGGGGGATGGAGGCAGGGGGTTATGTGACTAAATAATTTGCCCTTATTATATCGAAAGCAACAAAAATATGTTTTTTTTTACCCTTAATGTCTACCTTAAACCACAGTGCTATTTGCCTAGCGTACTTGTTTGTAGCCTAAATACTAAAATGTACACCTAAAAATGTAATTTAGTAACTTTTGTGAAATGCCAGTAAAAACCTGATTGCGCCAGTAAATTTCGAGTGTCGTGCCAGTAAATGCTGTAGGGGGGTTAGGCTATCAGTGACATGACACTGGTCACCGCTCCGGATTACAGGGAGCTGTGATCAGTGTCCTTGTCACTAGGCAGAACGGTGAAATGCTTGTTTACATTAGCATTTCCCCGTTCTTCCTCTCCGTGATACGATCGCGTGACACCCGGCAGACATCGAGTCTGCGGGACCCGCGGTCACACTCACGGAGCTTGCGGTGGGTCTTAAAGGGGACGTACCTGTACGCCCATATGTGTCGATGTAAAGTATATAGTCATGTGCTGGTCGGCAAGTGGTTAATGTGATATTATACCCCAAAATAAAATATGCAATATATTGCAGCTTGCCAATCATTAAATGTGGTGGTTGCCTTAGTTTTCTTTTCTTAGGCATTTTCCGTCTGTTTTCACCTGGTTAACTGATCAGTAAAGCACCTCCTGTATTAGAGTGCCCTCAGTCTGAATGAAGGCGCACATGGGCACTGTAGACAGCAGCGTTGTCAGTCTGATGGGAAAGACAGTGTTAGATGTACTAGCAGATTTAGATACACTAACACATTGGAGTCAAACTCCATACACACTTTATAATCAGTTACGGTCAACTGTTTTTTTCCTCTTTGGAATAAAGGTTTTACATGAATAAATAAAAGCTGATCAATTATAAGCGCCTTTGTCAGTGGTAAATGGTTTGTCTCATCTTTGTAAACTGCTACATCTGGAGGAGAGCTTCTTCTTTTGAAAAACAACAGACTTCCTGGCTGGATCTCCAGATAAATATAGAAGAAAGAAAGTCTAAAAAAGAAAACAAATGCAGCCATCACATCTAAAAATTAGTAAGCTGGAATATAATACGTTTGCTTTTTGGTTTAAAAGGGGTTGTAAAGGAAAAAATGTTTTCCCTAAATAGCTTCCTTTACCTTAGTGCAGTCCTCCTCCACTTACCTCATCCTTCCATTTTGCTTTTAAATGTCCTTATTTCTTCTGAAGAAATGCCTCACTTCCTGTTCTTCTGTCTGTAACTCAACACCGTAATGCGAAGCTTTCTTCCTGGTGTGGAGAAAGCCTCTTTGAGGGGAGAGGGGGCGAGCAGGAGTGTCAGGACGCCCACTAACACACAGCTCCTTTCTCTATCTGCAAATTAGAGCGTGTCCTTGCCTTTTTTTTTCTCCAAGAGGAAACCTGTGCTAAAAGTTATGTGTCTGTCTTTACATTGTAAAAATGCTGGTTGTCTATTTTTCAAGCTGGCCTAATGGCTTCAGTATTCCAGAACAGGTAGGCAGATTAGGAATTCTGACCTATAGCAGAACTTAAGTCCACTCCAGGTCCCCAAGAAATTTTCCATAATGTGCAAGTACGCACAGCATATTTATGCATTGTGGCACACTTACCCGACAAAGCGCCCCCCTCCAATAATGGGATATCCAAGACCACACTCATAATTCTGTCACTACCTCTAAGGCCCCATACACACGATCGGATATATCCGATGAAAACTGTCCGCGGACCATTTCAGCATCGGATATGTCCGTGGCCTGGGAGTTTGATCCGATGGCGTGTACACACCATCGGATCAAATTCCCCGCCGCCGGACGGCGCGGTGACGTGGCGATGACGCGGCGGTGACGTTGACGCCGCCACGTCACCGCACCAGCGAGAAAAACACTTCCGCGCATGCGCCGAAGCTCCATTCGGCAGCGGCGCGGCGGCGGTGGGAGCCGACATGTCTCGGCTGGTAAGTGTACTAACCAGCAGACATTTTGGCTCGCCCCGCCCGCGGACAGATTCCCGTCGACCGAAAAGATAGATTTCAAAGCTCTGCTTTGAAATCTGCTCGACGGCCCGCCTGGATGAAATGGCTGTCCGCTAGCCCATACACACGAGCGGAGATGTCTGCTGAAACGGTCCATCGGACCGATTTTCGACAGCCGGACAGAGATCCCCTCGTGTGTACGGGCGGCCTAACGACCTGTGTTCACCTGCCCGTCTTATTCATGAGGTTCAGCTATTATATCTGGCCGTGGGATGACATAACTCCCACACATGTGCCAGGGAATTAACTCATCCCATTACCCATGCTGAGCATGCACACTGAGCTGCACATGTGAGGCTTGTTGTACATAAAAATAAGAAATATAGCTGGCAGACAGAATAGGAGCTTTTAATTGCAGATAAGACATACAATGTCCCCTCTGCAATAAAATCCTATCTCCCTGCAATTTTTGCTCTTAAAGTGGAACTTCTGTATTTATTTTTAATTTTTTTAATTTTTTATCTATTAAATCTTTTGCCCTTGTTGTTTTAACTTTGGAAAGTACATTTTTTTTTTCTGCCAGTAAATACCTTATACAGCCCACTTCCTCTTTCTTTTCTGGTAAAAAGCCTAGGCTTATAGCATCATGCACAGCTCCGTCTCTCACTCTCATGAGTCATAAGAGGAAGAGGGCCAATGAGAGCTGCAGAGCTGGAGGTGTGCCTGTGTAAATCTAAAGAAGTAAACAGGCAGCAGCTTCAGCTGCCCACAATTAAAATGGCTGCAGCCAGACTCCGTGGAGGGAGATTTCTGCAGCATATTTGGCAAGTACAGAATTACAGTATTTATAAAACGAATATGCAAAGTGGTTGAAGGGGAAGCTTTATAATGACAAAGATGTTTTTATTACAAATTATTTTGGCAGATTGCAGTTCCTCTTTAAGACCTTAGTTCTGCTACAACTCTGACTTCGGTCGCTGCCTGTTTGTTCTGGCTTAGTGACTAAAAAAATATTGATGTTAGAGCCATCAGCATGACTGGAAGGCAACCAGCAGATCCAGGAGAGGAAGCTTCTATATTTCTTTCAGCACAAGTAACTTGTAAAGCCATAAAGTACGCTATGTGATAAGAAAGCAGAAACATTTCCAACCAGGATTGTCAGGGATCATTTAGAAGGTGTATAAGGGCCAAATGCCACCACATCAAAGTATTTCTGCAGTACAGCTCAGAGAAATGCAATTAGCCGTGGCCAACAGCCGTTGCAAATCAGTGGCAGGCTCCATGGCCACTCAATTAGTTACATGCAGATAAGGACAGAAGAGCAGCCCTGGATGCAAACTGTCTGCTCCTTAGACTGTTCATCTGTCCCTAACCCCATGTAACTGCATGATATGTGGTGTCATGCAAACAGCCGCAGAAAGCTGAAAGCTGTGACACCTCTCAGCCTTTTATTGATTTGCACAGGCTGTTGGCCATAGCATCTGCTTTCTGAATAGACACTTAAAGTGGAGTTTTCCATCCCAAATTTTTTTTTTCATTATTGTGCTCATTAGACCTAAAAAAGAAAAAAAAGAAAAAAAAAAAATTTTTTTTACTCATCTGGAAATGCCTGTTGCTATGCCGTCCCACGAAATCTGCCTTTGAAATCACCTAGGATTCTGACATCATCTCCCTCTAATGCTCATGGGAAATGTGTGGTGTCATTTCCCAGGATGCAGTGCGCTACCCAATTATCACTCCAAATCCAAGACTTCCAGGAAGTAAGTGCTTGTGGGCTTCACAATGCCCACAAGCAAAATGACTAACAGGTGTTGGACATAGTTTCATAAACTATCTTTTTTGAATAAGTATGCGGAGTGGCGGCGGTTTGTAAAATAGTAAGTGACCGGATTTATCTTATAAAAACGCATGATGAAAGGACATACAATTTCAAAAATGCTAATTGTGGTTGGAACCCCGCTTTAAGTGGGTAAGACGGTAATATCGTGTTTGAACTTTATTATACTGATTCACTTTTATACTTACTGCATAATACCCGGTAGGTAATAGTTATGCAGTTATTAGTAAATCTAGTACAACTGTTAATTATATATATTTATCAGGGCTGGGGAAATTAAAGATTAATTCCTCGATTAATCTTTAATTTTTTTGATCAATCAAAATTCTTTTGATCGATCAAAATTCTTTTGATCGATCAAAATTCTTGACGTCACCGGACAGCCTGGACAGTGAGACTTACCCTGCTGGATGCGAGCAAACTGCACCCATTGGATTGAGGTACCTTTGCATCTGTGGAGCAGGAGGATGCATCAGGCTCCATCAGGGGAAGGGGACAAAAATAACCATTGTTTTCCTGTCCTAAGCAGTTTTGTGCAGACAATTATTTGTGTATCGGCAACATCTGTTCTTGTGCGAAAGACTGTTCAGTTCTTCAGGGTATATTGTCAATAAAATGCAATCATGTCTGCTTCCAGAAAATGTAAACACTCTGGTATGTCTGCGTGACTGGCTAAAGTGATGCCTACTTGTCTACTATAAAGTGACTGACAGTCAATATACTACATACATTTTATAATTAAAGTTAAAGTTACTTTCTACGTTTTTCTTAAAGTTTAATAAGAAAAAACTACTTACGTCAGTGCTACAGTTTAAATTTAAAACATATGTGTGAACTGTGAAGTTTAAGTCATGGATTGTGGAAACTAACTAGTGTCGGGTTGATTGTATATAGTGTACACCACATTTACCACTGACTAATGCAGAGTTGCAATGCAAGGAGATCAGCTAAAAGTTGTTGGATCTGTATGTGTGTTATAATCCATCGAAATTAGTAGATTAATCGATTAAAAAAAAAAAACTTGATTAATCGAACACAAAAATTTTAATCAGTAACAGCCCTAATATTTATATATATTATTCTTTTCTAGGCTACATCTTTTCATGTGAAAGCATGAAGTCGGGCATGAGCAAAGGGTAAGTTTTACTTATTTGTCAACTAATCATATCTGGTATTAAAATGTTAGACTCCTGACACACGGCCGATGGTTTTGTAGCAGAAACATCTTTTTTAGCGAGAACCTTGGTACAGCTGGGAGCCTAAATGAATTCTGCAGTATATTTTTAGTAACCTCCGGCCGTGTAGTACACTATCGGCGAGCCCCGCCCATCGTGGAAACCCGTCGAGCAATATAGAGAGCAGGTTCTATGATTAGGAAATCAATGTTGCCCATGGTTTTAATGCAAGCTATCCTGGTATATGCCTTTCCCGAGGGCAGGGTCGCGGAATCTGACAACTCATGGGGCCGGCCAATAGAAGAACTTCGATGGGGCCCCCGGGCTAACAGATGTGTTCCACCATGCCCGTCGAGGTTCTCATACGTGTGTAGAGGCGGGGCAGCTAAAATCTTGGGATTTTCACATCAAAAGTATGTTGTAGCCTTCGGACACATCTTTTTTAGCCTTGGACAGATGTAAAAAAAATGAATTCTCAGAAGATTTTTACATAAGAATCTGTCCCTGGTAGTTTACTGAGCCACATGAAGCATCTATATTTTCTATGATTAGGAGCCCCCTAATCAATGTTGCATGGGGCCCTCGGCCAGTGCCCGGGTGCCTCAATGGTCAAGTCTATCCTGGTATATGATAGGAGATAATATGCTACATAATAGGGATTTATTAATAAGCCCCTAACAAAGTATAGTTACACACAGTTCTTTTTTTCACCCAGTCTTGCCACTTTATGTGCCGTACTTAATAAATATGAAATTTACTGTATGGTGATCTCGAGGCTTAACACAAATTTTGTGTTGCATTGCATTGGTCTTTTTGTTTTTGCTTATGGTAGACTATTAAGGACTACTGATGGTCTCGATTCCATGGAAAGGAAGAGCTGGGTCAGTTGAAAGGACTGATGTAGCATTGAAACTTACCAAATTAGGTGCTAAGTAATGGGTTCCATTTATAAAGTAGTTATAAGGTCTTACGGAGGTCCATACTGCTGCTTCAAAATGAGCATTGCACATTTACAAAGCACAGGAATGTGCTCTACAAGTGTGCATTATACAATTAGAATGAATAAAGGAAACAAAACAAACAGAGAGCCTAGCTATGTGACCTGTCAGAGCCATGTGATCATCATCTCCTGAAAGCTGCAGTGTATAGGAGAGAGCCCCTAAGTCAAGGAGCATTAGAGATAAAGCTGGCCATACCCTGTAGAAAATCGCTCAGTTGAAGGCCTCTTTGGCTAGCCCCTCCTGCCCAACAACCCTTGACTGAAAAATCAAAGGAGCCAGGAAATTGTCAGCTGATAGGCAGATGCATCCAGTCTGATGTGCAGTCAATACTCCGGTATTTTGCCGGCCGTGGCTCTGTTTGTCAATATGCAACAGACACTGTGGGAGATTCCTTCACGCACTGATTCCTTTGGCATGGATGTAGATGTAGATTTCAGCCTGCAGGCTGAATGAAATAGATTAAAGCGGATCTCCACCCCAAAGTGGAGTCGCGCTATAGACTGAACCCTCCCCCCTTCCGTTTTTTTTAGTCAAATTTAAGACACCTTTCAGCGGGGAGGGGGGGTGCATGTTCGATACCTGTGTGTACGGCCTAAAGCGGACAGGTATTTGGACCCACTTCCGGCCACAACAGAGGCGGGCAAAAAACGGGTTTCCTAAGCATGCTCCACGAAACCCCCCCCCCGTTGTGTGCTGGAAACCTGTCCGTCGGACATGTCCGATGGTTAGTACGCCTAACCATCGGACGGGAGAAATCGGAGGGCGCATGCGTCGAATTGCGCATTTGACGCCGTAGTGGAACCGGGCATTGAACTTCCGTGTTGGAGCATGTCGCCGCGTCACCGTCACGTTCACTGCGTTCCCTCTGTCCGGATGGAGGGGGGAGCAGCAGAGAGACGAGCGAACGCTCTGATGGTGTGTACACACATCAGACCAAAATATCCCAGGAGACAGGTAAGTGTCCTAATATGAAAACGTCAGCAGCTGCAGTATTTGTAGCTGCTGGCTTTTAATATTGTTTTTTAATGGGCCATCCGCTTTAAGTGCTATAGACATGACTCCTCGTATGGGTTTGAGTAAATGTTAGGGTTAGGGAGGATGGAACATTAAGGGCCAGGTCAATAAATACTGATTTTAGTGTTTGGAGGTGGTAAAATGTTTAGGGTTAATTATGGGGGCTTGGATACGTGTTTGGGTATAGGGGAGGGTTAAAGTGTATTTCAAGTCTAAATATTTGATTTGTTTTTGATAGTGTGGTGAAGAGTTGGACCACTGTTCAAGTTTTTATTGCTGTCTGTGTTCTTGTTAGGGAGATTCGCTCTCTCTAATTGCCTTGGATCAACAATGTCATTACGAATATTACTGAGGGTAAATTCAAAATTATGAGTTGCCGCCAGAACGGGAATAGAGGGAAAATCTATCAACATGGTAATTTGTGCCCATGACGACTGTCTAAGAGAAGGATATGTCACATTAGAAAGATATTCTCTTTCATTCTGTTAATACAGTACAGGAAGTGAAGGGAATACCCCTATTCAGACACATGGCAAAACAAGTCTACAGTACAGGAAGTAAATGGGAATACCCCTATTAACAGATTGGGAAAAAAACTGATTGCAGTTTTGACCCTCCCCTACTGTTAAAGCTCTGTCCAGGCACTCTTCTGGCTCGTTTCCAGCTCTGTTCAAGTATTACCCACTACAGCTCTGTCCAGCTCTGTTCAGGGTGCCAGTGATTGACATACAGGGTGCCAGACTATGGATTCCAATGTTTTTTTTTTTGAAGCATGGATATAATAGGCTTCAAAAGGTGGGCTCAGAGAACAGAGCACTGCACCCCCCCCCCCCCCAGATCCCACCCAGTTGTGTGACGATAGTGAATGAATATTCACTATTTTTAAACTAGATCTCCTCTCCGCCAATTAGAAAGCGGATCATGGGACCTGTTTCCCGATTGGCCAAACAGTTGATCCTATTGGACGCCCAGTGCCTAGAAGGAGGAGAGAGGAGATGCACGGCGGAAGGCGTAAAGGACACATCAGAGGACACCAGAATGATACTAAAGTCATACTTACCTGCTATGTGCAGTGGTTTTGCACAAAGCAGCCCAGATCTTCCTCTTCTCTGGTCCCTCGTTGGCACTCCTGGCCCCTCTGTCCTGTTTTGTGACCCCACGGCAAACAGCTTGCTATGGGGGCACCCGAGCCACAGCTCCCTGTGTCCATTCAGACATGTAGCCACTGTCCAGCACCTGCCCCCTCTCTCTCCTCATTAGCTCACTGACTTTGACTGACAGCAGTGGGAGACAATGGTGTTTTGCTGCTGTCTCAGCCAATGAGAAAGGAGAGTCATGGATAGCCGAGTCTCACCTGCAACATCGCAATGTATATGTACCTCATGAAGCCCTATACAGCAATTTCTAGGAGTTTCTAAGGACATTGCTAAGAGAAGCCTAGTGTTACTGCTTACCTTCACCATCAGAGGAATGAGCTTTCAAACACTTGGTTTACCAAGTTATTCATAATTCCAAAACCAATTCTAACACATTTGATGCTGACAGATCATTCAATGTTATGTTTCTACCTACCTTTTGCTTGCACCTTGCACAGGCAATAAAAGTTTACATTGTTTTCAAAAGGGAAACATTAAAAACATTGCTTAATACCATGTAACAATGTGTAAAACCACAGATACATTTGCATCAGGATCGGCAGCTGTCAGTAAATTTACTGACAGTTTGTAAAAATCTGTGATTTTTTTTACAACTGTTTGTAAATATCTGAGAATTTGTTATGCTGTGTTGACATTTTAAGTGTAAACCAGATTTATACTGTTAAAATATCAATTGTCTGTTCTTAGTAGGAGTTCTGCCAATTTTCAGGTTGTCAGTAAAAAAAAATCTCTGTCAGAAAATGTTCAATTTTTGTCAGTAAAAAAATGCTGCGGGAGGTTGCAACACTTATCTGCATATACAATATGGAATGAGACTGTCCTACTGGAATAAAATTGTATTTCAAGATGACAGGACACTCTCTACAGGCACAATTGTCTTAGACAGAAAAATATATTAAAATATAACATGCAGGAAAAAAAACTGAAAATAATTCTAGAAAATATGTTAAGAGTTTAGTTCCATTTATAGTGCCTTGAAAAAGTATTCATACTCCTTGAAATTTTCTCAAATTTTGTCATGTTACAACCAAAAAACGTAAATGTATTTTTGTGGGATTTTATGTAATAGACCAAAACAAAGTAGAACATAATTGTGAAGTGGAAGGGAAATGATACATTGTTTTAATTATTTTTTATTTTTATAAATAAATATCTGAAAAGTGTGGCGTGCATTTGAATTCAGCCCCCTATACTCTAATACCCCTAACTAAAATATAGTGAAACCAATTGTCTTTAGAAGTCACCTAATTAGTAAAAAGAGTCCAACTGTGTGTAATTTAATCTCAGTATAAATACAGCTGTTCTGTGAAGCCCTCAGAAAACCTTAGTAAACAAACAGCATCATGAAGGCCAAGAAACACACCAGACAGGTCAGAGATAAAGTTGTGGAAACGTTTAAAGCAGGGTAAGGTTATAAAAAAAAATCCCAAGATTTAAACATCTCACGGAGCACTGTTCAATCCATCATCTGTAAATGGAAAGAGTATGGCACAACTGCAAACCTACCAAGTCATGGCGGTCCACCTAAAATGACAGGCCGGGCAAGGAGATTAATTAAAGAAGCAGCCAAAAGGCCCATGGAAGCTCTGGAGGAGCTGCAGAGATCCTGCTTACCTTCACCATCAGAGGAATGAACTCTCAGACACTGGGTTTACCAAGTTATTCATAATTCCAATCCCAAAACCAACTCTAACAAATTTGATGCTGACAGATCATTCAATGTTATGTTTCTACCTATAAAAAAAAAAAAAATCAAAACCATTTATCATTTTCCTTCCACTTCACATTATGTGCCACTTTGTGTTGGTCTATCACATACAATCCCAATAAAATACATTTAGGTTTTTTGGTGTAACATGACAAAATGTAAAAAATTTCAAGGAGTGTGAATACTTTTGCATGACACTGTAAGTGCAATATTTGTTAAATTAATGAGTTATATAACCTTGATTATACTAATAATTTCTATAGATAAACAGAAGTATGCAAGAGCAAGAAACTACAGACAACATTGGAGAGAAAATTATCAGCGAGCCAGTAAGAATAATTGAGAGAAAACAAAACACACAAATTATTGGACACAGCAAACTCAAATTAGATGAATTTCCACAGGAACACTTAATGAATTTAGATAACAAAGAAAGTAGAAACAATAGTCTACCTGACCAGGATGGCAAACAAGGACAAAATGATTATTTTAATAGATATGAAAACAAGGATAAGCGCAAAGAAGACAGCAATGAAGATACAGCTGTTATTTGGATCTCAGGAGATCCTGAGCAAAAACATAACATTCAGACATATGACAGTGAAGATCAACTAAGTGGAGATGGATTGACTTCAGCTGAAGACCCAAAGCTACATGCAAATTTGCAAATGGAGTCAAATATTCTGAGTGTGGAACTGGAAGGGGATAGCAGTAAAGAGTACTTAAATATTCCAGAGGAGATGGATGAAGACTTATATGTTCTTAACACTACTTTACATGACCAAAACATGAATGCTGAACTCTCAAATAAAACTTCCAAGGATCATGTTTTTAAAAATACTAAAGGCATTTTGTCAGACTCAGAAAGTGAAACCAACAACAACAAAGACGATAATGATAACAAGGAAACTTATGATAGGGCTAAAATTGAAAATAATGTTTTAATATATGCAAAAAAGGGCAGAAACATGACAACACTTTTAAATGATATTGACTTTAAACAGAAAGAAGGAGTGGAAGGAGAGGATCACCAATCAATGGCGAGTGCTGACAGTGGAGGTGATGTGCCAGAGGAAAATATCACAGATCAAACTCTTACTACTCATTCACCTGAAAATGCAGAAATTGGTTTAAACCACAGCCATGTGCAGGTAGGCCATTATCATCACAGAAGTAAAAAAAATTAAAATAAATTAACGGCTTTGTTTGAGAGATAACTCTAGATTAGCACCATTGAATGAGAGGGATTTACCTCTATGCTGCTGAGTGTGACTGCAGGTGTTGGGTAGTAGACATGTGCGATTCTGTTCGTAACAAATGGATTTTTGTACGAATTTGTTAGTATTCGTACATTCGGATCAATTCGAACATCCGAATAGCTGAAAGTACTAAAATACAAAAACTACGGAATTACGAATAAGCAAAAATAACGAACAAGCGAAAATACGTACAATTGGGCAAACTTACTAAAATACACCGAAACAGCAAAAGAACGGAAATTACATCTATAACGAACGATTTGCATTCCGTATTTTAAATCTTTTGTCTGTTCGTAATTTCGTATATTCTTATTTTCATTCGTATGTTCGTATTTTCATTTGTGTGTTTTGTAAATCCGTTTCTTTGTCTGTTTGTTAATTTGTGTACTCTAATTGTTCTTACGAATGGGCACTGGGCAGTGTAATTAGTGAGTGATGTATCGTATTTAATATCTTAGCCAATCAGCTTATCTATTTTGTTCTGAGTCACATTGGACAATGTAAAGCCTTGTACACACAATCGAACTTCAAACAAACTTTTCCATGGATTTTTGTCCGAAGGGAGTTGGCCGGGCACACCCAGAGCATACACACGGTCGGACTTTGCACCATCGGACTTTTGTTGGCGATTTGTTTGTCCGTTTGCAGAGCAAACTTTTGTTCGATGAAAACCGAAAAAGTTTGTCCGATGGAGCTTACACATGGTTGGATTTTTTGTAAAACTTGCTCATTTTGAAGTTTGTTGGCAAAAAGTCCGACCTTGTGTACTGGGCTTAAGAGAAAGTCTATCTTAATATGGATTAGCCGCGTGTTGAAAAGGAAACTAAAATACGAGATTGCGAATGACCGTGCCGCAATGTATTTACGAAAGTACAAAATTACGAATCCAATAAATGAAAATAATTATCTAACAAAATTACGAATTTCGAATCAACGAAAGAAAATTAGACAGAATTCCGAATCATTCAGTAGCAATGAAAATAAAACTGTTACGAAAATACAAATCGGTCCGAACAGGAAAACTTGCGTCTTACGAAATTACGAACGGTCCGAATAGGAAAACTTGCGTATTACGAATCTTTATGAAACTAAACGTAACAAAAAAAACTACATTTTTTGTTGTGAACATGTCTACTGGGTAGTAGTAGTAGTAGAAAACCAAAGTGTTACATTTGTATGATTTTCATGATTGCAAAGTGTTACATATTGCAACCCATCAAGTAATTCAGATTCACTTCTACTTAAATTAAAGCCTAAATTTTCCTTAGGCCCCTTTCCCACGTGCGGACCGTTCAGATCCGCCTGTCAGTTTTTTCAGGTGGACCTGAACAGGTGCTCTATGTACTTCTATGGAGCGTCGGATGTCCGCTGACATACGTTCAGCCCCGATCCGATCCACTAAAGTGCGATGATGCAAACCCTATTTTGCATCCGTCTGGCAGATCGGATCAGATGAAAACGGACAGACGGTTTGTTTTCATCCGATCCACCGTAGAGGAGGGCAGATCTGACTGGTCCTTTTCTGCACAGTGCGAATTCTGTCTTACGAGAATTTTCGTACCTTTAGCAACCTATCGGTTTTCAATATGAGACTAGCATGCAAAAAAGAAATGAACGATCATTAGTCTTTGATGTTAATGTGATAAAAAACAATTCATCTGTGCAACACCACAGCAGGGAATTATTATGCCTTTCATTGGTATAGATTTTTTTTGAAGAGCTGGTGAGTACTTACCAATCATAGTCATTGATCCTTGTGCCTGCATAACTCAACTGGTTTAATATGTTTTTCAGGAAATTGATTCTGCTTTGAAGAGAATGATTAAAATTGTTGAAACAAACAAGACAAAACTACCTGGTAAGTGACACTAGCCAAGCTGGGACGAACAGTGAAAGGGTACATAAAGTTATGCACTGTCACTGCCAGAGTCGCTTTTTAATTTTTTTGTGCAGATGTTAGGCCTGAAGATTATTCAAAACCCCTAAAAGAGCATATCTTTTCTGACTCCTGGCCCAGCAGTGTATATTTGAGAGCCTAGGAGGTGGGACAGACCAGGAGTCTTCTAGGCCAGTAATCTAATAATGCGGCATAAGTGGGCAGATCAGACCAAGAGTTTCTGCACCATATTTACCATTGTGAGGTACTAGATTGTGTGATCCAAAGTCCTACACTTTTCTAAAGACACATAGGCCCGGATTCACAAAGCACTTGCGCCGGCGTAAATTAAGTTACGCTGACGTAAGTGCAAATGTGCGCCGGGGTTTCTGTGCGCCTGAGTCACAAACCAATATACGCCTAAAAACTGGCCACCCTACGCCAATGTATCTTACTTACCCCGGCGTAACATGGGCGCATTTTTCTTCTGGACGCATGTTGCTGCTACCATTGATTAGCCATTCAAATATGCATATGAGGGAAATACGCCGATTCACGAACGTACGTGCGCCCTGTGCAGGCTCTATGCAACGCGCGTAAGTTTTCCGTCCGGCGTAAAGTTATTCCCCATAAAGGAGGTGTAAGTCAGCTCCAGACATGCATAGGTCTGCACCAGGGAACTTAAGGGTACTTTTTTTTTGTAGGGCGTGGGTCTAGCTGAGCATAGGTTACGTTAACGGCGTACACAGTGATCCGGCGTATCTTGGGCAGCTGTTCCGACGTGGTTGCGCACGGGGATACGTCCACGTCTCGACGCATGCGCAGTTCGTTTTAAGTACTTGTCTGGCGCCCGGCCCATCATTTGCATGGGGTCACGCTTCATTAGCATTGATCACGCCCACTTCCAGCCCACTTCCACCTACTTCCACTTACACCAGCCTACACCTTTGAAATGTACGCTACGCCGGCGCAGAGTTGGGAGCAATAGCTTGCTGAATTCAGTGCATGCCTCTCCGCACTGCGCCGGCATAGCGTACTATGTTTGCGCTACACCGGCGTAAATATGCACCCATCTCTGTGAATTCAGGCCATAATGACTATTGTACTATTGATATATAGGGACATACTGTGGCACAGCCCTTCTGAAGTAGAGATCCTCCTCGCACTAGATCCCGTTGGGTCTTTGAATCATACGTAACCATTTGAGAGGGGGTAACAAAAGAGACCATAAGAAGCAAAGGTGGATGATTGCAGCCCTTTAATTTCCAGGTGGTCACACTATAGCAAGTGCCTGTTTGACTGGATGCTTTTGTGGCCCTGAAGAAAAGAAAACAGTAACCCAAGATGACTTCCATATACACTGATCAACCATAACTTTATGAACACTGACAGCTTAAGTGAATTAGTTGATTATCTCATTACAATGGTGTCTGAAAGTTGGTGGGATATTTGTTGTATTAGGCAGCAAGTAAACATGTTATGCTTGAAGTTGATGTGTTGAGAGCAGAAAAAATAGGCATTGCAGCTTGTTCTGTATAGGACTGGACACCGGTCAGGGTGCCCATGCTGGACCATTTCCACAGCCAGTAGCACCTACAATGGGCAAGTGAGCATCAGAACTAGATTACTGAGCAGTCCCTGATGGCAGCTGCCTCTTTTAGCAGGATTTGGCACACTACCGCACTGCAAAAATTAGTTTGAGGTGTTGACTTGACCTCAATGTTCTCCAGATCTCAATTTAATCGAGCATCTGTGGCATGTGCTGGAAAAAAAAGTCCAATCCATGGTGGCGCCACCTTGCAAATTACAGGACTTAAAGGATCAGCTACCTACGGCTTAGTGCCAGATATCACAGCTTATGTTTAGAGGTCTAGTGGTGTCCATGCCTCAATTTATAAGTGCTGTTTTGGCAGCTAAAGGGACACCTACTAAATATTAGGTAAGTGATCATAAAGTTGGCTGATCAGTGAACATGCTCATAGAATTTGCTAAGCTTTTACTGGTACAGCAGAGGTGGCTCTAGACATTGAGTCTGATGTTGGGATAGTAGGAAGACCAGTGGCGGTGCGACCATAGAGGGAACAGGAGCACCGCCCCCTCTCTCTCCTGCACCACCACTGAAATACAATACATAGATTCATGCATTGCATTAATCTATGTATTGTCGCAGCCGCCCACTATTCAGATGGCTGGCCCCCTGGCCCCCTGGTGAGCGCCGGCCATCTGAATAACGGCACCTGGTTGGCTTTGGAAGTGCCTATCAGAGCCAGCAACTCTGATAGGCTTTCCGATTACAGGGCTGAGGGCTGTAATCGGCTTCCAAATAGTTAACCAGGGGACGCAAGGGGTGTGTGTTCCCTGGTTAACACTGGCTTCTTAGTCAATCAGGTTCACCGGTTCTGGTTACCTGATTGGCTGAAGTGTCATCGAGAGCAGGACTACTTTGCTGGATTGATCCGAGGATGGCTGACCGAGAAAGGTAAGTGTCAGACGGGGAGGGCAATCTAGTGGCATTTTAGGGGCAAACTGGTGGCAATTGATGGGCACAGTGGCGAAAATGGCATGACACAGTGGCTGCGTTTGGCATGGCACAGTGGCAACAATGGTATGGTGCAGTGGCGACAATTGATGGGCACAGTGGTGACAATGGCATGGCGTAGTGGTGATAATTGATGGACAAAGTGGAGACAATGGCATGGCACAGTGGCTGTACAAACTATGTCAGACAAGGGTGACTCCAGGCAAGTTGGTTATGTTGGGATGTCAGCTGTTCTGTTGTGCTGTTTGTCCCTTCAAAGCAGTCCACTTTGTGATACCAATCCAGGCCTGCTTGTAGGCAGGTGAAGTCTGCTGTCTCCACTGATGCAGAGAGAGATGAAGTCATAAGGAACATGTTTCCTCTATGGTTTCCTGAGTCACGGGGGCAGTGATCCAATAGGATGCTGGCCACCCATGTGATTCTGACAGCCACCTTGGGTGTGAAAAAGTCTATTTAAGACCCTGGCCCCTGGGTTTGGTGTGTATTTGTGTGTGGATAGTATAGGGACAGGTCATCCGTCTATCAGGCACAGTGTTAGTGGCAGGGAAATGTGTCAGTGAAAGGGAAAGCTTAGGGCTCGCAATCTCCTTGGACATCTTCCCACTTGGGCATGAAACGGCCGGGCCACATTATGCTTCTTCAGACACACGCTTTCACTTAATCTGATACCTGCTTTGCTACATGCTGTTGGTATCTGTGAGTGTTCCTGGTTGGGCCTTCTTCCACTGAGTTTGTTGTGAACTGTTTGCCTTGTATTAATTGCACCTGAACATTGTGTGTGTTATTGCCGCTGCAGCACGCTGCACCCACCAACATGCTCTCACCAGACTTGTGTACCAGGCAAACCTAAAACCCATCACATCTGACTTAGATGTCACTTTCCACAACTGAAAATGTAGCTGTGCTTCTTGATTCCTTGATTTTGGATGGGAACCAACACCCCTCCATTACCCCTTACTTTCTGATTCTACAACTAACCCCTGGATTGGCCAAAACGCATAGTAATGTAAATAAGCATGGATGGGTGTTTTTTTTATTGCCATATATCCTTGCAATTTGATGTGTGAGAAATGGCCTTTCAACCATGCCTATGGTATAAGTCCCACCAATATTTATTCTTTGAATAAAAAAAAAAATGCTTGGTCCAAAGGCGTAAAAAGTTGAAAACAATCAGATATTGACAATTAAGAAAGCCACCACTAGGTGCCATTAGTGAGTCATGGCTTTAGTGACATAACATTTTTCTTTTAGATTCATGTTCCAACTTTTACTGTAAAAGAGGGAAAACGTGTAAAATCGATGGAAATGGAAACCCATTCTGTGTTTGCCAAGACCCAGAACTCTGTCAACCCACTAACCTAAATGATCGGGTAAGGAGAAAAACCTTTCTGCATGCTTTAAGTAGACCTGATTACAAAAGGATCTACATATATACTGATTTTATAGTGAAAAAACTCATATACAGATCAGAAAACATCTTTTAAAAAAATTGATGTTGAATTTTTCATTTCTCCTTTCAGCAAATGTGAAACAGACGTATTTCATATAACTTTGCAAAGAATTTGCTTGGTTTAAACGATATATATATATATATATATATATATATATATATATATATATATATATATATATATATATATATATATTATATTGGGGGGGTGCCATTTGTATTTTGACTTCAGTACCTGGTGAGTTACTGACCGGGGACATCCATGCAGCCAGTGAAGTATGAATCCTGGTTGTACATTCCAGTGATTTTTTTTTAAGTAATAAAGCAAATATAGGGGTTGGAGCTTTGCAGCCTGCAAAAAGTTAACATTGACAATTCCTGTAACACTGTTCTCACAACTTCCCTTTAAATAAAACTGTACTTTCCTTTAATATAATAATGTACAGAAGATACTCTTGAGTAGGGATGAGCTCCGCGTTCGATTCGAACGTATGTTCGACTCGAACATCGTCTGTTCGACCGTTCGTCGAAATTCGAACGTTATGGGCCGTTCGTGCCAAATTCGAGTGGCGCGTCACAGCCCATAATTCACTGCGGCATTGCACGCTCATGATTGGCCAAGCATGCACTATGCTTGATCAATCACAGCGCGCAAAAAACAGAGGGCCATAATTGGCCAAAGCCATGGTGGCTTTGGTCAATTATGGCTCAGGGGGTTTAGTACATGCGCCACACTATAAAAGGCTGCCTGTAGGAATTTTTTTATTTTTTTATTATTATTTAAGCATCATTAAAACCATCAGGTGATGTTGGTGAAATTCTGCCTCCTGCTAAAACGTTCCATATTAGCTGGTGGTGCTGTTTGTTGTGGCGTGCTGACAAAGCTTTTCCACATTTCGCCCATGCTAACCCTGCCTTCTGAGGCGCTGGCGGTGCCCCCGCTGCGTTGGCGACCTCTTCCTCCTCCTCTGTCTTCGCCTTGTGCTTTCACTGTGCCTCCGCTGTCAGGTGGGAATTCCACCAGCAGTGTGTCTACCAGCGTGCGCTTGTACTCGTGCATCTTGCGATCACGCTCCAGTGAGGGAATTAAGGATGGTACATTGTCCTTGTAACGGGGATCCAGCAGCGTGTCCACCCAGTAATCACCACCTGTTAAAATGTGCGAAACACGGCGGTCGTTGTGGAGACATTGCAGCATGTAATCGCTAATGTGTGCCAGGCTGCCCAGAGGCAACGAAAAGCTGTCCTCTGTAGGGAGGTGTATCATCTGTGTCCTCTGTATCCCCCCAGCCACGCACCAGTGATGACCATGAACTGGTCTGGGTGCCACCCTGCTGTGAACATGGTTCCTCCTTCTCCTCCATCTTCTCGTCCTCATACTCCACCTCATCATCCTCCAGAACTGTGCCCTTGCTGGACAATTGTGTACCTGGCCTTTGTTGATGCAGGAGTCCACCCTCGGAGCCACTTGTGAATGACTGCCCTGAAAAGCCTTGGAAATTATCCCGATTCCTCCTCCTCCTCCTCCTCCTGTGCCACATACCTCTTCCATCATTGCCCGAAGCGTTTTTTCAAGGAGGCATAGAACTCACATAGTCATGCTGAGAACGCTGAGATGTGCGTCAAACCGGCTAGGCCCAGAGCTGATACGAGATTTCACCCATTATCGCACACCACCAGGCTCGGCTTGAGGCTCACTGACGCCAACCACTCATCGGTCTGTTGTTCCATGTCGCTCCACAACTCCTGCACGGTGTGGGGTTCCCCCCCCCCCCAAACAGGAAAGTTTTAAAACTGCCTGCTGGCGTTTACCCATGGCTGTGCTGAAGTTGGTGGTGAATGTGTTACGCTGATCGGATGAGGAAGCGGAGTAGGAGGAGTTAGCAACAGGAGGCAAACTGAAGCGCCCTGCAATCCTCGTGGTGGAAGTAAATGCACCAATCTGCTATCCGCCTCAGGCCAAGGCCGCCACTGCATTTACCCAGTGCGCTGTTAGGGAGATATAAAGTCCCTGACCATGCTTACTGGTCCACGTATCCGTAGTTAGGTGGACCTTGGCACAGATGGTGTTGCGCAATGCACACCTGATTTTGTCCCCCATTTGGTTGTGCAGGGAAGGGATGGCTCGGCTGGAAAAGTAGTGGCAGCTGGGCACGACGTAATTCAGGACAGCCAATGCCATCAGGCTTTTAAAACTCTGCGTCTCCACCAGACAGAATGACAGCATTTCAAAGGCCAGGAATTTTGAAATGCTGGTATTCAGGACCAGGGATCGCGGGTGGGTAGGGGGGTACTTCCTCTTTCGCTCCAGTATTTGGGAGATAGAGAGCTGAATGCTTCCATGGGACATTGTAGAGATGTTTGGTGGCCCAGGTGGTAGTGTTGTTTGCCGGTCCTCTAATTGTGGGGTGGCAGGTGGCACTGTCACTACAGAGGTGGATAAAGGGGCCAGGAGGCCCAAAACTGAAGCAGAAGAGGAAGCAGGAGGAGCCAGAGACCTTTCTTGGTTTTTGAGGTGTCTACTCCACTGCAGCTCGTGCCTTGCACTTAGATGCCTGCTCATGCAGGTTGTGCTCAGGTTGAGAACGTTTATGCCTCTCCTCAGCCTCTAATTGCACAGCGTGCAAACCGCTCGTGTCTTGTCATCAGCACATTGTGTGAAGAACTGCCATGCTAGAGAACTCCTTGGACCTGGCTTTGGTGTGCTCGGTCCCTTGCTGCGTTGGGCAGTAGCAGGCGTACTGTCTAGGGGACGGACGCTCCTCTTTGGCACCCTGCTCCCTCCTTTGCTGTGCTGGTGGCTCTGTGCGGACCACCGCCTCTTCCTCCAAAACTACATGGGTCACCTGCATGAGGTCGATTCCATGTGGGGTCAAGGACCTCATTGTCCACCACATCATCTTCCACCCAGTCTTCACCACTGCCCTCCTTGTCGGTCTGCACAATTGCGAAAGCAGCAGCAGTTGGCAACTGTGTTTCTTCATCATCCGAGACGTGCTGTGATGGTCCCCCCATGTACTCATCTTGAAAGTGGTTGGGCATCGGTGCACTCAATCTCTTCCACTTCTGGGGCAGGGCTAGGTGGATGGCCCTGGGAAAACATGCTAATAGAGTCATCAAAAAGCAGAAGAGACTGCTGCATGATTTGGGGATCAGACTGCTTGGCTTATTTGCAAGGGGGTGAGGTGAAATACTGATGGACATAGGCTGCAGGTGCCAACTCCGATCTTTCAGCACAAGGCCTGGTTGGGAGACAATGTGAAGAAACTGGAGGCACTGTCAGCAACCCAATCTACTATCGCCTGTTCTGCTCCTGGTAGGGTGAGGATCTCGCGCCAAAATAACTAATAAATGTGTTTTAACGTGATATAAATTAACCACTAGGTGAGCTGCACCCCAAAAATTCAAAATAGAATCGATAAATGGAAAACAGCAGGGGGCGCTGAAAAAATGATTTTTAAATACAATAGTGAACTATGTATATCCCCATCAAAGGAGATGATCAGACAAAAGTTGCAATACAGTGCAAATAGTTAGTACATAGTTAGTACATAAATTGCAATGAGAAAATATATTATTAATAAAATATCCAAACGAATATGTGCAGAAACCAGATCCAAAAATTATGAAAAAATGTCCATAAAGGCGCAAAAGAATTAATAATATCCTTAAAAATCCTTGTGACTTGTTCTCTCATATAAGTGAATATAAGTGATCGCAAATGAAGTGTTTCCACCTTCACCAACTAAACACCGACAGTGTAAACAGGATGGCTCCTTACCGCAAACGATTGACCTTTCTCGTTAGAAAATAGGTCAAATAAAGCGTTGTGTCTCCACGGACAGTAGATAGCCTGGATTCCCTTGATTGAATGCGTTAAAGGGCAAAGAAACACAGAAAATTGCCGCCATAGCGTGATACCGTTTTATTAAAAGACATGGATTCAAACACACAATGCCGAGTGGCTCCTTACTATTTTTGGTGCCCTCCGTCCCGGCACTGAGGCTAATGGCTTGGGTCAATGGATAAGATGCGTCCTCGCTGGGGGAGCACTCCCCCAGCGAGGACGCATCTGTCGCCTACTCCCACCTGAGAAAGGTGTTTCACTTGTGTGTGTAGCTGGCACAGATTGACCACGTCCTCTCCCTGTAACAGGAGCTCCACCAGCAGCACTACGACCGCGGCCACGTCCCTTATTTGACGTTCTCCTCATATTTCTCAACTTAGGATCTTGCCCTAAATGGGTGTTTTTTGAATAGAACCATAGAAGAACACTAGCTAAAGTGTTTATCTCACACCTACAGATATGTAGGAAACGCACCAAAAAAAATTATTTGCCCAAAATATTTGTTTTTTGAATAGCACAATAGAAAACAGTATGTAACGTGTGTATCTCACACTTACAGATATGCAGGCAAGACTGCAAACACTGGAGGAAAAACTGTAAAATATTTTGTTTTGCCCTAAATGGGTGTTTTTCGAATAGAACAATAGAAGAACACTAGCTAAAGTGTTTATCTCACACCTACAGATATGCAGGAAATGCACCAAAAAAATGTTATTTGCCCAAAATAATTGTTTTTTTGAATAACAAAATAGAAAACAGTTTAAAGTTGTATCTCACAGGTAAGATATGCAGGCAAGACTGCAAACACTGAGGAAAAACTGTAAAATATATTTTTTTAACTAAATGGGTGTGTTTTGAATACAACAATAAAGAACACTAGTAAAGTGTTTATCTCACACCTACAGATATGGAGGAAACACTGAGAAACACTGGAGGAAAAACTGTAAAATATATTTTTTTTAACTAAATGCAAATTTTTTTTTCCCTAAATGGTTGTTTTTTGAATAGCAAATAGAAGAAAAGTTTATAAAGTGTGTATCTCATAGTAACATATGCAGTGTTTATCTGCTGCACTTTGACCTTTGTAAAGCAGGACTGACGCCTATATATTTCTCTCCCTATAAGCACAATCAGGAACCTTTCCCTAAATTTTTTTTTCCCTATCTAATGCAGAGTAGAAGAAAAGTCTCACAGGAACATATGCAGCACTGGTGCAATTTGCAGAGTATCTCACAGGAACATATGCAGTGCTGCTGCAATTTGATTTGTGAAGTAGGACTGACTCCTATATATTTCTCTCCCTATAAGCACAATCAGGAACCTTTCCCTAAACTATCTAATGCAGAGTATCTCACAGGAACATATGCAGCACTGGTGCAATATGCAGAGTATCTAACAGGAACATATGCAGTGCTGCTGCAATTTTATTTGCCCTAAATGGGTGTTTTTCAAATAGAACAATAGAAGAACACTAGCTAAAGTGTTTATCTCACACCTACAGATATGCAGGAAATGCAGAGTATCCAAAAATGCAGTGCTGCTGCAATTTTTATTTGCCCAAAATAATTGTTTTTTTTACAGATAATACCAAAAATTTTTATTTGCAAAATAATTGAAAACAGTATGTAAAGTGTGTATCTCACAGGTACAGATATGCAGGCAAGACTGCAAACACTGGAGGAAAAACTGTAAAATATATTTTTTTTAACTAAATGGGTGTGTTTTGAATACAACAATAGAAGAACACTAGCTAAAGTGTTTATCTCACACCTACAGATATGGAGGAAACACTGAGAAACACTGGAGGAAACAATGCAAAAGTATTTTTTTTCCCTAAATGGTTGTTTTTTGAATAGCACAATAGAAGAAAAGTATATAAAGTGTGTATCTCACAGTAACATATGCAGTGCTGCTGCACTTTGATTTGTAAAGCAGGACTGACGCCTATATATTTCTCTCCCTATAAGCACAATAAGGAACCTTTCCCTAAACTATCTAATGCAGAGTATCTCACAGAAACATATTCAGCACTGGTGCAATATGCAGAGTATCTCACAGAAACATATGCAGTGCTGCTGCACTTTGATTTGTAAAGCAGGACTGACGCCTATATATTTCTCTCCCTATAAGCACAATCAGGAACCTTTCCCTAAACTATCTAATGCAGAGTATCTCACAGAAACATATGCAGCACTGGTGCAATATGCAGAGTATCTAACAGGAACATATGCAGTGCTAATGCAATTTTATTTGTGAGGTAGGACTGACTCCTATATATTTCTCTCCCTATAAGCACAATCAGGAACCTTTCCCTAAACTATCTAATGTAGAGTATCTCACAGGAACATATGCAGTGCTGGTGTAATATGCAGAGTATCTCACAGGAACAAATGCAGTGCTGGTGCAATATGCAGAGTATCTGACAGGAACATATGCAGTGCTGGTGCAATATGCAGAGTATCTTACAGGAACATATGCAGTGCTGCTGCAATTTGATTTGTGAAGTAGGACTGACTCCGATATATTTCTCTCCCTATAAGCACAATCAGGAACCTTTCCCTAAACTATCTAATCCAGAGTATCTCACAGGAACATATGCAGTGCTGGTGTAATATGCAGAGTATCTGACAGGAACATATGCAGTGCTGGTGCAATATGCAGAGTATCTGACAGGAACATATGCAGTGCTGGTGCAATATGCAGAGTATCTTACAGGAACATATGCAGTGCTGCTGCAATTTGATTTGTGAAGTCGTACTGACTCCTATCTAATTCTCTCCCTATAAGCACAATCAGGAACCTTTCCCTAAAGTAGCTAATGCTATGTAGATCGCTGAGTATTGTAATTCGATTTCTGAAACAGGACAATCCTATCTAAATATCTCCCTGAGAGCAGCAGCGGCAGCCTTTCCCTACACTAGCTAAAGCAGAGTGACGAGCTGTGTTATGTGCCTCTAGCTTATATAGAGGCTGGGTCACATGCTGCACTGGCCAATAACAGCCATGCCATTAGTAGGCATGGCTGTGATGGCTTCTAGGTCACACAAGTAAAACAAATGGTGATTGGCTGCCCTGCATCTCATCATTACATAGTCGAACACCGGACCCGAACCAGAACTTACAGCAAATTGTTCAGGTTCGGGTCCGGGTACAAAAAAAAAAGTCCGGTACGAACCCGAACTTTATAGTTCGGGTTCGCTCAACCCTACTAATAATATTAAGTTAATAACAAGAGTCATCCTTTACATCAGAGTCCACAGAGTTCCCCTTTTACTTCTGAAATCACAGAGTTCTCTTTCACTGTAAGGGAGGGACTCGGCAGACTCTGGTGTAAGGGAGAACTCTCGGGACTCTAACATAAGGGATGCTCTGGGAACCCCGATTTAGGGGAAACACTGAGAACTCGGATGTATGGAGAGTACTCTGATGTAAGGGGGAAAACTGTGGCCTCTGGTGTAAAGGGGAACTCTGATGTAAGGGGTGCTTTAGAGAACCCTGATTAACCTTAGTGTACTCACTCAGAGGCAGGAGAGAGAAGGGGAGACTTCAGCCACAGACAGGGATGAATGGTGAGCTCACTCACCCATTGGCAGTCAGCACTTCTCATCCAGATGTATCTGAGGCTGCTGGACTTCAAATCCCCAGCCCCTACTTTCCTTTTCTGAGGCACAGCCCTGGGTATTGGAGTGTGGGCAGACACAGAGTGGTAGGGCCAGGAGGATGAGGCACAGATCGAGCCCTGTCTCCTCTCCCATCTGTGTGTGTGTGGGGGGGGGGATCGTTAGTGCTGGATTTGGGCAGCGTGAAAGAGAGTGTAACAGATACTCTCAGCTTAGACAACTGCAGCCAGCAACCCTGCTGGGAAGCCATAGTCCAGTCTGAATAATGTATGCGGGTTTCAGGCAGTCTGAAACCCAGACGAATGATTCCAAACCCGAACTGCCTGGGTGAATTCCGTTTCTGGGGCAGGGCTAGGTGGATGGCCCTGGGAAAACATGCTAATAGAGTCATCAAAAAGCAGAAGAGACTGCTGCATGATTTAGGGATTAGACTGCTAGGCTTATTTGCAAGGGGGTGAGGTGAAAGACTGATGGACATAGGCTGCAAGTGCCAACTCCGATCTTTCAGCACAAGGCCTGGTTGGGAGACAATGTGAAGAAACTGGAGGCACTGTCAGCAACCCAATCTACTATCGCCTGTTCTGCTCCTGGCCTCAACATTCATAGAGCTGGATTAGGCCCCACCAAATACCGCTGCAGGCTCTGTCGCCTACTCCCACCTGAGAAAGGTGTTTCACTTGTGCGTGTAGCTGGCACAGATTGACCACGTCCTCTCCCTGTAACAGGAGCTCCACCAGCAGCACTACGACCGCGGCCACGTCCCTTATTTGACGTTCTCCTCATATTTCTCAACTTAGGATCTTGCCCTAAATGGGTGTTTTTTGAATAGAACAATAGAAGAAAACTAGCTAAGGTGTTTATCTCACACCTACAGATATGCAGGAAACGCACCAAAAAAAAATTATTTGCCCAAAATAATTGTTTTTTGAATAGCACAATAGAAAACAGTATGTAACGTGTGTATCTCACACTTACAGATATGCAGGCAAGACTGCAAACACTGAAGGAAAAACTGTAAAATATATTTTTTTGCCCTAAATGGGTGTTTTTCGAATAGAACAATAGAAGAACACTAGCTAAAGTGTTTATCTCACACCTACAGATATGCAGGAAATGCACCAAAAAATTTTTATTTGCCCAAAATAATTGTTTTTTTTTAATAGAAAAATAGAAAACAGTATGTAAAGTGTGTATCTCACAGGTACAGATATGCAGGCAAGACTGCAAACACTGGAGGAAAAACTGTAAAATATATTTTTTTTAACTAAATGGGTGTGTTTTGAATACAACAATAGAAGAACACTAGCTAAAGTGTTTATCTCACACCTACAGATATGGAGGAAACACTGAGAAACACTGGAGGAAACACTGCAAAAGTATTTTTTTTCCCTAAATGGTTGTTTTTTGAATAGCACAATAGAAGAAAAGTATATAAAGTGTGTATCTCACAGTAACATATGCAGTGCTGCTGCACTTTGATTTGTAAAGCAGGACTGACGCCTATATATTTCTCTCCCTATAAGCACAATAAGGAACCTTTCCCTAAACTATCTAATGCAGAGTATCTCACGGAAACATATGCAGCACTGGTGCAATATGCAGAGTATCTCACAGGAACATATGCAGTGCTGCTGCAATTTGATTTGTGAAGTAGGACTGACTCCTATATATTTCTCTCCCTATAAGCACAATCAGGAACTTTTCCCTAAACTATCTAATGTAGAGTATCTCACAGGAACATATGCAGTGCTGGTGTAATATGCAGAGTATCTCACAGGAACAAATGCAGTGCTGGTGCAATATGCAGAGTATCTGACAGGAACATATGCAGTGCTGGTGTAATATGCAGAGTATCTCACAGGAACATATGCAGTGCTGGTGCAATATGCAGAGTATCTCACAAGAACATATGCAGTGCTGCTGCAATTTGATTTGTGAAGTAGGACTGACTCCTATATATTTCTCTCCCTATAAGCACAATCAGGAACCTTTCCCTAAACCATCTAATCCAGAGTATCTCACAGGAACATATGCAGTGCTGGTGTAATATGCAGAGTATCTGACAGGAACATATGCAGTGCTGGTGCAATATGCAGAGTATCTTACAGGAACATATGCAGTGCTGCTGCAATTTGATTTGTGAAGTCGGACTGACTCATATCTAATTCTCTCCCTATAAGCACAATAAGGAACCTTTCCCTAAAGTAGCTAATGTTATGTAGATCGCTGAGTATTGTAATTCGATTTCTGAAGCAGGACAATCCTATCTAAATCTCTCCCTGAGAGCAGCAGCGGCAGCCTTTCCCTACACTAGCTAAAGCAGAGTGACGAGCTGTGTTATGTGCCTCTAGCTCATATAGAGGCTGGGTCACATGCTGCACTGGCCAATAACAGCCATGCCATTAGTAGGCATGGCTGTGATGGCTTCTAGGTCACACAAGTAAAACAAATGGTGATTGGCTGCCCTGCATCTCATCATTACATTGTCGAACAACGGACCCGAACCAGAACTTACAGCAAATTGTTCGGGTTCGGGTCCGGGTACAAAAAAAAAGTCCGGTACGAACCCGAACTTTATAGTTGGGGTTCGCTCCACGCTACTAATAATATTAAGTTAATAACAAGAGTCATCCTTTACATCAGAGTCCACAGAGTTCCCCTTTTACTTCTGAAATCACAGAGTTCTCTTTCACTGTAAGGGAGGGACTCTGCAGACTCTGGTGTAAGGGAGAACTCTCGGGACTCTAACATAAGGGATGCTCTGGGAACCCCGATTTAGGGGAAACACTGAGAACTCGGATGTATGGAGAGTACTCTGATGTAAGGGGCAAAACTATGGCCTCTGGTGTAAAGGGGAACTCTGATGTAAGGGGTGCTTTAGAGAACCCTGATTAACCTTAGTGTACTCACTCAGAGGCAGGAGAGAGAAGGGGAGACTTCAGCCACAGACAGGGATGAATGGTGAGCTCACTCACCCATTGGCAGTCAGCACTTCTCATCCAGATGTATCTGAGGTTGCTGGACTTCAAATCCCCAGCCCCTACTTTCCTTTTCTGAGGCACAGCCCTGGGTATTGGAGTGTGGGCAGACACAGAGTGGTAGGGCCAGGAGGATGAGGCACAGATCGAGCCCTGTCTCCTCTCCCATCTGTGTGTGTGTGGGGGGAGGATCGTTAGTGCTGGATTTGGGCAGCGTAAAAGAGAGTGTAACAGATACTCTCAGCTTAGACAACTGCAGCCAGCAACCCTGCTGGGAAGCCATAGTCCAGTCTGAATAATGTATGCGGGTTTCAGGCAGTCTGAAACCCAGACGAATGATTCCAAACCCGAACTGCCTGGGTGAATTCCGGACAGGTGGCAACCCTAGTCTGAAGTGAAGCAGCCAGACAGACAGCTTGCTAACATGTATGATCCAGCGCCTAGTATTTGGGTCTTATTACTACTGTTGAGTGCTTGTCTATTTGCTTCTGGGGAAGATCATTTTAGCCTGTTCAAACTATTTATATTTGTAAAGTGTGGCACAGTGTGATAAAATATTTATCTACTGTATACAAACGCCCTGACCTGGGGACAAACTGTTACACTGAAAAGCAGATACATATGCTATTAGTAATACTCTTGCTAAGTGTGGTATATTGTGGCTATACAATGTATTTTCATGGAAGTGTCCTTATTTTGGGAATAGTCCATTACACTGTGTCTTATGCTGTAAGGCAGGTATATCAATTTGTGAGAGTACCCCGCTACCTCTGTCCGTGCGTCTTGTTTCATTCCATGGTGAGTACTCTCGGAGGATTGGAGTGCGGGGACAGGGTCATCTAGAACACATGTATTAGCAAACCCACCCTGCCCCCACCCCCTTACTGACCACAAAATCAACACAAATCTGCAAGCTCACCCCTAAGCATAAATTCCCTTACTAGCAAAAATACTCCCCAATCAACCGTACTAGTATAAATCCCCCCACCCCCACAATCAACCATATCAACTCTTCTAGCACAACTTCCCTCCTCCTCAAATCCCCCCTGGGATCAATAATATGTTGATATAATTATTTTTTATATACAGTACCATGTCTGAATCCCATAGTGAGAATTATTGTCATTCAAAGTGAAATCTGGGATAGCCTACTTGGCTGGCTGCTCTGTGATTATAGTAGGATAAGTAGCAAGAAAATGAATGAATGAGTGAATCACTTTTATTTTTTTTGGAATTTTTTCAGGTATGTGGCACAGATAACAAGACATACAGCAGTGATTGTTATCTCTTTGCAACAAAGTGTCAACTAGATGGAACAAAGGATGGAGGACATCTTCATCTGGATTATCAAGGACCATGCAAATGTGAGGATTTTTTTTTTCTTTTTTAATAAATCTAATAATTTACACATTTTAAAGCCCAGCTGAACTTTAAGTTTATCACTTGAGTCTAAGGTATTGTTTTAAAACAGCACTATTTTAAATGGCAAGGGGAATCGGCGGCTCTGGTGGCTCCAAGAGAAGGTTGTAATAGGTGTCAGTGACACCCAGCATCCATCACTGAGCTACAATCACCTCCTAGGCTTCCAATCTTGTTCCATCGGAGTGCATGTAGCAGATCATTGTAAACACAATGCTTTCACATTACATCAGGATTGCCAGGCTCAGTAAAACCAGGGACAGTATGTAATCGATGTTTTTTTTACATCTGTCCCTGATATGTCTGAAACCAACATACTTCTGATGTCAAAATCCGAGATTTTAGCTGCTCTGCCTCTGCACTGCCTCCTGGCGTTGTGGCCATCTGTAAGCCCAGGGGCCCCATAGTCTTCTATTGCCCGGGGGCCCCATGAGTTGTCAGTCCGCCCCTGGATGTCACAAGATTTTTTTCCTAAAAAAATAACAAAATAAATTAGGACATTTCCCCCCACAGTTTAATCTTCAAGTCTCAACAATGACATCGGATTATCTACTGTAGATAATATTTAGATTTGTCATGAACCCAAAGTCATTTGGATTGTTAGCAATCTCAAACCTGTGAAAAAGTCACTGTTGTGCAAATTTGTACCCTTGCCAACCTAACTTTATTTTATTCAAATGTAATGCCGCGTACACACATGACGAGAAAAATGCAATTTTTTTAATTGGTCGCAAAAAATGGTTGTGTGTAGGCTCCAGAGCATTTTTCACGACGAGAAAAATGGGCATTAAAAATTTAGAACCTGCTCTATTTTTTCTCATCGTTTTTCACTCCGTCGTTTTTCTCATCGTGAAAAGCTGTCATGTGTAGGCTTTAACGATGGGGAAAAAAAACGCATGCTCAGAAGCAAGTTATGAGAAGGGAGATTTGCATAATCAGCCCAAATGGTGGCGCCATTCGAATTGAACTTTCCCTTTATAGTACCGTCGTACGTGTTGTAGGTCACTGCGCTTTGCTCAAGCATTTTTTATCACGACCGTGTGTATCCAAGGCAGGCTTGAGAGGAATCACTTCGAGAAAAACATTGTTTTTTCCCATGACATGAATAATGGTCTTGTGTACACGGATTATGCTAAGAATTTTACACAAACTGATTTTTTCCCCTGTGTGCTTCGTAAAAGAGGAATAAAGAAGCTATTGAAAACATTTACTTTGAGTGGTACCCTGCAATGAAACTCCACTCCTGATTATTAGAATTCCTAAGTGGTACTGTCTTACTTAAAGCAGTGCTCCACCGTACAAAAAATATTAAAAGCCAGCAAATACTGCAGCTGCTGACTTTTAATATTAGGACACTTACCTGTCCTGGAGTCCAGCGACGTCGGCAGCAGAAGATGAGCAATCTTTCATCACTCTGCTGCCCCCACCGCCATCCTCGGTGAGGGAACCAGAAAGTGAAACATTGCGGCTTCACTGTCCGGTTCCCTACGGCGCATTAGCGAGTCGCGCTGCACCATCCTCACTGGTCCCCGCTGTGTTCTGGGAGCTGTGTGTTTCCCAGAACACAACGGGGGTGGAGAGCGACGCACTACCCGCAGGTCCCCGCAGAGTGGACTCCCGGAAGTGGGTGCAAATACCCCCCTGAAAGGTGACTCCGGAGGGGGGGGGTTCCGATGATCGGAAGTTCTACTCTAGGGTGGAGCTCCGCTTTAAACAACTTTCTCTGAGTAATGCTTACATTTCTTCTACAATATTATCCAGACATTGTGGGTTATAACCCTTATCTTCAAACTTGCCTTTCACTATTTTTGACTGGGAGATAAAATCATTTGTCATAAAACAATTCCTTCTAACCCTCATTATTTGTCCTTTGTGGATGTTCCTAAACCAGAGTGGATGATGTCCACTCTGTACTAGACATGTGCATTTGTTTTTGTCCGAATTCATTTTCGTCTGAATTTCGGGTATTTTCGTTATCGTTTTAACAAATGAAAACGAATGAGCAGAATCTGAAATCTGAAAGATCCGACATAAAAAAATGCTTTATTTTCATTTTCATTGCTACAACAGTTCGATATAGGTAGGAGATTCAAAGGCTGAAAATAGCAATCTGTGTCTATCGAATCTGTGGTCGAATGTGCCTAGCCTTAACTCTATTAGCACAAGATTATTCTACATAGATAAGAAAGATTTGACATAGAAAGAAAAGATTCGACATTACAGAGAAAGTGTTGGGGTAGACCATTCGACATGAATGACGAAGATTCGATGAAGCAGCGAAAACCCTACAAACATCAAATCTGTCATTGAAGGCTAAAAGCAGCTAAACTGTACGACGCTGCATTCGTACATTTCTGGTCAAATGCTCGGCCCATAGGCTATAGAAGATTTGAATGTTGGTTGATTAGTAATAATAATTTATTAATATAATTATTAGTAATGTCATACAACATTAGAATTATTCTATTGCTTGCAGGCGGAACATTTGACCGGAAATGTACAATTGCGACATCGTACAGTTTAGCTGCTCCGTCGAATCTTCTTAGAACATTCGATAGACACCATAAGCCTTCAATGGCAGACTTGACCTTAATCAATTTGGATAAATGAAATAAATAATAATGAATTTCGGGAATAACAAAATAAATGTATTTTTCGGACAAATTGTATTTCCGAAACTAAATATATCAGTGTGCACATGTCTACTCTGTACTGGAAGGCAGCTATTATCGTCAGTGTGCTTAAAGAACACTTTTGTTTCAAGTCTATCATTCTGCCTGTATACATTGCCGTAGGAAGTTAATATCATCTTTGCTCCACTGACTTGTTAATTTTATATTGTTTTCATTGGGGTTTAACCACTTCATCCCCAGAAGAATTTTTTATTTTTTTGCGATTCGGCACTGCGTCGCTTTAACTGACAATTGCGCGGTCGTGCCACATGGCTCCCAAACAAAATTGACATCCTTTTTTTCACAAATAGAGCTTTCTTTTGTTAGTATTTGATTACCTCTGCGATTTTTCTTTTTTGTGCTTTAAACAAAAATAGAGCGACAATTTTGAAAAAAAAAAACAATATTTTTTACTTTTGGCTATAATAAATATCCTCCAAAAATCTATACAAAAAAAAAACATTTTTTTCCCCCTCAGTTTAGGCCAATACGTATTCTTCTACATGTTTTTGGTAAAGCGTATATAGATTGGTTTGTTGTAGCGTCTACAATATAGGGGATAGTTTTATTGCATTTTTTTTTTTTTACTAGTAATAGCGGCGATCTGTGATTTTTATTGTGACCGTGACATTGCGACGGACATAGCGGACACTTTTGACACATTTTTGGGACCATTCACATTTATACAGCGATTAGTGCTATAAAACTGCACTAATTAATGTATAAATGTGACTGGCAGGGAAGGGGTTGACACTAGGGGGCGCTGAAGGGGTTAAATATGTTCCCTAGTGTGTGATTCTAACTGTGGGGGGGGACTCACAAGGGGAGCCTCTGACAGGACATGGATCTGTGTGTTTACAC
Source organism: Rana kukunoris (assembly GCA_029574335.1). Classification (NCBI taxonomy): domain Eukaryota; kingdom Metazoa; phylum Chordata; class Amphibia; order Anura; family Ranidae; genus Rana; species Rana kukunoris. Next base: position 466,853,609 of record CM056049.1, read on the forward strand.
ACACAGATCCACGGTCCTGTCGTGATTGCGGGCAATGGTGGGTGCCGGTGGACATTGTAGCCGCCTGGCATGCGCATCGGGTCCTGCACAAGTACAGGCTTGTGCATGTCTTCTCCATAGTACTAGACACCTTGCTCCCTGTTGTGTGACTAGGCACCCGGTGTTATAATCAAAGCCCAGGTGGGATTGAGGTCACATTTGAAACTATTTCTGAGATAGTGGTGCATACCTCTCCCTTCAGGAGACCTGGCTATAACTTGGGCGTTTTTGTTTGTGAGGACGTACTTCATTGCAGTACTCCCCCACCCTCCCTCTTTGAGCCAACTCCAGCAGGTTCCTATACTCACTCCAAGAGCTGACTGATTATTAATCTTCCATATTTAATAAACAAATCCTTATGTTCTTTCCTGAAGAAGCCATTATGGCAAAACATGTCGAAAAAATATGAACATGATGAAAATATGTATGTGATTACAGCTAATCATTGTCAATAGTAGGATGTTTGTGTACACCTATGGCTATGATCATACTGTATCCATCAGTTTTATAATATTGTTCATTTAATAAATACTTTTTTCATATTTTTACATACATTTTGAGTGACTTTTTATATTGTAATGCATCTTTAACATCCCATATCTTCAAAAAAGTTCTTTCCTATTTCTTAGGGATGCATATTTATTGTAAACAAGTTTTGTGCTGCTCTCTGCCCACTCTTTTGACCATTTTAGTATGTTAGTATAATGACTAGGGATGAGCTTCGCGTTCGATACGAACATATGTTCGACTCGAACATAGTCTGTTCGTACGTTTGACGAAATTCAAACAAAAGCGGTCGTTCGCGCCAAATTCGAGTGACTCAAAACGGCCCATAATTCACTGCGGCATTGCGTGCTGATGATTGGCCAAGCATGCTGTATGTCCTGCATGCTTGACCAATCACAGCGCGCAAAAAACAAAGAGCCATAATTGGCCAAAGCCTGGGTCGCTTTGGCCAATTATGGCTCAGAGCTTTAGCACACACCCCACACTATATAAGGCCGCCTGCTGGGCGGCCTCGTGTAGTGTGTTCCAGCTTGTTAATGAAAGCAGTCAGAGAGACAGAGAGATTATCTTTTTAGATAGCTAGATAGAGCAGGCAGGCAGGCTAGTCAGTTTAGCTTAATTTACAGTGTGTAGAGGATATATACACATCTCTAGGACTTGTACATATATTTATACACTTTTTTTTTTATATACATATTTATAGCTTAGATAGATCAGTTCTTCCTAGTTTACTGGCAGGCAGGTGATTTTGCTATTTAAAGACGTTATCACAGGTATAGACACCTAGCAGGTACAATATTTAAAGGAATTAGTTTTTATTTTTTTATTTAAGCATCAATAAAATCACTGCTCCTGGAGCAGTGATTTTAATGATGCTTAACTTAAAAAAAAAAAAAAGAAATGAAAAATTCCTTTAAATATTGTACCTGCTGGGTGTCTATAGTTTGCCTGTGAAAACGTCTTTGAGAACCGAGGGAACATGTATCAATGGAAAAAAAAGTTTTAAAAACGGTAATTTTTTCAGGAGTCCTGCTCCTGAAAAAACTACAGTTTTTATAGCTTTTTTCCATTGATACATGTTCCCTGGGACAAGACCCGGGTTCTCAAAGACGTTTTCCAACAATAACTTGAATATTGGTCCTTAAAATGATCGTTTTTGAATTCAAACATTCGAGTCCCATAGACTTCAATGGGGTTCTAAATGTTCGCGCAAACGGTCGGTCTGTTCGACAGTTCTGGTGCGAACCGAACGCGGGGGTGTTCGGCTCATCCCTAGTAATGACTATGTTGAGTGCAGTTAGTAAAGAGGGAGGGCAGCTAGTTTAGCTTAGCCAGGGAAAATCAGGTCCCATTGATAAAGTAAAACTAAATCAGAGAGGGGCACACAAAATGCTTTACCGGCTAAAAAAAAAAGTAATAGCAAGCATCTTGCTAAAGTTTTTAAAAGTTTAAAACGGAATACAGGTGCACTCCTATATGGAGATACATACAGCATTATTTGATTTTATTTTCAATAGATTTGTTCGGAAAGCCACAGCGTCAATGTTTGTTAACATACTCTGTTTACATGGTTGGGGAAAAACATGACATTTCATTGTCACATAGAGCCAAGCCAAAGGAATTTTACTGTACCATTATAGACTCTATTGATAATGACAGGGTTGGTTTTTATTTCAGCTGGTTTCGGTCTACAAAACATTGTTTAAGAAAACATGAATTATATCACGTTAATAATATGAAATGATCAGAGCACAAATAAAGAGCCTAAATCAAATAACTTAATAAGACAGAGTTATTCTACAAGGCTCCTCCAAATGTTATGAATTTTATTTGGGTTTGAGCATGTCAATATGTACTAAACTATTTATTTGGTCTAAATTATTTCTACATTTTTATAGACATCCCACCATGTACACACTATGAACTTGCTCATTTTCCCTTCAGAATGAGAGACTGGCTGAAAAATGTTCTTATGCAACTTTATGAAAGGTGTCTGGAAAATCCAGACCTTCTCTCCGAGAAGCAGAGAAACAAGGTGAGATTATCCTATTGCCAAAAGCATGAGATGTATTTTGTGATGTTCCCAATCAACAAAAGATGCTAAGGTGTCCATATAAGGCAGTTGAGTAGACAGAATATATAGGTATCAGTGACATAGGAAGAAGGCCAAGGTACTTCCTTTTCATTATCCATATGAAAGAGGATTGGATTTTTCTTTGCTTGTTATTAAAACACAATTAAAATTATGTCAGGTGAAGATTCCAGAGCCGTCTTACAATATAGTGCAATTTTAGTGAGTGGCAGATGAGCCTGTTTGGTTCTCTAATGGCATGGGCCAAGTATCTTCTATCATTTTAGCACCCTCTTAAGCTACTGGTTACATCAGTGTACTTCCACCTTACAATACGATTCACTACCTTATCTTATGCCCCGTACACACGACCGTTTTTCAGGTTCTAAAAAATTAAAAAACGATTGTGTGTGGGCTTCAGAGCATTTTTCACGATCTAAAAAATGGCCATTAAAAAATTCGAACATGCTCTATTTTTTTAACATTGTCGTTTTTAAGGTTGTAAAAAATGGTCGTCTGTGGGCTTTAACGACGTGAAAAAAATGTGCATGCTCAGAAGCAAGTTATGAGACGGCAGCGCTCATTCTGGTAAAAATACCGTTCGTAATGGAGTAAGCACATTTATCACACTGTAACAGACAGTAAAGCACGAATCGTCTTTTACTAACACGGAATCAGCAAAAGCAAACCAAAAGGGTGGCGCCATCCGAATGGAACGTCCCCTTTATAGTGCCGTCGTATGTGTTGTACGTCACTGCACTTTGCTAGAGCATTTTTTTTTCACGATCGTGTAGGTAAGGCCGTTTTAATGATCGGGTTGAAAAAAACTTCATTTTTTAGAACCCGAAAAACGGTCATGTGTACACGGCATAAGACCAAAATAGATTTTCTGGAGAGTTTTAACCCTGTTTCATTAAATATTCAAACAATGCCTGAATTTCTTAAATTTTAAATTTTCGATGACATGGGAAGCTAAGAATTTTATAAGAATAAAGAACAGAGGTATTGCACATTGCATAGTTTACAGTTGTATTCAAAATTATTCAACCCCCACTGAAATTGATTGTTTTGGCCAGTTTGACATTGATTTTGATCATTCAGTCATCCTGCTTACAATTAAATCATAGAGGCACGTGTAGGTCAGACAAATATAACATAACATTTATAATGAAATAACCACAAATGTATTTTCTGTGCTCACATCATTATCAGTTTTATTCAACCCCCAAGTGACATTCAATCTTAGTACTTAGTACAACATCCTTTTACAGTTATAACAGCTTTTAAACGTGAAGCATAGCTTGACACAAGTGTCTTGCAGCAATCTACGGGTATCTTCGCCCATTTGTCATGGGCAAAAGCCTCCAGTTCAGTCACATTCTTAGGCTTGCGCACTGCAACTGCTTTCTTTGAGTCCCACCAGAGGTTCTCAATCGGATTTAAGTCTGGTGACTGTGATGGCCACTTCAAAATGTTCCAGCATTTAATCTGCAACCATGCTCTAGTGGAATTGGAGGTATGCTTGGGATCATTGTCCTGTTGAAAGGTCCAACGTCTCCCAAGCCTCAGGTTTGTGATGGACTGCATCACATTGTCATCCAATATCTCCTGGTACTGAAGAGAATTCATGGTACCTTGCACACGCTGAAGCTTCCCTGTACCTGCAGAAGCAAAACAGCACCAAAGCATGATTGACCCCCCCGCCATGCTTCACAGTAGGCAAGGTGTTCTTTTCTTCATAGGCCTTGTTCTTCCTCCTCCAAACATAGCGTTGATCCATGGGCCCAAACAGTTCTAATTTTGTTTCATCAGTCCACAGAACACAATCCCAAAACTTCTGTGGTTTGTCCACATGACTTTTGGCATACTGCAGTCGACTCTTCTTATTCTTTGGCGACAGCAAGGGGGTGCGCCTGGGAGTTCTGGCATGGAGGCCTTCATTACGCAGTGTGCGCCGTATTGTCTGAGCAGAAACTTCAGACCCACATCTGACAAATCTTTTCTCAGTTTCTCAGCAGTCACACGGGGACTTTTCTCCACTCTACGCTTCAGGTAGCACACAGCACTCGAAGTCAGCATCTTCTTTCTGCCACGACCAGGTAGCGTTTTAACAGTGCCCTTTGCCTTGAATTTGCGAATGATGCTTCCTATGGTGTCTCTTGGTATGTTTAACATCTTTGCAATCTTCTTATAGCCATTGCCCTTCCTGTGAAGAGTAATCACCTCTTCTCTTGTCTTCCTGGACCATTCTCTTGACTTCACCATGTTTGTAACCACACCAGTAAATGTCTATAAGGAGCTGAGTATCACAGTCATTTTAAAGCTGCCTAATTGGTGCTTATTGGGCTTTATTGCTGCTCTCCGACATCCACAGGTGTTTTCAATACCTGATTGAAAACACTTCAACAAACCTCTGTTCTTCAGAGTGGTAGTCTTTAAGGGGTTGAATAATTGTGTAAATGAAGAATTCACAAAAGAAACATTTACTACTCTATTACAAAACCAATTGATGTCATTTTAGTTGCATATGGTTCTTTAAGAAGTCCTTGTAGGATTTCATTCTAAATACAATTACAAATGTACACTAAATTCCCTAAAACCCTTTACAGCATTGGGGGGTTGAATAATTTTGAATAAAACTGTAAATATGCAAAATAGTTTTTAAATAGTTTAAACACCACTGAACATAGATGGTGTAAATGGAGCCCTTTTATACCAGCTAAAAACAAATCTTTGGCTCTGCAAAATTTATGTTGTAACATAAAGCTGCAAATTTAGCATGTTATTTATTTTATTTTTTATAAGTCTTTGTATTGAAAATAGAAAAGCGACCTGCACTCGGGATACATATGGTTATATCAGGATTAAATCCATTTTGATAAGGGGCGTGTCACTAGTGATGGACGAACATCCGACGGGACGGTTCGCAAACACTAACCGCAAACTTTCACAAATGTCCGCGAACCGCAAGTTTGCAGCGGGCCCCATTGACTTCAACGGCAGGCGAATATTAAACATTCAGGTCATATTTGCAGCCACAAAATACTCACTAGCTGTGCACAAATAGCATCACAACATGGACACTGACCTACCAGAAGTATTAAGTGAAAAACCAGATACATAAGTAAGTGCCAGCCATTACAAGCCCGAAAAATTAGCCGACAGCCGTTCACCTGACAGCAAACAACCTTGTATTCTGTGGCTGGTAGTACATTAGGCATTCACCGGATACAGAAGTAAGTGTCGGCCATTACAGGCCCCAAAAATTAGCCCACAGGCGTTTACCTGACAGCAAACAACCTTGTATTCTATGGCTGGTGGTACATTAGGCATTGTAACAGCACTGGTGAACGGAGTGAACCACAACTGCGGTTAGCAAGGAATTCAATGCCATTCTCTATGCGACAACTCAGTATTAGGCCCCAGGCGTCACTCCTCGCAACAGGAGTTTGGGGGATCTATACATCATCTATGTGTCACATAAAGAAAGGCGTTAATCCATTACAGCATGCGACCAAGGCTTAGTGTTTAAAATTAGTCTAAGGTCAATATCCCAATACACCACTACATGCAGGTGATTATCAGTAAGGGACCCCAGGCGTCACTCCTAGCAACAGGAGTTTGGGTGTTCTCTACATCATATCAACCTTAGCATGTAGATATGTATTTAGGCCACTAGGGGAGATGCTATAAAATAGCATCAACCCCTAGCATAGAAAAGTTAGAGCGAACATTTTCAACAATTAGGACGAGGCCTATAAGTAGTTTATACTTCTGTCAAGCACGTAGTAAATTGTATTTGTAGTAACAAGTATTAATTTCATATGAGAGGCAATATAGCTCAGGTACTTTGAGAGCACATATAGTATTTGCAGTAACAAGTATTAATTGCGTATGAGAGGTAATATAGCTCAGGTACTTTGAGAGTACATATAGTATTAGCCCACGGCCACAGGCGTTCACCTGACAGCAAACAACTTTGTATTTCGTGGCTGGTGGTACAATAGGCATTCACCGGATACAGAAGTAAGTGCTGCCCATTACATGCCCCGAAAATTAGCCCACAGGCATTCACTGGACAACAAACAACTTTGTATTCTGTGGCTGGTGGTACATTAGGCATTCAATGGATACAGAAGTAGGTGTCGGCCATTACAGACCCCAAAAATTAGCCCACGGCCACAGGCGTTCACCGGACAGCAAACAACTTTGTATGCTGTGGCTGGTGGTTCATTAAGCATTCAACGGATACAGAAGTAAGTGTCGGCCATTAAAGGTCTCAAAAATTAGCCCACGGCCACAGGTGTTCATCTGACAGCAAACAACCTTGTATTTTGTGGCTGGTGGTACATTAGGCATTCACCGGATACAGGAAAAAAGTGTCGGCCAGTACATGCCCAAAAAATTAGCCTACAGGCATTCACCAGAATTTGAATGAATCATGGTCTACTGGTCACATGTGTTGAATTCCTCCCAGATCCATGCTTCATTCATTTTTATATATGTGAGGTAGTCAACACTGTTGTGAGCTAGGCGAGTGCGCTTATCGGTCACGACCCCCCCCCCCTGCTACGCTGAACATCCTTTCGGACAGGACACTGGATGAGGGGGAAGCCAACAGTTCCATTGCAAATTGTGCAAGCTCTGGCTAGAGGTCAAGCCTGCCCACCCATTAGTCCAGCGGTTCATCACTTCTCAGTGCATCCACATCGGCCGTTAACCCGATTTAGTCGGACAACTGTCGGTCTAGGCGTTCCCTGATGCTGGATCCGGAGGACAGCTGTCAATGGGTCGACTGAAAGAATAATCTCATATCATAAGTGACTAATACATCTTCAAACCGCCCTCTTCTTGCAGGCACTGTTGGATTGGTACCCAAAACTGTTTCTCTGTGAGTGGAAATTCGCAAAAGCAAAAAATCAGAATGCAGCATTTCTTGAAGCAAGGCTTGTAAGTGCTGCATTCTGATAGCCCTCTGTGATGGTGGTAACATTTCCGCCATGTTTTGTTTGTACCGGGGGTCTATGTACGTTGCCACTCAGTACTGGTCCTTGCCCTTTATGCTTTTTATACGGGGGTCCCTCTTAAAACACTGGGAGCATGAAGGCCCCCATTTGCACTAAACTGGAAGCGCTGTAGCGGCTTGGCTCTTGCTCATCATCCAGGATAATGTCGTCCTCGTTCTCCTCCCCCCATCCACAGACAACACCAGGGATCCCAGAAAGGTTTAAAGCATGCTCTTCTTGCTCCTCCTCCTCCCCCCGGCACCATCCTCCTCGGACTCCTCTTCAGACTCCCATTGTTGACTTGTCTCAGGTGGAGTAGCCCCCCCTGGGAATTCATCCAGCATTGCGACTTCCTCATCTTCCTGCTTCTGCTCCTCGACGGCTTGATCAATGACACAATGCAATGTACGCTCCAGAAAGAAGACGTAAGGTACAATGTCACTGATGACGCACTGGCTGCAACTGACTAGTTTGGTGATCTCATCAAATGGCCGCAGAAGTCTGCATGAGTCGTGCATGAGCAGCCACTGGCACAGTGGAAAAAAAAACAAGCTCCCCAGAACCTGTCCTGCCGCAGAGTTTGTACAGGTAGTCGTTTACTGCATGTTTCTGCTGGAGCAGCCTATAAAGCATTTACAATGTTGAGTTCCATCGCGTCGGGCAGTCACAAATAAGACGTCTGACGGGCAGGTTGTGTCGCAGCTGAATGTCAGCAAGGCGAGCCATGGCCGTGTAAGATCTTCTGAGATGGGTCGAAGTAAGCTTCTTTATAAAGGGGTAGGTTCTGATTCACTAACTGTTTCCAGAAAATGCTTGTGGGTGGGGTTGGTTTCTTCCAATGAAGTGTGATGGCTTTTCTGGCATAAAATAGTAACAAACTCACTATAGTGCGCCCCGCTACAGTGGGGATGAACTGCCTAACCAGTCATAGGCATAGAGAGTTGCAAAGGGATGTTGCTGACCAAACGGATGCATGACAATACTTCCTCCCAAAATCCCACTATAGCTGGGCAGGTCCAGAAGATCCAGGTAAAGTCTCCCGGAGTTCCCCCACATTTCTAGCATTCCAGTGAGAGACTGGAATTAATTTTGTGTAGACTGTATGGGGTAAAATAGGCACTATGGGTTTTTTAAACTGTATTAGATGGTCTCTAAGAGAGACTAGAGGTCAGAAAGGGAAGTCCCAGATATCATCCCAGTCATCACTATCGAGTTCCGGGATGTCCTAGAGCCAACAAGCCCTGAGTCGATCCATGACTGGTGGAACGACTCTAAGGAGACACATCCACACTGACTACACCACCACTGACCACCAGTGTATGGGGGGCTTTCTCCACTGACCACCAGTGTAAGGGGAGGCTTTCTTCACTGACCACCATCATAAGAGGGCACTTCTCCATTGACCACCAATGTAAGGGGGCTTTCTCCAATGACTTCAGTGTAAGGCAACCATTATACTGAATGTAAGGAGTCCTTATCCCACAAATCACCAATAAGGGGGTTCTACTCCACTGACCACCAATCTAGGGGGACATAACTCAAATCATCTATGTGATCGGGTCACTTCACTGATACAAATCTGATGGAACAAATCAGTTGTCACTCTTTCATTCTTTTCTGCCCATTATTATTATTATTTTGTAATTAGTACTGAAAATATGTTATGTTATGTCATATAGAGGAGAGTGGGTGTTAAAAAAGGTACACTTTGAATGTCAGATGCGCAAGGTACATCATAATGGCATTTTTGTATAGGCTAAAGGGAATATAAATACATAATGTACTTATTGATGAAGTTCTGTTTTATCTGCTAATATTCTTAAACATATTTTGATGAAATAAGTAGAGTTATGGTATTTTTTGATAGGTTAAAAAAATCTATGAGAATGAGAAGCGTCTACAAAAGGGTGATCATAATATTGAACTCTTGGTGAAGGATTTTCAGAAGAACTATCACATGTATGTGTATCCTGTTCACTGGCAATTTAGCCAGCTTGATCAACATTCTATAGACAGGTATGTTTTCATAACACAGGGATAAATGTCATCCATGTATTCCATAAGAATACCTGATGTTAAATCAATATAATACTACCTTTCAGATTTTTGCCCATTTGTGATTTCTGACATCTGATCTGATCCGCTAAAATTAGACGGATGGTGATACGTCGCTATCCATCCTGGCCGATCGAATCAGGTGAGATCTGATGAAAATGGTTTTGCTGTCCGTTTTCATCTGATCTCTTCATAGACAAGCAGATAGGGACCTGTTATCAGTGGAGATCAACGGAGAGATCCCCCGCTGAGCTGGCGAACGCCGCTGACGGATCCGTCCCCATGTTGAAGGGGCGTAAAAGTCTATTTCTTGATTTTTTTCAGAAAAATTATAGTATTTTTGATTATTATTTATGAAATGATTTCTAACACTAATATATACTACTTTTACATGTTTCACATGGGATAGAAAGTTTATAGAAAAGACTTGATGAGAATTAAACTTAGGGCATACATACAGGCATCATATAAACATAACCAACCGCAATTGCCATGGAAGGTCCCTGGTTCTAACATGCAAAGCCTCATTTGTAGGTGCTGGAGAGTAGCCTGCATCCCACAATGCAACATTCTATCTTTTTTACGCTATGCAGATGCCATGACAGTAAGGCCGTGTACACACGACCAAATAGATTTGTTCAAATCGGTCGGGCCGACCGATTTGAACAAATCTGTCTGCTGCCGTTTTGGTTTGATCGCGTGTACACACGATCAAACCAAAATCCCCGCCAGCAGACAGCGCGCTGACGTGTCGGTGACGTTGATGCCGCCACGTCACCGCACCAGGAAGTAAAACACTTCCGCGCATGCGTCAAAACCATTCGACGCGTGTGCGAGAAGACATGTCTGCTGGTTAGCGTACTAACCAGCAGACATGTCGGGCGGACGGGTTTCCAGCCAACAGATTTGAAAGCATGCTTTCAAATCTGTCGGCTGGCCAAATCCGTCGGCTCGCCCGTACACACGATTGAATCTGTCTGCTGGGACGGTCGGGCCGACCGTTTCCAGCAGATAGATTTGATTGTGTGTACGCGGCCTTAGAGTAGTTCTCATTCTTCGATTATGATATAGGGGGGGGGGGACTCCTTGGGTCACTTCTCAGGGTAATTAATAAGTGGTTTCAATCAGTATTAGCAACTTATAGTCCTTACACTTTTGCCATAAGTTTAAAAAAAAATCCATGAAGGATGTATTTGATCGGCAATTGGTTCTCATGATTCTTGTTTGATAGAAAAGACTCTTAAGCCCAATACACACTATCAGTTTTCCTGACGGTTTTCTCTTCAGGTTTACCAAAACCATCTAATATGAGGTCAAACCTCAAGAGTTTCAATTTGTATGCAATCAGGCAGGCCCTTGTACTACATGGTTTTGGTAAACCTGATGAGAAAACCGTCAGGAAAACTGATAGTGTGTATGGGGCTTCACAGATGCTCCTATTATATTACCCCTACTATAAGCTCTGGTACTATTTGCGGCCAAGGAGCAGGAGAGAGCACCTGCCCTTAGAAGTAGACCGGTCAAATAGGTGTCATGAAACAGATTAACTTAGAGCGGCACAAAGAAAATAAAGAACTTGCACCCTAAGTCACGGCGGCGTAGTGTAAATGGGCCGGCATAAGCCCGCGTAATTCAAAGTAGGCTGGTAGTGGGCGTGTTGTATGGAAATGAATCGTGACCCCACGTAAATGACGTGCCTAACGAACGGTGCATGCTCCGTCTGTGGACGTATCCCAGTGAGCATGCTCCAAAATCACGTCGGAAATACTCAATGCTTTCAACGTGAACGTAATTTGCGCAAATCGGATCGCATATTCTTCGTGAATTCTTTGTGAATAGCATGCTTGCTTCTCTACATTGTGCCGGCGTAGCGTAAAGACGATACGCTACGCCGGCATAAATATACGCCGCTCTACATGAATCCGGGCCTTTGTCTTTGGTATACTCTTCTATTAGTATTGTCAGATCTACTCTTGCTTGCTTGTTCTTTTTAGACATCTTCTCAAACATATTGATGATACGAAAGATCATTGTCAACCCTTTTTGTCTCTTGCTCTGTATTGTATTGCAGGCTACTTACAAGATCTGAACTTTCTGCACTGCGTGCCCCATTGATCCCAATGGAACATTGTGTGACAGCATTTTTACAGGGCTGCAACACAAATGATGATAAACACATTTCCCTTCAGGAATGGTGTCACTGTTTTGGAATCAAAGATGGTAATGTTTATGTGTAAAGGTGTCTATAATTTCTGCCTTGAATTGTACAAAGTACGGACAGCTTGTATATTACCAGTGGAGCAAATGAGCCAGTGTTTTTTCCACAGTGCTACTGATGTGGGAAAAGGTGTCCACAGTGATCATCTTTATTTATGCATTCAAAAAGTTGCAAGTATTGCAGGAGTATAGAGATGTAAATTATGTTATATCAGTTTGTAAACTGTGGGTGGTTTACCTGTGTCTGATAATGGAAAATAACCAACAATTACAATTCTAATATACAAAGCATATAATGACTCATTTATACAAATATATATATATATATATATATATATACAGTACTACCTACTGTATGAAACATGTGAGGCCGCGTACAGACGTTCGGTCCAACCCGATGAGAATGGTCCGACGGACCGTTTTCATCAGTTCAGCGCTGAAGTGGCCTGATGGTCTGATGTGCGTACACACCATCAGTCCAAAATCAGATCGGGTCAGAACACGGTGATGTAGAACACAACTACGTGCTGAAAAAACGAAGTTCAATGCTTCCAAAGCATGCGTCGACTTCATTCTGAGCATGCGCTGGTTTTTGGTCCAATGCTTTTGCGTACAAACCATCGGTTTGGTCCGATTGTCAGACGTCCATCGGTCCGATTTTAAAGCAAGTTTTCAACTTTGGTCCGACGGACGACGGTCCGATGGGCCGTACACACGCTTGGTTTGGACCGATGAAACTGGCCTTAAGGTCAGTTTCATCGAACAAAACCGATCGTGTGGCCGCGGCCTGAAAGAGCAACAAGCCCCTAGTTTAGTTTTTTTCTTAGCAGAGACTAACCACCACGGTTTTCCTCCTGCTCATTTTTTACTGGTGGCAGCACAAACATAGTCTCTATAAGCTGCCGATAGTTTCAACCACTCCTCACCAAAGTTTCCATCCCCATTCTGCCAACCGATGGTTGCTGGTTCTAAGCTGTCCATGACCCACTGGCAACTATAGCACCAGAAACAAAAGTAGAGCCACTCACCTTATAAAATCCCAGAATGAGTTTTATTGATGTTATGTGGTACAAGGTAAATCCACATGCTCCTCTCCACTAGGATCTTTGTCATACAGTCACCATGGTTATCTTCACAGACGTTGGCCTTCACAGTGAAGTTCAGGTTTGGATGGGTGACATGGGTGGAAAGCTGGAAGGATATCAAGACTGGTAACAAAGATGCTCAGACAGCAGTAGCAATAGGAGAAGTAATCTGTACACCTGGCTGCAGATCACATGTCCTGCCACCTCTCCCTCATCAGGGGAGTTCTCACTAAGCTGCTGAGGAAGGGAAACATACATTCACTGTGCATGTCCAGAAGTCCATGATGAGAGTGATGGAGGTGTTCTTTGTCCAACATCACTTTGATATTAAAAACCTGGAGGCTGGTAAGGGCATTATAAATAATGTTGCTTGCTTATCATCTACCCTAGAGATAAGCAGTGTATAGGTCTACTTTACAACAGGTGGGGGATCCAGCATCCAAGTGCCACTTGGCCTGCCTACATGAAGATCTTGCACGGCACCTACAATAAGCTAAAACAAATAAAAAGGTGAACCATTTCCCACAGCCTCAATAAACTACACTAAGTGTAAAGGAGACAGGCTGTGAATTTTAAATAAAAAAAAAACTCCATGGCAATCGGTAGCCAGGAGCATAGAGAAACAATTGGCTAGGGAATGTCATTCATCCAGGGTCACACAGCACATCAACCATAGCATCATGATCACAGATATTGGGAGAAGATTCAGTTTGCAACAGATAATGGTGTACTAGAATCAGCTCACACCGGCAGGAGCACTATACAAGACTACACAGGAGCACACATGGATGCTTAAAATAATCAGGCAACTCATTCCCATCAATTTGCCCTTTTCTCATGTTTTTGCAATGATAGTGGAGGTATTTAAAATACTGTGTAGACTTGCACTCCTGCGGGTGTGAGCTGATTCAAGTACACCAGTGCTGGCTTTGTCTGTGACAGTTGGTTGGTGCCAAGCTCCAGATTATCACATGTTGTTATGCCAATATCTTCAGACTACTGTGTAAGTTGCTATTGTTTTTACTTTTTTGACTCCTACCTGCACTCTGTATTTGTGTCTCTATTATCCACAAAATGCTGCCCGTTCCCACCAGCTGCATTCAGGATGGCATCATCAGCATGAGTGAGAGTACTTCGCATGATTTTACCAGCATCCACAAACCCAGTTCCCATGCTACAACATTGAATCTTACTTACTACACAACATCACAGCCCATGAAGAACCTTGGCCTCCTGGTTTAGGCATTCACAATCGTTTTTTTTTTTTTGTTGCATAATAGGATTGTTATTCCAATGCTTAAACCCAAACTGAAGTCCAAAGTGCTGGGTGGTCCTACCAGTAGGATAGCGCACTGTAGAAGTTCAAAATGTTTATTATGTTTCCATTAGACATGAGCATTTAGTTTCGTTACGAATTCGAATTCGGACAAATTTTTCATTATTCGGAAATTCGGATGCATCCGAATTTCCGAATTACAAAATTAACAAATTTAAACAAATTCGAAAAAACGCGAACGAAATTCGAATTTGAAACGAATTCGAATCGAATTCGAAAACAAATCCTATTTGAATCTAATTAGAAAACAATTCCAATCGAAAACAAATTCGAATGAAAATTGAAAGCAAATTTGAATCAAAATCTAAAAAATATAAATCGATTTCTAAAAAAGAATACAATAAAATAGAATATAAAATAATAAAACAATAGAATGAAAATCAAAGAATAGTAAAGAACAGATTAAATTGTAATCAAATACAATAATACAAATACATACAACCAAATTCGGTTGAAATAATTTCAAATTCGGTTGAAATAATTTCAAATTCGGTGGAAATAATTTCCAATCCGGTGGAAATAATTTCCACAAATAATTTCCAATCCGGTGGAAATAATTTCCAATCCGGTGGAAATAATTTCAAATTCGGTTGAAATAATTTCAAATTCGGTTGAAATAATTTCAAATTCGGTTGAAATAATTTCAAATCCGGTTGAAATATTAACGATAGCGGAGGAAATATTATTGAATTCTGTTGAAATATTTTCGAATCCGATCAAAATATGATCGAATTTGAATCCGGTAGAAATATTATCGAATCCGGTAGACATGTTTTCGAATTCGACCGGGTTTTTTCGAATTTGGTCGAAAACTATTGAATTCGACCAAGTTTTTTCGAATTCGGTCGAAAACGATCGAATTCCGAAAACGAATTTAACAAAATTATCGAATCTAACTTAACAAAATTAATTAAATAACTAATTAAAACGAAACTAAACAAAACACATTTTTTCCTTTTGCACATGTCTAGTTTCCATAACAAACCCCCCTCTTCTTTTGGATTGCAGCTGCAGAAACAGTTGTACAGGCAGTATCCTTCTCTGCTCTTTTTTTTGACAGAACATGCACGATTATTATATATACATGTGTGGCCATACGTATGATGTTAGAGAATACACAATGTAGACACTGTGGTGATGATCTGGAGTACCACCTGTTTTAGTGAACTTTTTTCTGGTTTCTACATAAAATATTTAACTTGAACATTTTTATTTTGCTTTATAGGTGATATAGATGAAAACCTTTTGTTCTGAATGAAGCCTATTATTCCATGCTCAGTCTAAGAATGTGATTTCCTTGACAAGATATGGAACAGAAACATAATATCTACAACAAACAACACAAGTTCCACTTGATTCTTTGACACAATCCTGGAATATCTTAGAAAATAGCAATTAATATTCTAATACTGACATATCTGTGTGCTTACTAAAGTTAACATACATTTATTTTTTATTGAAGCCAAGGAATCACTACTGATAAAAAAATATGTGGGCTGCCACTGGTGACCTCTACCTTTGGAAATGTTAATTATCTGTCATGCTAATCATATTGCTTCAGGCTAAGTTATAGCCTGGAACAGGTGTTCACATACAAAGTTCTGAGTTTGTTCCGTCTCAGCGAGAATCAAAGCCATGGAGAGCTAGGTAACTGATATTTTCAGAAGCCATATTCAACTAAATGGTTCAATCATTATAATTTTTTTAACCACTTGACCTCTGGAATGTTTTCATGACCAGGGCATTTTTTGCTATTCAGCATTGTGCTTTTTAACTAGCAATTGCGATCATACAACACTACGCAAATTAACTTTTTATTATTTTTTCACACAAATAGAGTTGTCTTTTGGTTTTATGTGATTTTAATTTTAAATTTTTTATCTTATAAACGAACAATTAAAAAAAAAAACAATTGTATATTAATTGGTTTGTATGACAGTTGAAGTATCTACAAACTCTGGTATATGTCCTGGAATTTTACACAGCTATGATGTTATACTGTAATGGTAGTGATCAGCGACATATACTGTAGTGGGATTGTAATAGGGTGGCAGGCAATCTGGCGCTAACAGACACTATCTTGGAAGGACACTTAGGCCTCGTACACACGATCAAATCTGTCTGCTGGAAACAGTCGGCCCGACCGTCCCAGCAAACAGATTCGATCGTGTGTACGGGCGAGCCGACGGATTTGGCCACCCGACAGATTTCAAAGCATGCTTTGAAATCTATCGGGTGGGAATCCGTCCGCCCGACATGTCTGCTGGTTAGTACACTTACCAGCAGACATGTCGCCTCGCACCGCCGCCGAATGGATTCGGCGCATGCGCGGAAGTGTTTTACTTCCTGGTGCGGTGACGTGGCGGCGTCAACGTCACCGCCACGTCACCGATACGTCAGCGCGCCGTCTGCTGGCGGGGATTTTGGTTTGCTCGTGTGTACACGCGAGCAAACCAAAATCCAAACAGAGAGATTTGTTCAAATCGGTCGTACAGACCGTTTTGAACAAATCTATTGCCTCGTGTGTACGAGGCCTTAGGCCGCGTACACACGATCGAATCTATCTGCTGAAACTGGTCCGCAGACCAGTTTCAGCGGACAGATTCGATCGTGTGTACGGACTAGCAGACAGGTTTCCAGCAGACAAAAGTTTTAAAGCATGCTTTAAAACTTGTCTGCTGGAAACCCGTCTGTCCAACATGTCCGCTGGTTAGTACGCCTAACCAGCGGACGAAAATCCCCCGCATGTGTCGAATGGATTCGACGCATGCGTGGAAGTATTTTACTTCCTGGTTCGGTGACGTGGCGGCGTCAACGTCACCGCCACGTCACCGCGCTGCCTGTCCGCGGGGATTTTGGTTTGATCGTGTGTACACAGATCAAACCAAAATAGCCCAGCAGACATGTCCGATGAAAACGATCTGTCAGACCGTTTTCATCGGATAAATCTCCTCGTGTGTACGCGGCCTTACTAACGCTAAGGTCACTAGTGACACTAATACAGTGATTAGTAATAATACTGGACACTGAACTAATGGCTGGGAAGGGGTTAAAATATAAGGGCAATGAAGGGGTTAACTATATGCCACAAATGTGTAATGTGTGTAATATGTGCTGCATCTTAGGCCGCGTACACACGAGGGGATATGTCCGCTGAAAACGGTCCGATGGACCGTTTCAGCAGACATCTCCGCTCGTGTGTATGGGCTAGCGGACAGATTTCTCCACCCGACAGATTTCAAAGCAAGCTTTGAAATCTATCCGGTGGGAATCTGTCCGCCCGACATGTCTGCTGGTTAGTACACTTACCAGCAGACATGTCGGCTCCCACCGCCGCCGCGCCGCTGCCGAATGGATTCGGCGCATGCGCGGAAGTGTTTTACTTCCTGGTGCGGTGACGTGGCGGTGACGCGGCGGCGTCAACGTCACCGCCGCGTCATCGCCACGTCACCGCGCCGTCCGGCGGCGGGGAATTTGATCCGATGGTGTGTACACGCCATCGGATCAAACTCCCGATCGGACATATCCGATGGAAATGGTCCGCGGACCGTTTTCATCGGATATATCCGATCGTGTGTATGGGGCCTTACTTTACTCTCTGGCTGTTTTTCTCCCTGTTTTTCATGGATAAGAAACAGCTGGATTGCTGTTCCTATGCACACAGAGTTCTGTGTGTTTGTAAACACAGAACTGTCTGTGATTGGACACAGCTGATCTCAGCTGACTACAGCTGAGATCAGATGCCGTAAGAGAATGCGTAATGACTACAGATGCCGTAAGAGAATGCGACGGACGATCGTAACTTCGTGGATTGCCGGAAAAAGCTAATTTGCATATCCCCGACGCTGAAAACGACGCAAACTCAACCCAGCGGGCGGAAAAAGATTGCAGCGTAGATCCGAAGCCCGAAGCCGCTGTATCATGGTTTGAGGATTCAAACTGATGGTACGACGCGGGTAATTTGAAATTGCTCCGGTCTAACAGGAGATAGACCACAGTAATGGCTCTGTGAATCTGGCCCAGTGTGTGCAATTACCTGCATTTTCTCATAATCGCTTGATTGTTAAAGGGGTTGTAATGTTTGTTTTTTATTTTCTAAATAGGTTTCTTTAAGCTAGTGCATTGTTGGTTCACTTACCTTTTCCTTAGATTTCCCTTCTAAGGGCCAGATTCAGATACACTTAATATTGCGCTGCGTAATCGAAATACTCTACGCTGCCGTATTTTACCAGGCTCTAACTGGAATTCTGGTAGATTTTTGCCCGTACGCTACGGCGGCGTAGTCTATTTCTCGCCGCGTAATCGAAATACACGATTAGGGGGCGTGAAGCATTTAAATTAGGCGCGTCCCCACGGCGATCGAACTGCGCATGCTCCGTTCAGAAATTTCCCGCCGTGCATTGCACGAAATCACGTCGTTACGTCATTCGTTGTTTGAGTAGCGTCGTTTACGAACATTCCTATTCCCGGACGACTTATGTAAAAAATAATACAAGACGTCGGAAAACGTAGAAATTCGACGCGGGAACGACGGCCAAACTTAACATGGGCTGTCTAATATTAGACCAGCAAAAAGCTGGTATAGTGTTACGTAAAAAAAAGATGACTAAAGGTGCCGCAAGAGATTGCGATTGAAGATCGTAATTTCTGGGATCGCCGGCAAAAGCTCATTAGCATACCCCCGACACGGAAAACGCCGGGAAGTCCACCCAGTGGCCGCAATTTTATTGCAGCGTAGATCCAAAGGCGTACGAACACATAATCCAGTCGAATTGAAGCCCGCAGCCGTCTATTCATGGTTTGAGGTTTTCGACTAGCTAGAAAACGTGCGTAATTTGAAATGACTCCAGTCTAACACCAGTTAGACAGGCGTAATCGCTCTGTGAATCTGGCCCTAAATGTTTTTGTTTTTCTTCTGAATAACCCACTTCCTGTTTCTCCTTAGTAATCTTGCCCCCATGTTCTGAATGGGGGTTAGACAGCCAGAACAGCTTACTGAGCAGGAACAGGAAGTGAGAAATTCAGACAAAGAAAACAAAGAAAAAAAACATTTAGAAGGTAAATCTAAGGAAAAGGTAAGTGAACCAACAATGCACTAGCTTAAAGGAACCTGTTTCGAAAATAAAAAATGAACCTTTACAACCCCTTTAACTGCTGCTTAACCAGATCATGACATGTGATACTTTAATTCCATTGTATCTATTGGTAAGAAGATTGGACATTTCATTAAAAAGAAAACCGCAAATGTTATTATCAATTGACTACAGAATAAAAAATATATTATGGTGACATATGTGATAAAGAAACCATACTATACTCTTTTTAAATCTGGTTTAATTGTAATAATATATGCTTGATTCAGACCTGTGACTATATAATTATTCTCCTATCCAGGTCTCAGACAGTTGAGGCTTTGTGTTTATTACATCATACCAATGTTATTAAAAACCATCCACAAGAATTCATGTGTTATGACTGTTATTAAAAGACTGATGTGTGCAGTCTTTCTACCTATGTACCTGTTTGAACTTTAAAGATGTTATCTAACCTCAGTTAAAGTAGAACAAAATCCAAAACTGTTTTAGTTCCTTTTGCATAGAATGAGGGAACATTGTAACCCCTGCAGGTTTTTTTCAATCTGTGTCCAACTGGGGAGATTTCCTTTCACTTCATGTCCTGTAACGAAAACAGGAAGTTTAGGTCAACATAGCCAGTGTCTCCATTAAAAGATTTCCCCTTTATTCTTGTTCTGTGACAGCCCAAAATTTGTGATTTTCTTTTATTGTCACTCTTAGGCCCTGTACACACGATCAGACATGTCTGATGAGACTTGTCTGATGGACCGTTTTCATCAGACAACTCTGAACTTGTCTGATGATCTGATGTGCGTACACACCATCGGACCAAAATCCGATCAGACCAGAACACGGTGACGTAGAACACAACAGCGTGATGATTCTGAGCATGCACAGGTTTTTGGTCCGATGCTTTTGTGTACTAACCAGCGAACCTGTCCGACGGACAGGTTCCATCAGACAGGTTTTTATTTTTTTCCAAAATTCTTTTTTTAATTTTTTCAACAGTACAATAAATACAACATACAATACTCCTACAGACATACAACATACATGGTCTCACTAAGTACCCCTTACAAAAAAATTTAAATAAAGACAGTGGGGGACACCTTCTACCAATTACAACTACTGGATTTTCCCTTCCCCGTTTCATACCCAGGCCTACACTTCCTACGTGTACCCAGGGGGGGGATACAGGGGGAGGGCATAGAAGCCAGAGAGGAGGGAGAGGAGAGAGAAGAGAAGGAAAAAGAAAAAAAATATATATATATATAAAAAATAAAAACCACATCTATTTTAGGGAAATAATTTCCATTATTGTGTATATACTTCAGTGCACAAAAAAAAAAAAAAAAAAAAACACGTCTATTTTAAGGGAAATATCTTTCCATTATGTGTACTATACTTAAGGTTAAAAAAAAAAAAAAAACACAATCTATTTTAAGGAAATAATTTCCATTATTGTGTATATACTTAAGTGCACTACACACAAAAAAAAATATATATATATATATATATATATATATATATATATATATGATAGAAGGGGGATCCAGTTCCCCTATATTGTGGAAAGTGAAAAAGAGTAAACAGTCTATTTTAGGGGAAATAGTTTTCCATTTTTTGGAATAAAAAAAAAAAAGGAGAAACAATCTATTTTAGGGAAATTTTCTATTTTAGGGAAATTATTTCCATTATTGTGTTTATGCTTAAAGTGCACTACAATAAAAAAAAAAAAAAATTGAAAATATATGATAGACGGGGGATCCAGTTCCCCGATGTTGTGGGAAGTAAAAAAGACTAAACAGTCCATTTTCGGGGAAATAGATTTCTATTTTTTGGGATAAACTTAAAGTGCAAAAAAAAAAAAAAGGAGAAAATCTATTTTAGGAAAATTATTTCCATTATTGTGTTTATACTTAAAGTGCACTCCAAAAAAGAAAAAAGAAAAAAAAGGACAAAAAGTTAGCAGGAGAGGAAAGGGAAGGCAAACATCCCACCCCTCCTATTCCCCTCTGCCCCCTCCCACCTCACCCTCCCCACGGCCCCCCAAATCCCTGTATTCCCTCCATCCCCTCCAGATCACATCATATCTTGTCCTGGAGTCAGTATGGAAGGACCACAGTTCCTCTATCACTCTCATTTTATCTATTTCCTGTAGCCATTCTCCAATCGAGGGCGCTTCTTTTTTTCTCCAAATCCTTGGTATTAGTGCCTTGGCTCCATTCAATAGGAACGGAACCAAGGAACCTCTATACTTTTTCCTGGACACCCTCGTGGTATGGAACAAACAAGCCCAAGGGTCATGCTTTATCTCCTGTTCACTTATTTTCTTTACCAGCACCAGTATCTCCTTCCAGTACACCTGTATCAGGGGGCACTGCCACCATATATGGGCATGGGTTCCTTCCATCCCACACTCTCTCCAGCATAGGGGTGAGGCCTCACTATTTATTCTATGTAGTTTCATTGGGACTTAGTACCATTTAGTAAGTAACTTATAATTGGTTTCTTTTACTTTTGCACCCATCGATGTAGAATGGACATAATCTAATACCTGTCTCTTCTTGTCAGTGGATATAGTTTGATTCAGTTCTATTTCCCAACTTTCTACTATTTTCAATCCTACTGGTTCTCTCGTAGTTGTTAATATTTTGTATATACTTGATATTCCCTGTTTTCCAGTTGCCCCTTGAGTTATATATTTCTCCCATAGATTTAATTCATTCATAGCTCGCAGGGGTTTTGGCAAAGTGCTTACAAAATGTTGGACTTGACTATGCCTCCACCTGTCCCCTGGGGACAATCCATATTTTTCTTATCCATAATCTTTCAATTTTAAGGTGTCCGAGTTTGCCCACCTCAGGTACATCCCGGCTCCCTTACCCGGTGGGAAGAAATCTGTGCCCATAAGCGGCAACAGCGGACTATTGTAGGGCCATTTTTTTATCCTACATACTCTATCCCATATTCTAAAAGTTTCTTTTGTTATTAGAGGAGTATCACGAGGCAGTCCTCTATATTGCTTCGGTACCCATATTCTATTTTCCAACTCCTTTTTACTTAGACTTTCTTCAACTTCCACCCACTTTTTCCCCCCCCCCCCCATCCTCATCCTGGGCCCAGTCTATAATCCCCCTTAATACCGCCGCCTCATAATACCTTTTAAAATCCGGCAGCTGTATTCCTCCTTCCCCTTTAGATCTAATCAGGGTCTCTACTGCTATACAAGGTTTTTTCCCCTTCCATATAAAGCTCCTTATTATCCTTTCTAAGACTTTAAAGTAGGTTTCTGGGATTTTTATCGGGAGTGTTTGAAAGATATATAGGGCTTTGGGCAATATCATCATTTTTATAGTGTTTATCCTTCCCCACCATGATACTCTGTCTATACTGTATCCTTTTAATTCTGATTTTACTTTATTCAATAATAGTATATAGTTATCTTCATAGAGGTATCTTTCTGTACTGGACAGGAATACACCTAGATATTTCATCCTTCTCTGCTTCCACCTAAATGGATATATGGCCTCAAGGTGGACTCAGTGATACGCTCAGTATCTCCGTTTTTTCTTTATTGATTTTTAGATTCGAGATCTCACCATATTGTTCATATTCCACCATTATCCTCGGCAAAGTCAGCCTGGGATTAGATACATATAGCATCATGTCGTCCGCGAACGCAGATATCTTGTGCTCCCTACTGTTTAATTTTATCCCTTCTATTTCCTGATTCATCCGTATTGTTTCCAATAACGGCTCTAATGAGAGGACAAATAAAAGGGACGATAACGGGCAACCCTGACGGGTCCCGTTAAAGAGTGGGAAACTGTCCGACAGGGTACCATTCACCCTCACCTGGGCCGAGGGTTTTGAATATAATGCCCCTATCCACCTAAGCATACTCGGACCAAATCCTATATGGGACAGGTTTGCTAACATGAATTCCCAGTCCAACCTGTCAAACGCCTTTTCGGCATCTAATGACTGGAATAACACTGGTTCTTTATTCTTTTTAGCCTTTTGTATCAAGAATAACACTCTTAGGATATTTTCTCTTGTTTCTCTCCCAGGTATGAACCCCGCCTGATCATTTTCTATTAGACCTGCCAGGAGCGGTCTTATTCTCTTGGCAAGAATTTTTGAATAAATCTTTATGTCCACGTTTATCAGAGATATCTGCCTATAGCTGGCACATAGAGAAGGATCCTTGTCCTCCTTCCCTATCAGAGTTATGTGGGCATTCAAAGCCTCTTTGCGTATTGCCATTCCCCCCCCAATGGAGTTAATATATTTCTGGAAGAATGGCACTAGGATCTCCCCAAATCTCTTGTAATATAATGACGTATACCCATCAGGGCCGGGGGTCTTTCCCATTTTAATATTCCTGATAGTTTGACTTATTTCCTCTTTTGTTATCTCTTTCTCTAAATTACTTATTACTTCCTCTGCTAGATCCAGGGTCTTAAGCTTTTCTAGATATTGTTTAATTTTTTCCCTTTTATTCTGAACTTCTATTGCCCCTTGCCCTTTGTTGACATTGTATACATTTTGATAATACTCTTGAAATATTTTAGTTATCTCCAGTGGCGGAACTTTCAGTGTCGCTGCAGTCGCCGTCGCGACTGGGCCCTGCCGTTCTGGCGCTGTGGGGGGGCCCTAATTGCCGGGTGCCTACATTGCGGTTTAATATAGTAATGTAGTGTGAATTTCAGTGGAGGAGTCTAAGCCGCGGTAGCGCTGGCTCCGGCTGCAGAACCACCTCCATCTTCTGTCCACTGGTTGCTAGAGCCGCTTGGCGTGTAGCAACCAGTGACATCACGGCTGCAGTGCCCCCCCTCCGTGTTCAGAGCTGAAAGCGCGGGAGGATTTCACTTCCTCCTCCAACCTCCGCGCTACTGCTCTGCCTCTGTCTCCTGGGGTCCAACACAGCTGAGCTCCGAGGCTGCCTCTTGACATACCAGAGAGGCACAGTTTCACAAGATCTGAGAGGAAGAGCAGCAGCAGCTGAAAACAACAACAAAGAGTGGTGACCCGGGGAGCAGCAAGAGGCTGGCTGGAAGGAACAGCGCGAGAGAGTGAGAGAGAAGACCTGACCTGAGCAGCAGTGACATCCTCCCAGAGCCTGCACACCTTTCCCCAACGTCTGCTCCAGCTGTGTCTGTCATCAAGAACAAACATAGGCTGACCAGGGACAGAGGACAAGGATGGGCTGGAGGTAGGTGCATCGCACACACCTACCCACAGACAGGGGCTGGGACAGGGGGTACAGGAAGCAGGCCAGCCTCTCTCTCTCCCTCCCACCCCCTCTCTCTGATCCACCTCTCTCTCTCCCCCCCTCCTCTCTCTTCTCTCTCTCTCTCCCTCCCCCCCCCTCCCTCTCCCCCTCTCTCTTCTTCCCTCCCCCTCTCTCTCTCTCTCTCTCTCTCTCTCCCCCCTCCTCTCTCTCTCCTCCTCTCTCTCTACCACCTCTCTCTCTCTCTACCACCTCTCCCTCTCTCTACCACCCTCTCTCTACCACCTCTCTCTCTCTCCCCCCTCTCTCTCTCTCTCTCTCCTCTCTCTCCTCTCTCTCTCTCTCCTCTCTCTACTCTCTCTCTCCCCTCTCTCTCTCTCTCTCTCTCTCTCTCTCTCTCTCTCTCTCTCTCTCTCTCTCTACCACCTCTCTCTCTCTCTACCACCTCTCTCTCTCTCTACCACCCCTCTTTCTCTCTACCACCCCTCTCTCTCTCTACCACCCTCTCTCTCTCTCTCTCTCTCTCTCTCTACCACCTCTCTCTCTCTCCTCTCTCTCTCTCTCTCTCTCTCTCTCTCTCTCTCTCTCCCTCTCTCTCTCTCTACCACTCCCTCTCCCTCCCCCTCTCTCTCTCTCCCCTCCCCTCTCTCCCCTCCTCTCTCTCTCTCTCTCTCTCTCTCTCTCTCTCTCTCTCCACTCTCTCTCTCTCTCTCTCTCTCTACCACCTCTCTCTCTCTCTCTACCACCCCTCTCTCTCTCTACCACCCCCTCTCTCTCTCTCTCTCTCTCTCTCTCCTCTCTCTCTCTCTCTACCTCTCTCTCTCTCTCTCTCTCTCTCTCTCTCTACCACCTCTCTCTCTCTCTCTACCACCTCTCTCTCTCTCTCTCTCTACCACCCCTCTCTCTCTACCACCCCTCTCTCTCTCTACCCCTCTCTCTCTCTCTACCACCCCTCTCTCTCTCTCTCTCTCTCTCTCTACCACCTCTCTCTCTCTACCACCTCTCTCTCTTTCTCTACCACCTCTCTCTCTCTCTCTCTACCACCTCTCTCTCTCTCTCTCTCCTCTCTCCACCCCTCTCTCTCTCTCTCTACCACCTCTCTCTCTCTCTCTCTCTACCACCTCTCTCTCTCTCTCTACCACCTCTCTCTCTCTCTCTCTCTACTCACCTCCTCTCTCTCTCTCTCTCTCTCTCTCTCTCTCCTCTCTCTACTCCTCCTCTCTCTCTCTCTCTCTCTCTCTCTCTACCACCTCTCTCTCTCTCTACCACCTCTCTCTCTCTCTCTCTCTCTCTACCACCTCTCTCTCTCTCTCTACCACCTCTCTCTCTCTCTCTCTCTCTCTACCACTCTCTCTCTCCACCTCTCTCTCTCTACCACCTCTCTCTCTCTCTACCACCTCTCTCTCTCTCTCTCTCTACCACCTCTCTCTCTCTCTCTCTACTACCACCTCTCTCTCTCTCTCTCTCTCTCTCTCTACCACCTCTCTCTCTCTCTCTCTCTCTCTCTCTCTCTCTCTACCACCTCTCTCTCTACTCTCTCTCTCTCTCTCTCTCCACCTCTCTCTCTCTCTCTCTACCTCTCTCTCTCTCTCTCTCTCTACCACCTCTCTCTCTCTCTCTCTCTCTCTCTCTCTCTCTCTACCACCTCTCTCTCTCTCTCTCTCTACCACCTCTCTCTCTCTCTCTCTCTCTCTCTCTCTCTCCTCTCTCTCTCTACCACCTCTCTCTCTCTCTACCACCTCTCTCTCTCTCTACCACCTCTCTCTCTCTCTCTCTACCACCTCTCTCTCTCTCTACCACCTCTCTTTCTCTCTCTACCACCTCTCTCTCTCTCTCTCTACCACCTCTCTCTCTCTCTCTCTACCACCTCTCTCTCTCTCTCTACCACCTCTCTCTCTCTCTACCACCTCTCTCTCTCTCTCTACCACCTCTCTCTCTCTCTCTCTACCACCTCTCTCTCTCTCTCTCTCTCTACCACCTCTCTCTCTCTCTACCACCTCTCTCTCTCTCTACCACCTCTCTTTCTCTCTCTACCACCTCTCTTTCTCTCTCTACCACCTCTCTCTCTCTCTCTCTACCACCTCTCTCTCTCTCTCTCTACCACCTCTCTCTCTCTCTCTCTCTCTCTACCACCTCTCTCTCTCTACCACCTCTCTCTCTCTCTCTCTCTACCACCTCTCTCTCTCTCTCTCTACCACCTCTCTCTCTCTACCACCTCTCTCTCTCTCTCTCTACCACCTCTCTCTCTCTCTCTACCACCTCTCTCTCTCTCTCTCTCTCTCTCTCTACCACCTCTCTCTCTCTACCACCTCTCTCTCTCTCTCTCTCTCTACCACCTCTCTCTCTCTCTCTACCACCTCTCTCTCTCTCTCTACCACCTCTCTCTCTCTCTCTCTACCACCTCTCTCTCTCTCTCTCTACCACCTCTCTCTCTCTCTCTCTACCACCTCTCTCTTCTCTCTCTACCACCTCTCTCTCTCTCTCTCTCTCTACCACCTCTCTCTCTCTCTCTCTCTCTACCACCTCTCTCTCTCTCTCCACCTCTCTCTCTCTCTCTCTCTCTACCACCTCTCTCTCTCTCTACCACCTCCTCTCTCTCTCTCTCTCTCTCTACCACCTCCTCTCTCTCTCTCTCTCTCTCTCTACCACCCCCCTCTCTCTCTCTCTCTCTACCACCCCCCTCTCTCTCTCTCTCTCTCTCTACCACCTCTCTCTCTCTACCACCCCTCTCTCTCTCTCTCTCTACCACCTCTCTCTCTCTACCACCTCTCTCTCTCTACCACCCCTCTCTCTCTACCACCTCTGTACCACCTCTCTCTCTCTCTCTACCACCTCTCTCTCTCTCTCTCTACCACCTCTCTCTCTCTACCACCTCTCTCTACCACCCCCCTCTCTCTCTCTCTACCGCCTCTCTCTCTCTCTCTCTACCACCTCTCTCTCTCTCTCTCCCCCTCCCACCCCCTCTCTCTCTCACCCTCACCAAGCCATTCTCCCCTCCCAAGTGGACACTGACTAACAGATGACAGCTCTCTGGGTACTCTGATGTATGGGGGGGGCTCTCTGGGGACTCTGTATGGGGGGGCTCTCTGTGAACCCTTATGTATGGGGGGTGCTCTCTGTGAACCATGAAGTATGGGGGGGCTCTCTGGGGACCCTGATGTATGGGGGGCTCTCTGGGGACCCTGATGTATGGGGGGCTCTCTGGGGACTCTGTATGGAGGGGTTGGCTCTCTGGGGACTGATGTATGGGGGCTGGGCTCTCTGTGATATCTGATGTATGGGAGGGCTCTCTGTGAACCCTGATGTAAGGAGGATCTGCACTCAGTTATGTGACAATATATACATACACACACATATATTGTATACATGTGTATACACGCCCAAGATTAGGACTTTCTTTACTTGCTTGCTACACTGCTATGGGCGCTAGCCCGAGATCTTTTATAGACCTAGCAATGCCCATGGGGGGGGGGCCTTCATGGTTTCTTGCACCGGGGCCCTAAAGATTCTAGTTACGCCTCTGGTTATCTCTCCAGTGGAGTGTCTCATATCTCCATTTTTATCTTTTATTTTTAGGATGGAGTTCTGTGCGTTTCTCGGTTTTATAGTCCTCGCTAAGAGTCTCCCAGGTTTATTACCCAGGGCATAGAATTTATTATTCATGTTATTAAATATCCATTTAGTTTCCTGTTCCAATTGGTCCCGAAGGTCTTCTCTCTTTCTAATTAGTTCCCTGTGTACCTGCTTGTCCTGCAATTCTTTATGTTTCCGTTCAAGGGCCTGGATTTCTTCTAATAATATTTGTTACTGTGCCTGCCTGATTTTCTTCTTCTTGGCTTTTTCTGCTATCAATCTCCCTCGCATATACACCTTATGCGTTTCCCAAAGCGTTGATGGGGCGATATTTTCAATATCATTCTCTTTAAAGAATATACACATATCCTTCCCTAGGTCATCGGCTATCTTAGTATTATTTATTAGGGACTCATCTAATCTCCATGCTATCTGTCCAGCCGGGATCTCCCCTGAATCCAGGGACATCACCACTGGGGCATGGTCAGATAGCGTTATTGATTTTATTTCAATCCTTCTCAGACCCTCAAGTAGCCGATGATCCACCAGGACATGGTCAATTCTTGAATATGACCCATGCACCATTGAAAAATATGTGAAATCCTTATCTCTTGGATGTAGGATTCTCCAGGCCTCAACCAATTGCATCAGACAGGTTTTAAAGCATGTTTTAAAACTTTGGTCTGACGAACAACGGTCTGATGGGCCGTACATACCATCAAACTGGTCCGATGAAACTGGTCTGCGGACAAGTTTCATCAGACATGTCTGATTGTGTGTACAGGGCCTTGGTGATAATGGTAGATGTTCTGATCCCTCTCGACTCTATCCAAAATAAAATATAATCATTTTAATTTTTAACCTATAAAAGTTCCTTATCACCTAGGATATAATTTTATTTTTAATTTTTTATGTTTTCCCACCTATATATATAACTCTTCCTCCTCCCAGGTGCTTATTTTTTTCTGCATGTTAATACTACAACAGCTTAAAGTGCTTAAATTTCCTCTTTACAGCCAAATAACTTATTTGTTACAGGCCCCTATTCACATAGCATTATTTAAAAAAATATTTAAAAATTGCAGCTTACTCTTTTTAGGTGCTTAATTGTGGACCATCCAGCAAGAAAAAAGGGGTCTGGGCTGCTTTGTTCATCATATTTTACCCTGTCTGTACTGGGGAGGCAGATCTTCATTATCAGTTGTAACTAGATTTGAACACTACGGGGTAGATTCACGTAGAGCGTAGAGCGGCGTATATTTATTCTGGCATAGCGTATCGTCTTTACGCTACGCCGGCACAACGTAGAGAAGCAAGCCTGCTATTCACGAAGAATATGCGCTCCACGTTGCACCGGCGTAGCGTATAGTTGTCAGCGTAAGCCGACGTAAGTCTAAGTAGGTGGAAGTGGGCGTGATATATTATAATGAAGCGTGATCCCATGCAAATGATGGGCTGAGCTTCAAAAAACTGTGCATGCGTCGGCTCTTGGACGCATCCCAGTGCGCATGCTCACAGTTACATCGAAATAGCTGCCTAAGATACGCCTACGACGTGGACGTAACCTACGCACAGCCCTATTCACGTAGTACTACGTAAAAGGCATACGCAACATAAAATTCGACGGCGTCGGTCCCTGGCCCATAACTTTGCATTACCTGCGCCTCATATAGCAGGGGTAACTTTATGCCGGACGTATGCCTTACGTAAATGGTGTAGATTACAGCGACGGGCGCAAGTACGTTCGTGAATCGGCGTATCTTTCTCATTTACATATTTGACGCGTAAATCTATGGAAGCGCCCCTTGCGGCCAGCGTACATATGTGCCCAAGATTCGACGGCGTAGGAGACTTACGACGGTCGGATAAGGCCAAAATTCAGGCTTCAAGGATAAGGCGCATAGATACGACGGCGCATCCGTATCGATCTGGGCCTACCTGTCTTAACAAGGCTTCCTGCCTTGACAGATTTGGGTCAGACTCACTTTGACATTATTCAAAAAACTTTGCAGTCAGCCATGACAATTTCTCCCGAGAAACTAAAAGGTAAAAGATATCTATTTTTTTTAAAATCTTGTTACCCTGGCCTGTTTAATTTCAGGTCACTTACAAAGAACACTGATCTCCCCTTCCCAACTCCTCATCTCCATAACCCCTCTTTATGAACAGGCAGAGAGAACAGGTAATTATCATCTCACAAGTTTTCTGGCCAAAATAAACAGGTATTTTTTACACTTTTTAAATTTGCTTTAGGTGAACTCTTAAATAAAAATACTATTATAACCTGAAATGTATCCTTATATTAACTTTAGAAATTTCCTACACACTAGAACTCAGGTTTAAGCCCTGTACACACAGCCGGGAATTTTCGCCAGGAAAAAAACGTTGTTTTTTCTGACGAGATTCCTGGCAAGAAAATTGCCAGGCCGAGTGTACAGACGTAAGATTCAAAAGAACCGCCTTTCTTTTGAATGGCACGAACGCGGTGACGTCATTGACTAAAACGAACATGCGCTCGTCACATTCGATTGCCACCGCCGCCATCTTGCTTCACCCTACCTATGCCTTGGAAGCTACCGCGCATGCGTCCAAGTCATTTCGAGCATGCGCAGGTTTCCATGGAGGCAGATAAGTATATAGACGCTCGGGTTTCTCGGCAAGAAAACACTGACGAGAATCACGACGAGAAAATAGAGAGCAGGCTCTCTATTTTTCTTGTCTAGATTCTGGGCAGTTTTCTCAACGAGAAACCTCAAAGCCTTGTACACACGCACGGTTTACTCAGCAAGAACGCTCTGCCAGCAGTTTTCATGTCGAGGCTTAAGAGTGAGAGTGGCAACATTCAGAGACAATTCAGGGTAATTTGCTTAAATCAATCTAGAGCTAACCATTGAAAATGCAGATGCAGCATCTCACCTTCATTTTCTCTACTGAATTTAAGGTAATTATCCACCCTAGTTTAGAACCTATCCATTCAATGACTGCATAGTCAAAGAATAGCAACATACCTTTGAGGTTAACTCTGTGCTCTCTACTATTTATTTCATTCTGTATGAATAATGCTGTGCAGGGAATATAAGTGGCCAATATAAAACAGATTGATATATGATTTAAAAAAGGGCCTTGTAGGAGTGTTTTAGTAAATAGCCAGGATAAAAGGGGGGCATTTTAAAACTGTAGACAATTTTGCTTTAAAGTGGTTCTAAAGGCAAAAGTATTACTTTCCTATCTTAATGCATTTTTTGCATTAAGGAAAAAAAACTTCCAATGTCTGTGCCTCCCCCTCCCTAAACACTTACCTGACACCAGTGCCCATCCAGCACTTTCCTGGCTTCAGCCCCACTCTACTTTCTTCCTCCATTCATGGGCTTTACTGAGACCATCTGGAGCCACTAGCTCTTGATGCTGTCAGTTAAAACCTTAGAGGAGGGAGCAGGGGGAAAAGCCGAGCCATGCTGTCCAAGCTCAGAAGCGCGCCAGCACAAGTGCTCCCATAGCAAACGGCATGCTTTAAGTGCAAGTCCATTGTCCAAGCCCAAATACAGCAACATGGTATACTTAGTCATATGTAGTGAAGAATAAATATTAAGGCAACAAAACAACTGTTTAAAACATATGAGGGAAAACCATTAGTCTTTTCACATGGGAAAGACCATTTTTTTAAGGACAGTACATGTGAACATTATAGACATAGAGGATAATTAGTTGGAAAGAATCTTAAAAGACACTATCCACATCAAACTATATTAACAAACCTAAACCGGGTCTTCTTCACTACTTGACACCCACCTATAATGCTGTTTTCATAGCTTTAAAGTGGATGTAACCCCCCCCCCCCAAAAAAAAAACTGTTCCCAGTCTTGCCACACAGAGTTAATCCAGATCTGAGTAATCCTCTTTTAATGTTCAGTGAAAATGAACAGCCTTCCAGATAAAAACCTGCCTAAATAAAAAGTCAGTGTTCTCTCTTCTTGCTTTGAGTGACAGGTTATTTACATATCTAGCTTGGACATGTTTATCATTTGTTATGTTATGTTTATCATAACATGAGGTATAAAAAGTGAGAAATCCACCCCTCCCCCCACATAACACATCCTGGTAATATACAATGAACTTTGGATCACCTCATGTTATGATAAACATAACATAGCATATGATAAACATGTCCAAGCTAGATATGTAAATAACCTGTCACTGAAAGCAAAAACAGAGAAACTGACTTTTTTAATTTGGCAAGTTTTTATCTGGAATTCTGTTAATTTGCACTGAACATTAAAATAGCATTGCTCAGAGCTGGATTAACTCTGTGTGGCAAGACTGGGCACTGGTTTACATGCACTTTAACCTGTGGATTTGACAACAATGAACACCTTCAGCTATGTAACACAAACAATTAACACATCTCCCAGACATCAAAGGCTAGTGAATTAGATCAGGGTGATTTCACAAACTTTCACAGATCCTGTGATGTGCCAGGCAGTCACCTTGGCACAACAATGATTGGATTAAGGTGAGTTGCCCATGTTGGCTATAAATGCTGGTGTATGAGCCTCACTAGGGATAAGCAAATCTTCCTGGTTTTCCCAAAAATCCAAACTTAAAATTATACCCCATTGAAATCTATGGAAGTAAAATATTAATAATATATTCTGGCCATTTGCAAGGACAAGAGGCTGTCAAAAAAGGGCTTGGGGAGGTGGGCACCTTAATTTGATTTATTACTATGTAAAAATATGTTGTT
This sequence comes from Rana kukunoris, assembly GCA_029574335.1. NCBI lineage: Eukaryota > Metazoa > Chordata > Amphibia > Anura > Ranidae > Rana > Rana kukunoris. The sequence goes on from CM056049.1 coordinate 466,886,550, forward strand.
TTTTTTAGGTAGTTTTGGCTGTGACACCTAATTTGTTATTAATAATAGGTAATAGACCTGAATTGAATGATGGAAGTAGAAGCCAAAACAAATATGAAAGCAAGTTAAAGGGGTTGTAAAGGTACACTTTTTGTTCTAAAAAGCTTCCTTTACCTTAGTGCAGTCCTCCTTCACTTACCTCATCCTTCGATTTTGCTTTTAAATGTTCTTATTTCTGCTGAGAAATCCTCACTTCCTGTTGTAGCGCCCCCTTACTTTCAGAAGGGACACTATTTTAAATTTAGTGGGGTGAGATACTTACCTGCTCTCACCCAGGTTGATTTGTGGTAAATTTGGGCTGCTGTCAGCCCTGAATTGTCCTGTGGGTCATTCTGTGCTCCAGAAATGCGGTCTCATCTCTGGGCAGCAGGTGGCGCCAATTGGAGGAGTGTTTGTCTCGCGGGGCATGCTGGGGGAGGGTATATCTGTGGCAGACACCATTTTCAAGGGTCTTTGCGGGTTCCTGGTTCCAGGTGCGGCATCCACCTTCAGGGTGTGCACACATCAACGCAGAGTTCCTGGGTCTGGGCCCTCATGGCTCAGAGCAACTGAAGCTACAATGGGACCCCAGTGACTTACTGGGGTTCCACACCGGAAAGATCCCAAGCTGGATGTGCTGTTCGGTGGGGAGTCGGTCTGAGGTAAGCCCGGAGGAAGATGAAACAATAGGGCTTGGACGAATCATTGGGGATCTGGGTACCGAACACTGACAGGTTGTCTGCTGCAAACTGTCAGTCGGTGGCTCCAAAATTACTGACTGAGAGGATTCGCTCTACGTTCATGTTCCTGAGTACTGGGCCTGTGGCAGAGATCCTTTACTAAACCAAATTCTATTAGAGCCAAGTTGGTGGCAGAGACTTGTTCCTTCTCAGCAAACCTTCTGGCTGCCAGGCCTGTGAGAGGGACCTGTCCAGGGACGCTATACCCACTCCGGCTGGACAAGACAAACACATTTGTTGGAGGCAGATCTGCTTTTATTATCCACAGCCTGTATCTGCAAGGTTATTCTTTTTTCACCAATCTACTCTATCTACCTCGAGTTGACTGTTGGTCGTGTTGGACCAGAAATAAAGCATTGAAAACGTCAACCAATGGTCTGGACATTCTATTACTGCTCTCATCACCATCATCACCCCTAGACACCATCACAGAGGTAATTTAAATATGCCGATCCCATTTCTAGCTATTTAGGGGAAAAAATGTACCTTTACAACCCTTTAAGCTCTCAACTTTGCAGACAAACAGGGGCACCACGGTTTATTAGTACAATATGTTGTGAGCTTCTTGATTTGCAATACCAAACTGCTAATAAATGTAATACAATATTAAAGCATGAAAACACTTCAGAATCACAACTCCACTTTCCCCTTCATCCATGTATCGGATCCCCAACTAATTCCAAATAATTCAAGCTCCAGTCGTTTGTTTGGCTAGCATTGGGACTGTATGTGAGCACTTGAATAGACGTTAAATAGCAAAAAAACAAGGCAGAATTTAGCTTGCAATACAAATTAAGTATCTGAGAAACAATTGGCACAGTGATTAAACAGTATGTAAGCAGCTTTTTTAGGTTGCAAATAAGAGAAAAGAAGAGGCAGTTTTATCTCATAATAAACATTAGAATTTATTAAAGCAGCTCTTCACCTGTTGCTCATCTCTTCTCCCGAAAAATAATTGCCAGTTTTTATTTTCTGGGAGCCTTTATACGACAAGTCCCCCATCTCACTCCCACATTCCTCGCCAAGTTTGGCCTGCACATTACATGTCCCAGGAGACTTCTGGACCAGTCTGAAAGTGCAGTAGGGAGCTGGCTGTGAAACAGCAGATAGCTACAACAGGTTTTACATAACAATGATGGAAGCTCAGGGGATCCAAAGACCAGAAAACTACCAGGCCGGATGAAGACAGAACTGGACTCTAGGTTGGTACGTATCTGTTTATTAAAAATCAGCAGCTACAGTATTTGTTTATTGTTTAATGACATCTTTAGGAGACAATAGCCACAACTATTGTACAGCAGCTGGACAGTGCAGATCCATATGGCATCAGGCATCAGCTGCCATCTAGAACTATAAAAAAAGCTACTCTACAACCATACCCAAGTGGGGTGATCTGATTTCCACTTTTCCAAAGCTCTTTGTTTGTGCAACCTTTCCCAAAAAACTAGTTGAATTTTCCTGGATTACCCCAGAGTCACAGATTCCTGGGCACAAACACTATTATTTATGTTACTTTTGTCCTGTGCTAAGCACACTTCTACTTCTTTCACACTCATTGTGCTACTGACTACTGTTAACGCACTCGCGACCCGGTCCGAAGCTCTGGGAACGCAGGACTCGTGGACACAATCGCCGCTGGACTGCAGCGATCGGTCCCCAGAGCTGAAGAACGGGGAGAGCCGTGTGTAAACACGGCTTCCCTGTTCTTTACTGTGGCGACGTCATCGATCACGTGATCCCTTTTATAGGGAGACACAATCGATGACGTCACACCTACACCCACACACCCCTACAGTTGTAAACACACATTAGGGAACACATAACCCATTCAGCGCCCCCTTGTGGTTAACTCCCAAACTGCAAATGTCATTTTCACAATAAACAATGCAATTTAAATGCATTTTTTGCTGTGAAAATGACAATTGCCCCAAAAATGTGTCAAAATTGTCCGATGTGACCGCCATAATGACGCAGTCACGAAAAAAAATCGCTGATCGCCGCCATTAGTAGTAAAAAAAAAAAAAAATTAATAAAAATGCAATAAAACGATCCCCTAGTTTGTAAACGCTATAAATTTTGCACAAACCAATCGATAAAGGCTTATTGCGATCTTTTTTACCAAAAATAGGTAGAAGAATACGTATCGGCCTAAACTGAGGAAAACAAATATTTTTTTTATATATTTTTGGGGGATGTTTATTATAGTAAAAAGTAAAAAATATTGAATTTTTTTCAAAATTGTCGCTCTATTTTTGTTTATAGCGCAAAAAATAAAAACCGCAGAGGTGATCAAATATCACCAAAAGAAAACTCTATTTGTGGGAAAAAAAGGACGCCAATTTTGTTTGGGAGCCACGTCGCACGACCGTGCAATTGTCTATTAAAGCGACGCAGTGCCGAATCGCAAAACCTGGCCGGGTCCTTTAGCTGACTAAAGATCCGGGTCTTAAGTGGTTAAAAATAAATTACAAATCATTTATCAATGAATATACAGTAAATTTGCTGATTGACAGCCTAAGATACTTTTGTAATGCTATGCTTTACTAAACTCTCTGTTGTAAAAGATCTTGATTTTGTGCGTCGCTAATCAATTAAGTCACATATTTGCATTACATAAGTAATGTTAAATTACTTTAGTAATTGTTACTTTCACAAAACAACTTAATGATAACAGAACAGATCGTTAATCTAATTATAACCTAAAATCCAATGAGTCATACTCTTTGTGCTGTCATTGGTCCACTGGAGTCTGGTGCTGAGGTTTAAAAGAAGCGGGGTCTATCAAATCTAAATAATGTAGAGTATTTTCTCTGTCACCAGGATCACTGCAGGACACGGCACACCTCTGCCATACATTTGGATGCAAGGTAAGGTTCTGCATCTTCTTTTGGCTTGTATGTTTTTACATTTGTAAACTAATCTTAAAGTAGACGTAATCCTTAGAGCAGTGTTAAACTCAAAAGCAAAATGTCATATATTGCATTTTATCAATTGCACTCACAGCTTCACCTACCCAAAGATTTTCCAGCTTGAGGCCAACAATCTAAGCAGAAGTAGACTGGGATGGTGCAGTTAATACTTTACACATGCAAAAGTATCTGCCACCGACTATTTTAACTGAAACTCACACTGTTCACAGCATCTGCTGTAGCAATAGTAGACTTTTACCTGACACTTACTGCCTGCCCAGGCAAGAATAGACAGAATAGAAAATATATTAGCCCTTCTAGAGGCAAAGATTTTTTAATCTCTGGAAAGATATTTAGAGATTCTGCTAGCAATTTTTAAATACTATTTTAATGAAAGAAAATAAAACAGTGCAAGAAAAGTAGGGGAATTCATAAGTCTAATGCCCTGTACACACGATCAGTCCATCCGATGAGAACAGTCTGATGGACCGTTTTCATCGGTTAACCGATGAAGCTGACTGATGGTCAGCCGTGCCTACACACCATCAGTTAAAAAAAACGATCGTGACGTAAAACACAACGACGTGCTGAAAAAAATGAAGTTCAATGCTTCCAAGCATGCGTCGACTTGATTCTGAGCATGCGTGGATTTTTAACCGATGGATGTGCCTACAGACAATCGTTTTTTTTCTATCGGTTAGGTATCCATCGGTCAATTTTAAAACAAGTTTCAATTTTTTTAACAGATGGATAAATAACCGATGGGGCCCACACATGATCGGTTTGGTAGGATAAAAACGGTCCATCAGACTGTTCTCTTCAGACAAACTGACCATGTGTACGCGGCATAAGACACTCTTTGGAATTCCGATGTGCCTCTGCATGCCAAATGTCCATACAGACACTTGGTCCTCAGTGCAGCTGGGCAACCTGTCCACACATAGCATAACAACAAACTATTTTTAAAGCTGAGTGAGCAGAGCCTGATTGGAAGTCAGACACTAGTTCCCCCAACAGATCTAATCCTATTATATATATATATATATATATATATATATATATATATATAAAAGGTGATCATTTTTGAATTTAGTGCAGTGATAGCACTACTTTGTAAAAGTGGCACTAATAAGAACTACCTGAATCTGCTGCAGGTGTTGGCAAAGCAACTAAAATCAGTGGCATAGTAACATAGTTGGTAAGGTTGAATAAAGACAGTCCATCCATTCAACCTGTGTAGGTGTGTGTGTAGAAAAGTAATTTCCCATATCCCCTAAAATTGTTTACCTTTAGATGCCCATTCAAGAGTCTTTTAAAACTTTCCATTCTTCCTGCCGGCACCACTGATTGTGGAAGAGAGTTCCACATCCTTACCGCCCTGACAGTGAAAAATCCCCTACGCAGGTTAAGGTTTAATCACTTCTTTTTCGGTCTCATTGCATGGCCCTGTGTCCTCTTACAGTCCCTGGAACTGAAACATTTATTACTTATGCTGGGATCCGCATTGAGATATTTGTAGAATAAATGTAGTGACTTTAGTCGTTCCTCATAATTGAGGTCCTCCAGTCCCGATATTGATTTAGTTGCCCTTCTCCAGACTTTCTCCAGCTCCAGCACAACCCTTCTGAGGATTGGTGACCAGAACTGGACGGAATACTCCAGATGCGGCTGAACCCGAGTTTTATATAGTGTCAGAATAATTGTTTTATCCCTGGAGTAAATTCCCTTTTTAATGCATGTTAATATTCTGCTGGCTTTGGAAACTGCAGCTATTGCTATTTTACCCCCCAAGTGCATTACCTTACCTTTACTAGTACAAAAAATAATTTGCCATGTAGTAGCCCACTCTATTAATTTATTCAGGTCCTCTTGTAAAGTTTCTCTATTCTGCTGTGTTATTTCCTTGCATATTTTTGTGTTGTCACCAAACACTGAGATCTAGCTATTTATCCCAACCTCTATATTATTTATAAATAAATTAAACAGAATTGGTCCCAAGACAGAGCCCTGGGGTACATCGCTAACCACTCTAGACCAGGGGTCTCCAAACTACTGCCCACCAGTTGTTCAGAAACTACAATTCCCATTGTGCCTAGTTGTGTCTGTGAATGTCAGAGTTTTACAATGCCTCATGGGAAGTGTAGTTCTGCAATAGCTGGAGGGCCATAGTTTGGAGATCCCTGCTCTAGACCATTCGGAGTATACGTTATTTATCACAACCCTTTGAACATGTCCCTGTAGCCAGTTTTCTATCTAGGTACATACCCTATGGTCCATGACTACAGACCTCAGCTTGTATATTAAGCGTTTGTGGGGGACTGTATCAAATGCTTTCGCAAAATCCAGATACACCACATCCACCGGCCTACCTTTGTCCAGATGACAGCTCATTTACTCGTAAAATGTTAATAGGTTGGTTTGGCAAGATCGACCTTTTGTAAACCCATGCCAATTACTGCTAATTATACTATTTTAATCAGCAAATTCTTAAATATGGTCCCTTATCACCCCCTCACATAGTTTGCAAATTACCGACGTTAGCCTGACAGGACTATAGTTCCCAGGAACAGATCTTTGCCCTTTTTTTGAATATTGGCAATCAGCCAATCAGCTGGTACCAATTCTGTCAGTAAGCTGTCCATGAAGATTAGGAATAGTGGTCTGGCTATAACCTGACTGAGTTATTTTTGGACTTTTGGGTGTAAGCCATCCAGTCCCAGTGATTTATTTATGTTAAGCTTTAATCCTTTCCAGATTCCAGCCTCTATTAGCCACAAGGGTAGATCCTGTGACGTGTTACTAACGATGATGTCGCGGTCAGTATACCCCTCCTTTTCCTGTGTGAAGACTTATGAGATGAAAGTAGTTAGCGTAGTCGCCTTCTACTTGTCATCTGTAACCACCTTCCATTCCTCACCCTTTATGGGACCAATGTGTTTCGACCTTGCTTTTTTACTATTAATATATTTAAAAAAAATCTTGGGATTATTTTTACTCTCCTCCACTATGTGTCTCTCATAGTCTTTTTTAGGAGCCGTGATTGTGTTCTTACACCTCACATTGCATTTTTTGTATTGTTTGAATGCTGACACTGACCCCTCCACTTTATACTTTTTAAAGGTAATTCTTTTGTCCTTCATAAGACTTTTTTTTTTTTTGGTTCAGCCACCCAGATTTAACCTTTGTTCTTCTATATTTATTACCTATTGGAATGCACTTGGTTATCAATACATGTATTTAATATGTTCCTAAAGCATTCCCATTTTTCCTCTGTGTTCAATGTTTCAAGGATTTGGTCCCACTTAATATCCTTCAGCATTGAGTGCAGTTTAGAAAAGTTTTCTCTTTTGATATTTAGTGTTCTAGTACTTCCCTTGTACCTCCCTTTCTTATGATTTATGCGGAATTTTACAATCTTGTGGTAGCTAGTTCCCAAGTTGTCGCATATTTCCATGTCTGTAATCAAATCGGTATAATTTTTAATTCAAAGTTCAAGCAATGTGTTACGCCTAGTCAGGGAATCCACCAATTGGGACATGAAGCTGTCCTGTAGAACATTTAAGAAATAGTAGGTCTTTAATGAGTGGGCTGTCTCTTCTGCCCAGTTAATGTCGGGATAGTTGTAGTCCCCAGTTTTGTGCTGATAGACTATCATTATCCTTGTTGACCCTTGTTGACCCTGGTGTTGTTTTACTTTTTTTTGTGGCGGCTGGTGCTGAATATTTTGCAGTAGATGGACAGCGGCCAGTAGGGGCTTCCTGATTGGCCAGGAGGAGAATGAGGAAGACATTAGCCTCTGGCTCTAATCACGTGCTTCCAAAAACCGCCATTGGAATTCATGCGCCTGGCACCCTGCATGTAGATTAGGGGGCTGGATGCATGGATTGGGAGGGTGTGACCTGCATTACGGACCGTCACTAATCCTTTCATATGCATGATTATAAGAACAGTACAGCTTAACTGGATTGTAATCTATTTGTAATATGGTAAACATCTTGGATAAAACTGAAAAAAAGTATTACATGAAAAATTATCAAAGACTAATGCCACCTATAAAATAAATCTCTGTTTAGATGTGTGGTCTGCAAACGAAATATAATGCTGGGTATTTCCAGAGCTCCGAGACTCCATTGGTAATATACTCCCTCTAGAATATTTGGCCAACTACAAACATTGGTGTCACATACACCATACATTCTCCATATTGTAAAATAAACAAATATGGAATCCAGTGGTGAAGCTGTGCTATTTGCATAAATGAATAAATTGAAATGTTATGGACATCTGCATGTACACCTGATAGACTAATTTCCGAATTCTGAGTTGAAGCAGTAGTTCCAGTAGATGGGGAATGTAGTTTTTTTTATGAACTTAATGATATTTTCTATTTTTAAGCTGAACTTAAAAATGAAGGTATTTGCCATACTTGCTCACATTTTTGGACCATCACTTGCTCTTCCAGTAAGTATATATTTATTTCGTAGTCTCTCTCTCTCTCTCTCTCTCTCTCTCTCTCTCTCTCTCTCTCTCTCTCTCTCTCTATTTATATATATATATATATATATATATATATATATATATACATTTATTAATTTTTTATTTATTTTTATTATTTAGCTAGTTGCACAACATCTCCTGCTTGGGAGTAACAGCAATGAGGTATGAAACGTTATACCCTTGATTTAATTTTACATATGGAAAGATTGCTGTGTTTACTTTTTCTTACTTTTTCTTACTAGGTTCTGCTGGGAGTAGTTAATCCAAACATTCCTCAGGTAATACAAACCAAGGGAAACAAAACTCCTAATATTGTTTTAGGAATGACAACCCTCTTCCTTTTTTTTTACAAATGTATGTTTGCTTTTTGCTTCTGCCTAAAAAACATTAGGTTAAAGGAGACCCTTTTATCAAGGATATTAATAATAAAATGTCTCTAGACAATTCATTGAACTCACATTATAAAAATGTTCAGAATGTGTTTTAAGACACAATATATATATATATATATAACTTTTTGAAAACTTTGAATAAGCAAGAATGTAGTCATCATTATATTTCTACAAGACACCTGGGAGGCCTGTGCCATCAATTATTATTACAAGTACTTGCACCATCAATTTATGCAGGACTTTACATATATATATATATATATATATATATATATATATATATATATATATATATATATATATATATATATATACTGTTTATATATATATATATATATATATATATATATATATATATATATATTTATTAGAAAACTTTGAATAAGCAAGAATGTAGTCATCATTATATTTTACATGACTATATGTTCTTACAAGTGACCACATCTGGGTGAGGCCTCATGTGCCATCAATTATATACAATATATACTGTATACATATATATATATATATATATATATATATACTATATATATATATATATATATATATATACTATATATATATATATATATATATATATATATATATATATATATATAGTATATATGTGTATATATATGTATATATATATATATATATATGATATATATATGTATATATATATATATATATATATATATATATATATATATATATATATATATATACTTTAAAACCACTTGAAGCACCAACATGCAAAAGCTTCAGCATGCAATGAGCACTTCATCACTGCAACATTTTATCATGCACCTGAAAATCAGGTGCAAATAGTGTGTGCAAGTTATGCTGCAGAGGGGCAATGGTGAGGCTGCAGATGGGCACTGATCAGGCTGAAGATGGGCAATGGTGAGGCTGCAGATGGGCACTGATTGGGCTGCAGATGGGCACTGATTAAGCTGCATTGATGGGCAATGGTGAGGCAGCAGATGAGCACTGATCAAGCTGCATTGATGGGCAATGGTGAGGCTGCAGATGGGCACTGATCAGGTTGCAGAAGGGCAATGGTGAGGTTGCAGGTGGGCACTAATCAGGCTACAGATGGGGAATGGTGAGGTTGCAGATGGGCACTGATCAGGCTGCAGATGGGCATTGGTGCGGCTGTAGATGATTATGCACTGATAAGGCTGCATTGATGGGCACCGGCCCCTGTTTTGCTTCAAATTTATTTAAAATGTAAGTTTTTTTTACTAAAACGTCCATCTCAAAATTAAGGCGCGTGGTATACCCCTGTGCGTATTATACACGGATAAATAAGGTATGTTACTGTCTGGACCACTGAGTAAATATAAAGGAAAGCCACCACATTCAATTAGACCCCTTTCACACTGGGGCGTTTTTCAGGCGTATTTCAGGCGCTTTGGCATTAAAAAAGTGCCTGTAAAGCATCTGCAATCCCAATGTGAAAGCCTGAGTGCTTTCAGAGTCATTTCAAACTACCAGCGCCCGGAAAATGCTGGTAAAGACCCCTTTCACACTGGTCGCTTTGGCGTTAAAAAAAAAGAGCCTCAATTGGAAGGGGCGCTTTAGGAGCGGTGTATCCAATGCTCCTAAAGCGCTACAAAGAAGCTGCTTGCAGGACTTTTTTTGACGCCCTGTCAGTGCAGCGCCTCAGTGTGAAAGCACTCAGGCTTTCACATTGGGATTGCAAATGAGGCTTCTTTCATGCATTTACAGATGCTTTTTTTTAACGTTAAGACCCCTTTCACGCTGGAGCGTTTTTCAGGTGCTTTAGTGTGAAAGCAGTGTGGTGTACATTCATACGCCATTCACACGGACCTGGGGATCACTTCTCCCTGGTCCTGGGGAACACTTCTCCACCACAAATGAGGGTGACACCCCTTTTTACGGCAGGAATGTCCCCCCCACATTCAAAAATAATTTACAAACCAAAAAAATAAAATAAAATAAAAATTGCCCAGCACCAAAAAAAAATGACCAGCAAAAAAATAAAAAAACAGAAAAGACAAAAAAAAACTACGGCCCCCGGCTCCTCAGGGGACACTCTTGGGGGGGGGTAATCCGGGGAAGGAGGAGCATCCCCTGGTCTCTGCCCACCTGGCGGCCTGCCCTCCAAGGCCACGGCAATCCGAGTCAGGCCAGCATTGATCGTTTCCGTATTGGCCTGGATAGCCTGGGTGAGGGCCCGTACATCCTGACCGAGGGCCCGCACATCCTGACCAATGCCTGCTGTGGTAGCCTGCTGTTCATTTTGGCAATTGATCAGAGCCAGGGAGTTGCATGGCCCTTAACTGTATTCCTTATGGAGGACAGGCCCTCCTCCATCCGCCAAGTCTTGCTGACCTGTCCCAGATGGTGGGTCTGAAGGGCCGTGTCCCTTCTCAAGTTGTCAGGCAGAACCTCGGCCACCCCCCTAGTCTTGTGGGTTGCCTACCTGCCTCCAGATGAGGCTTGTGGTCGGGGAGAAGGGGAGCTCCTTGGGAGGGGAGCCCTGTTGGGGGAGGAGTAGGAGGGGCTACCCCTGAAGGAGGCCTGGCTGCTGCCAGTCCTAGAGGAAGACTCCTCCAAAAGTAATATGAAGTCATTCCCTGCCATAACCTCCTCCTCCAACTCACACTCCTCCTCCTCAACCTCCTCAGAGGACTCCGGCCTTGTTTGGGGGTCTTCCTCAGACTGTTGTCCCGGGGATGGTGCAGACAGGCCAGATGGTCCAGCACCCTCCTGCACATCTGTGTATGACACAAAACATTCACAGGTTGGAGGATCCACACACTTGCCACATATTCCCCCCCCCCACCACACATGCTGCACACCAGATAGAAAAAAAAAAACATACCTGTCCTGACAGCCTCCTCAATGGAGTCAAAGCCAGGCAGCCCCTCCACTTGCTGCCTGTTGAAGGTCTGGGCCACCGCACGCTCCTCCTCAGTCAGCCAAACAGGGCATGGCAGGCCCCCTCCAGTGCCCCTGGCATGTGTTGCAATCTTGCCCAGCTTCCCACGGACCACACGCCGGAGATCATTAATCTTCTTTTGGATCCCCTGGCGTGTCCGGGTCTCCCCCCCCCCCCACGAGTTTACCTCGTCGGCAATGTTCTGCAATATCTCAGTCTTTCTGGCCAGGGTGGTGTTGGCACTCTCCGGGCCGTGCAGAAATCGCCCATATAGGGTAATGGCCCTGGCAAGAATTGCCTTCTCCCGCATTGAAAAATGTAACTTTCGCTTCCTCTCAGTCATGTTCTCACAAACTCTATCCAAAACAATCAACAAAAATCAGTCACCAAAAATCACTCACCAAAAAAGTCACAAAAACAGTCACCAAAAAACACTCTGAAAAACACTATCCAAAACACTATACAAAACAGTCACCAAATATCTCCAAGACAAGTCACAAACCCACAAACGCGAACAAACAACAGAACAAAAGCACCTTGCTGTAGGAAGGGGAACAAATGGATGTACTTTTGCAAAGGAAGGGCGTTTCTCTCTGTCTATTTAAGCACTGTGCATAGCTCACTAAGTTGACTGGGCCTAGTTCCAATCTCACTGATTGCGCCGTGCCGAATTCTGAGCATGCGCAGAGAGGTGCTGACCATGGTCTGCTTCATGCGCGCATGCGCAATCCGGCCGGCCCTTCATTTGCATGGGGTCACGGCTCATTTCAATGGAACACGCCCACGTCCTTCCCAATTTGAATTACACCGCCTTATGCCTCCGAAATTGTGTTACACCGGCGCAAATTTGTGCGCAAATACTACGAGGATACGGTACTTGCGCCTCTACATTGCACTGGTCTAACGTAAAGAAGGTGCGCTACGCCGGTCAATATATGCGCCAATGTACGTGAATCTGGTCCAATGTTTCCAATTAATCTGCTCCTCAAAGCAGCTGTTCAAACTCTGTTCGGTCCTCTATCTTATCACACATACAGCCCAAATTGCATTCACTTCAAAGAAAATCCCATCCACAGGTGGTCAAGCTGTTTATATGTTGGGTAAATGTAACTTGGGCAACACTTGTGTTATAGCCAATATACATTGAAAAGCAAATATTAAATGTTTTTAATCACACAGGAAAGCAAGGTGTTAATAAAATAGCTTGAGTTCTCCCAAAATCGTACACAATAAAGTATGAATTATAACATGGCATTATCTATTTTGTACAGGGAGGCGCTATGAGTGTTCTGTTACCTGGGATATACCAGCCACAGTTACAGCAAAAATTTGCAGGATTACCCCAGATTCCTTTTGGTACACGTACTGGCTTAGCGGCACAACTGCCAAATCAGGTGGTTATCCCAAATGTAGGGACACAATCCCAACTACTAGACCCAACATCACAAAATCAGCAGAAACCAAACCAAGTAAGTACAGTTATATACATTAGAGTATATATAGTAGATAACTGGTGTAATATTCAAAATGGTATATTACTTAATCATCATACCTGATCAAACATAAAATGCTATATTATTGAATGGTTAAAGTGAATTTGTCATAAGAGAAGTATGAGGGCTGACATTGTTGGCTTCCTTCTGAAAATTCTACATGCTTTAATATTGTATATACAGGATATTACAATTTTATGTTTGTAGTCACAAACCCAAAATAAGCACACTAGGCTAGATTCAGATACATCTGAACTATCTTTCCGGCGGCGTAGCGTATGGTGTTTACGCTACGCTTCCGCAAATATTATGGGCAAGTGCCTTATTCAGAAAGCACTTGCTCCACGTAATCTACATTTTTTTTTTGGACGACGCATGCGCCGTCCGTGGACGTACCCAGTGCGTCGCTTTTTGTCAATGTAAACGACGTGAACGTAACTAACTTCGAGCCCCATTCCCGAATGATTTTCGCAAACGACGTAACTACAATTCGACGCTGTCCCGACGTCCATACTTAACATTGGCTACGCCTCCTATAGCAGGTGTAACCTTACGCCGCTATAACGCTAACGCAAACTACGTAAACTACGACGCGCCGCCGCAAGTACATTCGTGAATCGGCGTAAATAGCTCATTTGCATATTTTACTCAAAAAACAACGGAAGCGCCACCTAGTGGCCAGCGTAAATATGCAACTTAAGATACGACGGTGTAAGCGACTTACGCCGCTCGTATCTTAGGAGAAAGCCGGCGTATCTTGTTTTCTGAATACAGAAAAAAGATACGCCGACTATTCTTAGTATTTACGCAGCGTATCTATAGATACGCCAACGTAAATACTATCTGAATCTGCCCCACTGTGTATAAGGCCTTTGTGACCACTGCAATGAATCACAGTGAAGCACAAGGCAGCATGCACTCACAACACACACCAGCTCACACCATCATGCGCAACATTACGCCATTCTGTGTGGTATGGATGACCCCTAACATTTAAACAACTTAAAATGTTTTACTTCATATGTTACGGTAATTGCTTACATTTTCATCTCAGATACCAAATTCCATTTTACGTTAATGTTTTTGTTTTAAGCTTCAGGGTTTCTTGCAGTAATTCAAAAAAATGTGTAACTTAACATATTTTCAGGATTGTCCTTTTGTATTTGTAGGTGATGTCATATGTGGTGTCCTATGGAATACCCCAAAAACAAGGACAGGTATTGCCTAAGAGACTATAATGTTCTGACTGGCTGCTGATTACCTTTGCGTATATACAGCTCTGGTACAGTTTTGGTGCTTTTTTGCCCCTTCCTATTCAAGTACATGAAAAAAAGAAAAGTTTTTCCAAAAAATACTCACCCTCTTCCTACTTCAGCGTCGCCCTTTATGAGTCCTCCTCCACAGTTCATTGCCATCATTCAGCCCATTCCTGTAGGCCAAAGGCATCAACAACCCACTCACTGGTGGTTTTTGAACTCACCAGCAAATGCTGCAGAAAATAATATCACATGATTACCTAGCTCCACTAGATGCAATGGCCCGGATTCACAAACGTTTTACGCCGGCGTATCTATAGATACGCCATCATAAGTACAAATGTGCGCCGTCGTATTGTTATGCTGATTAGCAAAGCTAGATACGCCGTAAAACATGGCTTCAGCCGCCCGACGTAACTTGCCTACGCCGGCGTATCGTGGGCGCATAGTTACGCTGGACGCATTTGGCGTTCTTACTTTAAATTTGCAAATTAGTAAGATACGCCGAATCACGAACATAGATGCGCCCGGCCGCTTCATATACGCGATTTGCGTAAGGCTTACGTCCGGCGTACAGTTACCCCTCATATATCAGGCCAGGTAATGCAAAGGTATGGGCCAGGGAACGACGCCGTTGAATTTTACGTTGCGTACGCTGTTTACGTAGTACTACCTAATTAGGGCTGTGTGTAGGTTACGTTCACGTCGTAGGCAGTGTTCGATGTATCTTAGGCAGCTATTTCGATGTAACTGTGAGAATGCGCACTGGGATGCGTTCAAGAGACGACGCATGTGCAGTTCGTTTTTTGAAGCTGTGGCCATCATTTGCATGGGGTCAAGCTTATTTTAAATATTTTACACCCACTTCCAGCCCACTTCTACCTACTTTGACTTACGTCGGCTTACGCCGACAACTATATGTTACGCCGGCGCAACGTGGAGCGCATATTCTTCGTGAATAGCATGCTTGCTCCTTTACGTTGTGCCGGTGTAGAGTAAAGACGATACGCTATGCCGGCATAAATATACGCTGCTCTACGTGAATCCGGGCCAATAAGTTTTTATGTACAACAACTTTTGAAAACCAGTTTTTTACTAAGAAACTTGAAACTTAAACAGATAGTTGAATAACTCAGAGAGACTCCTCCTCCTTTTATCTTCCTTCTCTTTTCAGAGGGGCTGTGAAGAGTTTTAATCAGAGAGGAAGCCTGAAAGCAACCGTTTGTTTTGCTCTCTGCTGAGAAAACACATCTCTTGTCTCATTGTGTATATATATATATATAGGCATACCTCACTTTTAAGTACACAATTGTGTTTATTTACTAAAGCTGGAAAGCACAAAATAAGGCTCACTTCTGCACAGAAACCAATAACCTTCCAGGTTTTATTACCAGGCTTAATTGAACAAGCTGGAGTTAGAAGCTCATTGGTTTCTATACAGAAATGAGCCTGATATTGCGATTTCCAGCTTTAGTAAAATAAAACCCTATTGTGTACTTAAAAGCAGGGTCTCCTCCATGCCTGGTATATAGTATCGCGATATATATATATATATATATATATAGATATATATAGATATATATATATCTATATATATATCTATATATATATATATATATATTTTAAATGTCATTTAAAAAAAAAACATGAAACAGATATCGGTTTATAAAAAGTAAAAATGGACTTGATTCAAAACCATTATAGTTTCCTTTAAAAAAATAAGTAAAAATGTTAAAAAAAAACATGGTAGTTTAAGTCCACTATGCTTTACTTATAAGGCCCTTTCACACCTGCGGACCGTATCGCTTTTTCATCCATCTGTCTGCGGATAAAAGAAGGACATACATTGGTCCCTATGAGATTGTGGGTGTCAGCGGATGAACACCTGCTGACACCCGATCTCACCCACCTCTGCATTCATCCGATTCTGCAGACGGAAGAAAACCCTATTTTTCCTTCAGTCTGTGGATCGAAACGGATGAACATGGTCAGACGGTCCGTGTTCATCTGAACCCCCCATAGGGGAGAGCAGAGAAATAACAGGGCAGTCCCTGCACAGTGTGCGGAGACCGCCCTGTCATCCACCGGCTCAGCGGGGATCCGGAGCGCTGAGCATACGGAGGTTCACGTGTGAAAGGGGCCTTAAGCAAAGCAAAAAGTAGGTTCAAGTTTGATCATAAGTTTTTTTTTTTTTACTTTTATAGATGCCAGTCTTCTCCTTATATCCAGCACAACCACCTCTACCAGCTCTACCAAAGCAGATTGGGAACCAACCCACCATTGAAGAGGTCATATAACTGCCTGATGATTATGATTTGTAATGCTAACAGTTCACCTTTTCCAAAAAATAGCATATGCAGTCAATGAGCTCCAGTCAACTTTTGGATATCCTAGAACTCTCTGTCCCCGTTATAATGGTCATCAGGACAAACAGACGGGTGAAATGTCTCCAGTGGGGGCACAGACAGCAATAAAAGCCTGACAGGGCATCCAACCCTTTCCTACTCTAAAACCTAAAAGAGGATATGTTACATAGAAATAATTATGAAAGCTATATGAAAATCTGAAAAGAAACACCGTAATGTACCACAAAAATGCTTCAGCCTGCAAATGATAGTGTGAACAGTAGTATATACAGCAAGTGTTTATGAAGACACTAATAAGTGCAGAGATATTGTCAAAAGTTTTTTTATGGAATGCAACTATTAGTTAGTATTAGTTAGTATGGAGTATTACTACTGCTCAGAAGACTCATCTTCTCTTTAGCCTATACTCAAAGTAGTAAGCATAGTATAGTAATTATTCATTAAAACAAATACTGGGTAGAGAAAAACATTTGTGTTTATATCAGTTTTGGCTGTTAGTGGAGCCTCACATTACCTAACATCTATGTAACCATCTACTCTTTTATATGGAGCCTCCCAGTACGTAGTGTCTTTGAAACCATCTACCCTCTTATATCTGTGAGCACTGTTTAATATGAAGTGCTTATAGGATTACAAATACCCATGCCAGTTCCTAGTGAACCCTTAGGCATAATTACTACCTGTAACTTTTACAATTTTAGGACAGCTATACCTGTCCTATACAGTATGTCAGGAGGATAATTGAATTTTATAAAAAAAATATATGATTCTTATAGTTAGTAGTGTATCATGCCTCTTAAAAATATATATACTATTGCTTATCTTGACTTTTAGACTTTTGGATGTTTTGTGCCTCAAATTAATGGCGACGTGATTAGGCCTTCAGGAGGACTTCAGCTTGCAACTAAAAGCCCAGTAGATCCTTTGGTCTTTGATCAAGATCAAGATCCTACTACTGTGCCAGACTACCAGGAGAATAAGGTAAGATGGATCTGAGACTGATTCATTCAAGATAAACATATAGAAAATATAGACTATCAATTCAAATTTGTAATATTAAAAAAATAAAATAGCATTTTAAACAATTCTAAATAATTTCTATACTTACTTTCTTAGGTTACTCCAGAGGTTATGAAAACTCCATAAGTGGTATGTTTTTATTTTTCTATGTATTGTTTGTATATATTTATGTAGCTACTCACAAACAATGCTACAAGAGCCATGAGTGTAAAATTAGACTTTGTTCACACCAACACCTATATTAAAATGCTGCGAGCTGGTGTCTGTCATGTCGGGGTGGTGCGATGCGCTGATACAGTGCATCACACTATTTTCTTTTTTGTTTTGTTTTTTACTTTATTGCAGTATCAAAAAACGACACTGTTCTGTGATGACACGGTGTACTGAGTTGCACTGTGTAAAATTGTGGCTTATAACCATTTTTATGTAGTGCACTGCTCCTCACTGTAGCATTGCAGTGTGAACAGAACACATAAAAAAAAAAAATGATTTTCTATGTACTGTAGTGTTTAACCTGAGTTGATCTGTGAAGATCAATGCAGTTCAACACAGATGGTGTGAACGACAGATGGGTGATAGCAACCTAAAAGGCAGGTATGTCAAACTAGCTATGAAAAATAGGAAATCTTGAGCCAAAATATGTGAAATTAATTAAATGGTTGTTATAATCATATAACTAATAATGAGCTGCTCCCTAAAGAAACAGTAAACTGAATCAAATATGTGAACAGAAGTGAAAAACAGGGGCGCTAGAATAATACATATGGTAAATAAATATAATTAAATAAATATAAATTGTGTTAATAATAAATAAGTGAATGAAAAAGTAGGATGGAATACAATTGATAAAACCAATAGTCCAAATGATGTCAGACACCATTAATTAGCAAAAGTAGATCAGAAAATATATATATATATATATATAATATATATATATATATATATATAGTCCATTAATAAATCCGTGTTCAATGGAAAAGTTTTTCAATGTGACGATATCCACCTCCACCGGATTTGAGATTCACCCCAAATGTGCACAAAAAGATGGCTCCTTACCACAAGGTGTTGACTTTTTTAATTAAAAAGAGGTCAAATACAGCTTGGACACAAAACCAGTAATCCATGCGTGGCTCTGCGTTCCTTTATACTTTTAATGCAGCTCCAAATTTCACAGTACCGATCAGAGAAAGAGACAGACCACCATAGTATAATACCGTTTTATTAAAGGAATTTAAAATGAAACTATGCCAAATGGCCTCTTACTTGTGTTGGTGCCTTGGTCCTGGCACCGAGGCTAACAAGCGCTGCAATGTTTGATGAGGAGTTGGAACGCACGCCAGCTTTCCCCAGTGTGGAACACTCCTCATCAAACATTGCAACGCTTGTTAGCCTCAGTGCCAGGACCAAGGCACCAACACAAGTAAGAGGCCATTTGGCATTGTTTCATTTTAAATTCCTTTAATAAAATGGTATTATACTATGGTGGTCTCCCTCTTTCTCTGATCGGTACTGTGAAATTTGGAGCTGCATTAAAAGTATAAAGGAACGCAGAGCCACGCATGGATTACTGGTTTTGTGTCCAAGCTGTACTTGACCTCTTTTTAATTAAAAAGGTCAACACCTTGTGGTAAGGAGCCATCTTTTTGTGCACATTTGGGGTGAATCTCAAATCCGGTGGAGGTGGATATCGTCACATTGAAAAACTTTTCCATTGAACACGGATTTATTAATGGACTTTATATATATATATATATTTATATATATATATATATATATATTTTCTGATCTACTTTTGCTAATTAATAGTGTCTGACATCATTTGGACTATTGGTTTATCAATTGTATTCCACCCTACTTTTTTATTCACTTATTTATTATTAACACAATTTATATTTATTTAATTATATTTATTCACCATATGTATTATTCTAGCGCCCCTGTTTTTCACTTCTGTTCACATATGTCAAACTAGCGTTTTATGGGCCACACATGACCCTCTTGCTTAGGGTTGCCACCTCATCCCTTTAAACACAGATAATTACACAGATTCTGTGGCTAATTGAATGCAGATAAGACACCAAGTGCGTTTAATTACCACCTTAATCAGCCACAGAAACTGTGTAATTAATATGTGTTCAGTTTTAAAAGGATGAGTTGCAAACCCTACTCTTCTATTGGTTATAAATTATCACTGAAGAAGGCTCTAGTTGTTGTCTAGTTGAAAAAAGCTACACTTGCTTTTGTATTTTAGAAAATGTTTATAGCCACTTTTTCGAAAATGTTGTAAGTTACAATTGCTATCATAAAATAATAAGGGCTATATACATTTTATTGAATTAAAGTACATGTGAAAGCAAAATAAATATAAAATATATGTAGCACATCTCTGCATTCCATGTTCATTTCTACTTCTCTCTTTTATCTCTTTAAAGACCCTGCAAGTTAAGAAAAATATCTGCCAGAAATGTGCTATTGTCCTATTTCGGGCTGACAATGGACAGTATTTTTGTGCTTTGAGTTGTATCAGCCCTTCAAATTGTCTTTTGCTAAACTACTCAAACCACCCCCCTTAACCTATTCTCAATACCAAAGACAATCTGTAATCCAAGATAAGAACTATAGTTTTTTTTTTTTTTTTTTTCGTTTTTCTATTGCAAGCTAGGGAATTTTTAAAGGTCCTAAGATTCTTTATAATATAATGCCACTTGTACTTGCAATTTTAATACATTTACAGTAAAGAAGGAAATGCTTTGCAACGATGATGCATTGTATTGCATTTTGTCCAGTTATTTTTTAACCTCCCTGGCGGTATGATTCTGTCTGGAATTACCTAACAAAAGCGGTACAATTTTTTGCATGGGAATTTGGTGCTTTATACTGTAGGCCTACAATTCTTCGGAATAACTTGCTTAAATCTGTTTAAACAAGACATCCCGGGTATAATAAAGTTTAAAAAACAAAATCATAAATGGTAATATAATAAATAACTATAAATAATTATAACAAATGATAATGTAATTATAATAAAAATTATTCAATAATGTAATCAAATCAAAATCACTGAAATTTGCTCAGTTGCAGAATTGTCGCTGTCATTACTTTTATTTTTTTATGACGAATTTCCCCACAAATCGCTATCGCTCAATTCTGCAAGAGATTATAATTTATTATCGCTGTTTTCTAGCTGCTCTAAAACCATTTTTGACATAAAGGGACACTTTTGGTTGCTATGGACAATCTACATTTTGCAGGGAGAAAGAACAGTTTTTATTATATAAAAGGACATGTAGTGCACAGGGCAGACCACTAGGGACAAGGGGTGTGTGTATTTTTTACATACAGCACTGTAATCTATAAGATTACAGTATACTGTATGTAATGTGTTTGTCGTAACGTCGCAGGGAACAGAGATCGGCGGCACACGGGCACTGTGTGAATTGAGCAAGGACCCGCTCGCTCACACAGCAGGGATGCATCGCAGGATCCTTGGACAGGGTAAGTAACTTTGTCTGGATGCTGCAAGAAGGTAAGCCGCACCGCTGCACACTCTGCACATCTATCCCGAGCGTGACTCGGGGTTACCGATCCTAGCATGGAAAAACCACCCCGAGTCATGCTCGGGAATACCGCTAAGGGGGTTAACAGTCACCTGGGATTTTCTACGGTGTTTCTAAATGTTATTAGTAGTATAAAAGCATACATATCATATCTTAGTTAACAAAATGTTTCTTTCAATGTGAAAATCTTACTGCAAATAAATTTGTAATAGTTTACGGTTTTAATTTTTGTTGTAGGTGAGAAGACGATTTCTGATCTGAAATAAAAATCTTGTTTATAGAATGGCCTTTCAAACATGAAGCATATATAAATGTGTGCATGATCATTGAATTAACATATATTATACCGTTCATACTGACAACATATATATTGATAATATTTTATAATAGTTCTTTTGAATTCTTTCCTTTCTTAGCCACCTATATGTCTGCATTGCCTTTTGACTAAAATAAAATAAGTTTACCCATTCATTTTATCTTTATTGTGTATATAGCTAGAGTTATGCCACGTACACACGATCGGTTCATCCGATGAAACTGGACCGATAGATTTTTTCATCAGATATCCGATGAAGCTGACTTTCATCAGTCTTACCTACACACCATCAGTTAAAAATCCGCTCGTGTCCAACGCGGTGACGTAAAACACAACAACGTGCAGAGAACAATGAAGTACAATGCTTCTGAGCATGCGTCTACTTGATTCTGAGCATGCGTGGATTTTTGACCGATGGATTCCCCCATAGACAATCGTTTTTTTCTATCGGTTGTTTAACCATCAGATAATTTGGTTTTGGAAAATAAACGATGGGGCCCACACACGATCAGTTTGTCCGATGAAAACGGACAGTTTTCATCAGACGAACTGATCGTGTGTACAGGGCATTAAGTGAACCAAACAGGACAAGATTCAGACCAGACGAGGCAAATCTGTAGGTACTTGGTTATATATGGCCCCAGTCTAATTGATCCCTCTTTGTACAGTAGTGGGTTGGTGCCCCAAGTTTTCTGCCTCTAAACGTGCTAGCTTTGATGATACTAGCTTGTGTGTCTTTTTTTGTAGGGTAATTAGACATATATAAAATGGCATAAACCTTCCCCTTAAGAGAACAGCCTGGCACTGGCAGGAGACAACAGGGGTGGATTTTCTAAATGAAAACAGATTCTTTAGTTAGCAAGTAGATTTTTACATTGTTCATAATGAGTGTTGTAAAAACATATTTTAAAAAGAATACCTAATCATATGCATTTGAAGAAAAAATAGTTTTTGCTTGCACATGACTGTATCATGAAAGTCAGCAGAGCTTCACCTCATTTGCTAAGCTAAGGGAAAAGTCCTTAGCAAAGTGAACATTCGCTTACAAAGTTATTTAACCTATTTTTCTTTAGTAAACAACTCAATTGTGTTCCTCTATACCTGATGGGCCTGTCATAGCACAGGATTAGAGTTTGAGTTAAAGCAAGTTCATCCACTCTCATCCTATGGCTGGTAATAAATGGAGAATTGGTCAGTTCGGCAAGGCCAAATTTAGATGCATGTGTGGTCATTCCTGTTCGACAAAAGAACGACTTCTGTCGAATTGGAATGGTGGGACTTTCCTCTGTCAGAATACAATGTCCTGGTAAGGGAGATTTCTCCCTGCACCTCATTTGTGTGGATGGAGGAATCTCCTTGTTGTTTTTTTTTTGTTCAGCCTGCTGGCTGAATGAGAAAAAAACTAATCATCTCTGGCCAGCTTTAGAATTTGCACGTACATTGACCAGCTTCAGTGATAATTGGATTTTAATTTCAGGAGTGATTTTTTTGGACCTTTGAACTGTGGCCAGTGATACATAAGAGGCAGTGTTTTCCACTTCCTGTGAACATTTGATTTATTTTATCAACAGTTATTTAAAAGAGGGGATGAATGACTGAATACTCACAATCTAGTTTGTATGTGTACTTCAGTTATGGAAATATGGTACAGGAAAATTGTTGCCAAAAGTTACATGATCTTTAGCATATCTAATCTTAAGAACAAAAATGAAATCCTTAAATGGCTTTCTTTCCTTTTTTATTTACCCAGCAACATTTGATAAAGCTATTTATGCAGTAAGAAGTGGTAAACTGCTAGGTTACCCACTCAGACACCCATGAGTCATAGACACATGCACAAAGTCACTGTTTTCAAGTACCTTTTTGCTGTTAGGTAAAGTGGCGTGGTTGAGATAAAGAAAGCCGAAAAGGTTTTGGTGCTTTAAAAAAATTTAATCAGTAATTGTCCCAGTATGTTGCTTTCACTGTTTGGCAACTTAATTCCCTGATTTTTAGATAAAGGGTAATCCTCTTGAAAAAAGGTTTATTATTAATATTTTTTTTTTTACTTGAACACCTGGGTGAAGCCATAATCTCCAGACCCCTGTTATATGCCCTACAAATGGTTGCTCTATCCTACTATTCACCAATTTACAACACTTCCATTTGTTACTGTGCATTTATCCAGGGCCGTCTTTACCATAGGGCAAACAGGGGCAGATGCCCAGGGCCCTGTCACTGTTGGGGGCCCAAAGCAGAGCCGCCCGTTAAGCCCCTGTGCTGCCCACAAATCAGCGCTGAAAATCAGCGCTGAAAATCATCAGCGGCACGCAGTACTGCTTCCCTTCCCAGTGTTTTAAAATGTACAGCACCCCTGGCTTCCCTTTAGACGTGCACTTCTCCCTTCCTGCCACTGGGAGCTGCTTGTATATGAAAGTGAATTAGAATGTGATTTTATAGAATTCCCAGTTTGCTCTTCCCGAGCCTGACTTGTTCTTTATGTCCTGCTCCTCAAGGTATGTCACTGTTTGCTAAACCATATTGTAAATAGAAGTTTTCTGTAGAGTGTGCCCAAAGTCTTTATATCATTTGATGATTCACTGCAGGCCTGGTCAGTGTTTTAAAAAGTTCCTGTATTGTACACATGCCATGGCATGGGGTCACAGCACCATCTGTCCATTCTGCTTTAGCACCATGGGACCCCATGCCATGCCATGTGTAAAATACAGGAACTCTTTAAATCACAGACCAGACCTGCAGTCCAGGCTGAGTAAGGCCTCAGAGCAAATGGCATTACTGTCTGTATTTAACTGCTTGATGGGCTTATTTTGGGCCTGGCTGGTTCACATGTATGTGTTTTGGCTGCCCACATTTTCGCAGGCACAGCAGCCCATTCATTTGAATGGGCCGCCATGCCTGCGTTTCCTGCAAAGAAAAGTGCATGCCTCATGTAATAGGCACACATATGCCCATCAAGCAATGAAATACAGCACTGTCTGTCCATTCTGCTGGCTGCTGTGACTTATCTGCAGTTCCTGCACTGTCAAACTTGCTGCATTTTTAGATTTTTAGGTCACGCTTTTAAAAACACAGTGCGTTTGTGTGTGCAAGAACTGCAGGTAAGTAGCATGGTGCAAAAGCAAAATGGATTTCAAGGCAACTGTATTTTTAAAATGCTGAATGCACCTTTTTTCTGCAGAAAACAAAGCCATGGCAGCCCATTCAAATCAATAGGCTGCTGTGCCTGCACAAATGAGGGCCGCCAAAACACATACATGTGAAACAGCCAGGCCCAAAATAAGCTGGAGGGGGGCCCAAAAAAAAATGTTTGCCCAGGGCCCAAACCATTTTAAAGACGGCCCTGCATTTATCACATGCGTGTTAGTGCACTTTATATTGCCCATTAATTGTGCTGCATTCTGTTAGGTAGGTCTGCGGTCATTAGACAATCTATTCATTTGAAAAGGCTGTCTAATGCACCACAAGAGACCTAAAATCATAGGCCCAGATTCATAGAGCAATTACACCTGTCTAACTGGTGTTAGACAGGAGTAATTTCAAATTTCGCACGCCGTATCACTAGTTTGAATCCTCAAACCATGATACGGCGGCTTCGGGCTTCGATCCGAGAGGCTTACGTCTTCGTAAGCCTTCGGATCTACGCTGCAATATTTTTGCGGCCGCTGGGAGGAGTTTGCGACGTTTTCATGCGTCGGGATATGCAAATGTGTTTTTACGGCGATCCACGAAGATACGAGCGGTCTTCGCAATCGCTTACGTCTATTTTTTTTTACGTACTGTTAGACCAGCTTTTTGCTGGTCTAACGGTGCGTAGCCCATGTTAAGTATGGCCGTCGTTCCCGCGTCGAATTTAATTATTTTTACGTAACTCGTTCGGGAATAGAAATGTCCGTAAACGACGCTACTCAAACAACGAATGACGTAACAACGTGATTTCGCGCAATGCACGGCGGGAAATTTGCGAACGGAGCATGCGCAGTTCGATCGCCGCGGGAACGCGCCTATTTTAAATGCTTCACGCCCCCTACTCGCGTAGATGGATTGCGACGGGAGAAATACACTACGCCGCCGTCGTTTATTGGACAAAATCTACCTGGATTCCACGTAGAGCCAGGTAAAAAACGGCGGCGTAGTGTATTTCTGATACGCTACGAGAATCGAATTCTCTCTGAATCTGGGCCATAGTGTTTTTGTGCTGCAGAGCAGTGCAAAACAAAGTAGTACCACAGTTCACAAAAGGTGCATTGGGGTGCTATTACAATGATTGCCACTGCAGTATACAAATGCACATAACATGCATTGTAGAAATACCCATTACTGCAGCACACTGGTGTGAATAAGCCCTTATGATGGTACACTTACTCTGTGTATACAAACCAACAACCTTCCTTGCTGAAATCATAATAATCATAATAAAAATAATCATAATAATCACAATTACACATCTGAGGTCTGACTTCAGGAGAAAATGG
This sequence comes from Rana kukunoris, assembly GCA_029574335.1. Classification (NCBI taxonomy): domain Eukaryota; kingdom Metazoa; phylum Chordata; class Amphibia; order Anura; family Ranidae; genus Rana; species Rana kukunoris. The sequence continues at coordinate 466,912,476 of CM056049.1, forward strand.
CTGCTGAAGATGTGCTTCTTTAGCCACTCATCCTTCCCAGGCCTGTAAAGGGACAGAAAAAAAGCAGTAGCACATTGATATGATGATTATTGTGCTCCCCTTCTTGTACACATACTTAGGGGGCATATTTTTACAGCAGTGAATCTGACTTCCACCAAAGTGTATCCAAGTGCACGTGTTTTAAGTGATATCGTAGATGACAGCTCCATTTTAATCTGTTTGGTGCAAAGTTTGTTAATTGATTTATCTCTTATTGATTTATAAATATGTCTCTTAGTGTTATGTTGACTTTATTAAACACTTGATAAAATGCTGACTGAATTACAGTTTATTTTTTTTAACTAATATATTAACCTGGGTTAGTTTTTTTTTTCAATATTTGCCTGACTGTTCATGTTTTACTATAATTATGAAACTCATTTGCCTTCTTTGTCAATGTTTCCCTCTAAGCTCGGCCATATATGGTTTCAAACTCAGCTGGTTTGGCAGGAACTGGCTGAGATTTGAACCGTTAATGGGCAGGCTGAATGTACCAAGCTGATCTATCAACTTGGGTACATCGAGCCTGCCAGATTCTCTCACGTTTATCTCATGATTATCACTGTCTTCTCCCGGCAAGAATGGCTTTCCTCGTCCACCCCTATCCCTCCGCCGGGAGCAGACAATAGCTCAGCAGGAGGGATTCCCTTGTCAGCACTATCCATGTGAATTTCTTTCTTGCAACTGGGAAATTTGCACCGTGTATGTCTAGCCTAGAGTTTGCCATTGATCACTGTTCTTGTAGAGAGGTTGTTCTAAATTGTGCTGGTTAGCAAGGAAACTGCTACACACTGGTTATCCAGTAGAATGCTATATTATCAATCTGATCAACAACAATTACAAAAAGAAGTCAGTCTACATTTAGAAAAATACATATTTCTGATTGAGGCCCATCCATTTATCAATGGTGGAAACTAGTCTCATGGAAATAATTAGAGGAAATCAATAGTGTAATTTTAGAAAGCACATTATTCAAGTTATACAAATGCTTACCTTACAAGGTATGTGAACCCTAACAATGATTTTGCCAACAACTTTGTTAGCTGAAAACTCTCTGTGCTCTCTGCCTGTTCTGCACACTTTTCAGTTATATTGTCCCTGGCTATCTAGAAGGATTGCAGAACAACCTCCCTCCTCTGTAATGGAGATGAGGTGAAAGCGGGTATTTGTTGTCCAAATCAGAAAAGCAGTCTTGAGTAACAATGTTGCTTCTCTATAGATACAGAACAGTAGCATTGTCACCCTCAGAAAGGTAGTATGTTACTGGAAATTTTGCTGGGTAAATAAAAAAGGAAATAAAGCCATCTAAGGACTGGTAAACTGTAATATACGGATTGCATTTTTGTTCTTGAGATTAGATATGCTAAAGCTCATGTAACTTTTGGCTATGTTTTTCCTGTACCATATTCACATTACTAAAGTACACATACAAACTAGATTGTGAGTATTCAGTCATTCATCCCCTCTATTAAATAACTGTTGATAAAATAAATCAATCAAGGTCAAAGTTTTCAGTTAATCGGACCTTACTGGGCATGCATTATTCAATTTACTTTAGATTTTCCTTCAAGTATGTAGTGCAAGGTCCTGCCTGATTGAATACAAAATTAAAGTGTTTAGGTTTGACCTCATATTCTATGGTTTTGGTAAATCTAAAGGAAAATTGCACAAGAAAATTATATAATGTGAAAAAGAAAAGAACTTGCGCCAAAATGATAAACTAAATACTTATTCCTTGAGTGAATAACTAAGTGAAGCTGCTCCCTGAGAAAATGCAGAATACTGAATTTTGGTAATTTGTGATTGTAGATAAGGGGCGCTAAATAATGACTGGACTGTGTTCTAGAAATACACAGTACACATGATCAGTGAATACAAAAAAACTTGTGATGTTACTTAGTGTAACTAAAAGTGAACAATGGTGCAGTTGTGCAAATATCAAAAATACAATAACACAATTAATGCAATAAACGGTTATAAAGCTGGATGGAGTCCATGTGCAAAATCTATTGCAAATAAAACAGTCCCAAGGGGATGAATAAAGTGCAACGTGCTCATATGTCTTCCAAATCCAAAGTGCAAAAAGGGAAGTGATCCACCTTCACCAAAAGGTCACCAGGGATAAAGATAGATGGCTCCTTACCAATAGATGTTGACCTGATTAATTAAAATAAGGTCAATAGTAGCTTAATGGTATTATGGGTCAGCTGGATGTCATACAGATTCCGGTGTCAGCAACAGATAGCGGATAGAATGCCATAAGGAAGAGATAAGGCCGCCATAGTGTAAAACGTTTATTTTAAAACAGAAATAAAATCACAGTGCCGAGTGGCCCCTTACTTTTGTTGGTGCCCGTATCCCATCAGAAAGCGCTTCCTGATGACGTTATAGACGAAACGTACGTCGAGGCGGTACCTGGGCACACACAAGCCACATACTTCCGGTCTCACTGGTCAACAAGCGGCTAGCGGTGGAACGCACACCAGCTTCCCAGGATACGACCATCTCTCTCCACAATTCCGATAAGCGTACAGCCTCAGTGCTGGGATGCGGGCACCAACAAAAGTAAGGGGCCACTCGGCACTGTGATTTTATTTATGTTTTAAAATAAACATTTTACACTATGGCGGCCTTATCTCTTCTTTATGGCATTCAATCCGCTATCTGTTGCTGACACCGGAATCTGTATGACATCCAGCCGACCCATAATACCATTAAGCTACTATTGACCTTATTTTAATTAATCAGGTCAACATCTATTGGTAAGAAGCCATCTATCTTTATCCCTGGTGACCTTTTGGTGAAGGTGGATCACTTTCCTTTTTGCACTTTGGATTTGGAAGACATATGAGCACGTTGCACTTTATTCATCCCCTTGGGACTGTTTTATTTGCAATAGATTTTGCACATGGACTCCATCCAGCTTTATAACCGTTTATTGTATTAATTGTGTTATTGTATTTTTGATATTTGCACAACTGCACCATTGTTCACTTTTAGTTACACTAAGTAACATCACAAGTTTTTTGCATTCACTGATCATGTGTTCTGTGTATTTCTAGAACACAGTCCAGTCACTATTTAGCGCCCCTTATCTACAATCACAAAGAAAATTATATAATGTATGTATAGTTGTGTTATCTGCCAAAGGACTTGCATTTCTGTCTATCCATTCTTAAGATATACTCAGCTCTGATAGAAAGCACAGCCAGTCTGGTGACCTAAGTTTTCTATGTAGTAGTTAAGCAACATAGCTAAATTACCTTACTGCCCTAAGTCTGTGACTAAATAATAAATGAGGAGCATAAAAATGGTGAGGTCATCTCACTGTCTCTGCCCCTTTCTTGTCAGCATACTCCTTCTAAGCAGATGTGTATGCAGGACAACTGATTGGTTCATAGTGTTGCCCATCCCTCTGTGAGTCAGAGTGATGTACAGGGTATAAAGCAAGGGGATGATAGTTAGATTCAGGTACTGTATATTAAATGCATTTAAAATAAATTATTTGTCCTTTTAATGAATGAACTACTGCATGCGTTGGTGTTTTTAACATCTGCCTGAAGTTCAGCTTTAGCTTTCCATTTAATATGAACATTGACTAGGGAAGCGCTTTAACAAGTGTAGCCAATTTAGACATGAGCCAATTAGCATGTCTTTGGAGTGTGGGAAGAAAGGTACCCCAGAGTACCCGGAGGAAACCCATACAGGCGCAAGGCAAACATGCAAACTCCAGGCAGGTTGTGCCGTGGTTGGGATACGAACTGACGACCCTAGTGCTGCCAGGCCACTATTTGTTAAATATAAAAAATGTACTCAACATTTTTTTTGTGGTTTATTTTATCTGTGCTTCTCTCTATAATAAATTATTACTTTTGCACTTGCATAGTGTTTGTTCTTATTATGTGCAAATAATCACTGTACACTTTCTTTGTAAATTAGCATTGGCCCCTGCATAAAGTACGACATAACTGTAATAAGGAAATCTATACCATACCTTTTGATATCCTATTTAACAAGACCTAAGCATAGAGGCTGTTATACACTCTGTATTGCTCTCCACCCTCATGATGTATCTCGCATGCTTTTGTTTTCAGGCAGTGTGTGCTATACATGAAATCTGTCTGCTCTGAATTCTCTGAAATGGTGTATAATCAAAAAAGCTTGGAAAAAAAGAGTACATACTGTGCAGTAAATCAGTGGACTTGTGGCTTTGAAAAAGCACTCTCTAATTTTTATTTCATGATAAAACCTACCTAGTCTTAGGCCTCTTACACACTATTCAGGTTTTTCTCTTCAGGTTTACCAAAACTATGTAGTACAAGGGCCTGCCTGATTGCATACAAATTGAGACTCTTGAGGTTTGACCTCATATTAGATGGATTTGGTAAACCTGAAGAGAAAAACCTGAAGAAAAACTGATAGTGTGTAAGAGGCCCTACATTGGCAAAAATGCTTACATGGGATTGCAGCATGTGGGTGGGGAACTAAAATTACAGTGAGTTCAGTGAGGAGAGCTATGAGCTGACTGGAGGGAAGAGACACACCCCCTCCACACAGCACACAGGAACAGAGCAGAGGCTGTCAATCACAGGCTGTGTGTGGCAATTCCTTTTCATGTCACATTTTTTTGTCAGAAATTACACTTATGCCCTGTACACACGATCGGTCAATTCGATGAGAACGGTCTGATGGATTTTTCCATCAGTTAACCGATGAAGCTGACTGATGGTCAGTCGTGCCTACACACCATCGGTTAAAAAAATGATCGTGTCAGAACGCGGTGACGTAAAACACAACGACATGCTGAAAAAAATGAAGTTCAATGCTTCCAAGCATGTGTCGACTTGATTCTGAGCATGCGTGGATTTTTAACCAATGGTCGTGCCTACTAACAATCTTTTTCTATCGGTTAGTTATCCATCGGTTAAATTTAAAACAAATTTAATTTTTTTTAACCGATGGATAAATAACCGATGGTGCCCACACACGATCGGTTTGGTCTGATGAAAACAGTCCATCAGACCGTTCTCATCGGTTTGACCGGTTTGACCGATCGTGTGTACGCGGATTGAGACAAGCACACTCAATAGAGGGATATGCTTTGTTCATATTTCATGTCAGAGGTTTACAACCACTTTAACTACATGCCGACCGCCGACCGCAGTTATACGGCGGCAGGTCGGCACTGCTAGGCGAGAGCACGTAGCTCTATGTCCTATCTTTTGCGGCCGCTAGGGGCACGCACGCGCGCTCGTTCGTTACAGAGTGGGGACCGGGAGCTATGTGTGTAAACACATAGCTCTCGGTCCTGTCAGCGGGGGAAACGCTGATTTTCTGTTCATACAATGTATGAACAGAAGATCAGTAATTTCCCCTAGTGAGTCCACCCCCCCATACAGTTAGAACACAGGCAGGAACACACTTAACCCCTTCCCCGCCCCCTAATGTTAACCCCTTCACTGCCAATGGCATTTTTATAGTAATACAATGCATTTTTATAGCATTGATCGCTATAAAAATGCCAATGCTCCCAAAAATGTGTCAAAATTGTCCGATGTGTCCGCCATAATATCGCAGTACCGAAAAAAAACGCTGATCGCCGCCATTACTAGTAAAAAAAAAAATATTAATAAAAATGCCATAAAACTACCCCCTTTTTTGTAAACGCTATAAATTTTGCGCAAACCAAACAATAAACGCTAATTGCGATTTTTTTTTACGAAAAGTATGTAGAAGAATACGTATCGGCCTAAACTGAGGAAAAAAAATGTTTTTTTATATATTTTTGGGGGATATTTATTATAGCAAAATGTAAAAAATATTGAATTTTTTTCAAAATAGTGGCTCTATTTTTGTTTATAGCGCAAAAAATAAAAACCGCAGTAATGATCAAATACCACCAAAAGAAAGCTCTATTTGTGGAAAAAAAAGGACGCCAATTTTGTTTCAGAGCCACATCGCACGACCGCGCAATTGTCAGTTAAAGCGACGCAGTGCCGAATCACAAAAAGTGCTCTGGTCAGGAAGGGGGTAAATCCTTCCGGGGCTGAAGTGGTTAAGTGACCAATAACATTTTGCTATCAATAGCTCAGAAAAAAAAAGAAAACATATTTCTCACCATATTGTGTATTGTAAGCACTAAAATATTTTGGAAAAAAAAAATATGGACAGCCGCACTCCAACAAACCTTGATGGTTGTCTTTAAAAAAAAAAAGGAAAAATGCACTACAAGTCACAGCACACAACACGGGAGTAAAACATCTGATGCGTTTCACACTATAAATTAGTGCTTAATCATAGCTATCAAGTTTTTTTGGAGTGCGGCTATCCATATTTTCTTTTTTTTTTTTTTTTTCATTTGTTGCCTTGTGCATTGCCAGCACCCCTGATCTCCTGAGACCATACTGATCACCCTAACACAATCCAGCTGGAGCGGTAACTTTCTTTCTCACTAAAATATTTTCTTTTTATTCACTTACAAATTGATTCTTCTCATGCTAGTTTCGAACATGTCACCTTTTGTACAGACAGAATATGAAGGATAATTGGATAATCTATAAATGATGGCACATACACAGGAATTCTGTGCATAATGATTTCAAATGCATTTGTAAATATACCATGAATGAGGTAGCATATTTGCTAAGAGATGTTAGCCACAATATTCATCAGTTTTTTTAGAAATTTTCAGAAACGAAAAGTACAACTTTTATTGGTACAATGACAGAAATAGCAACATTCCATTAAAAGATTACTTGTTCTTCGTGCAAAATGCTGACAAAATGACAGGCATTCTAATTGTAAAAAGTGTAAAATAGTCAATTACTCATTATAAAATAGCAAGGTCACAGTGAAATTAAGACTGATACATAAACACTTCATTAAAAGTGTGTGCGTATTTATTTTTGGATTTGTGCGGTATGTTTTGTTGTGGGAGTCCTTTTACTCTCTTTAGTTTTAATGTGGACTGTCTTCCAGAGTCATGACTTGTACGGCTTGCATGGAAAGTATAGCACCCTGCCCTAATCAAGTCAAATTTAGTGTTTGGTTCTGCTGTACTCACATGGAAGCTGGGTGCTTGACAGCTGTCCTTGGACATTATAAGTAGAATTTTTGCCTAGGATTCCAGGTGTACATGTACTTCGGGGATTAATACCAGACGTTGCTGAAAGGAATGGGACTGCTCATATAGAGTATCAGAATAGCTAGTTATCCCCCTCTACTCCCAGAAAGGGCTGCTACTAAAAGGATTTGTAAAAAAAGAGATTGTGCACATATATCTGTTGCACTTTGGAGTATCCTGCACCCTATGCCTCTCTCCTTCTGATTGCTATAATAAATCTACTAAAAGATATCCCTTGGACTGAAGATTGTTGTCAGTGTGCATGGATCTGGTGTATGGGCTTTGCAGTCTTTGAACAAAAAGGGATACCTGGGTATATTCTCAGCAACCTCTCTGGGGTTATTTAAACCCATTGCAGGATCCAACACATTTCCCTGTCTCATTTCTGATCTTGAATACTTCTGGAAGCATTTTTTAGCTCTTCTTCTGTTAGAGCAGTGGTCATCAACCCTGTCCTCAGGGCCCACTAACAGGCCAGGTTTGCAAGATAACTGAAATACATCACAGGTGATATCATTTGCTGCTCAGTGATTTCGGTATTCTAGTCTGCATCTCCCTAAGGTAATATATAAAATCTGGCCTGTTATTGGGCCCCGAGGACAGGGTTGATGACCACTGTGTTATGCCCTGTACACACGATCGGATTTCCCATCGGAATAAACTCTGATGGGTTTTTCCGATGGATTTCCGCTCAAGCTGTCTTGCATACACACACGGACACACACGGAATTTCCGACGGAAAAAGTCAGACGGGGGGCATACACACGGTCGGAACGGTTTCAGCACAGGATCCATTGAAATTTCTAAAAAACTGACAATTGCAATTCTGCACTTGTGGCAGACAGGCATCTTATCTGTGTATCTGTGCCCCGTTGGGGAATGTATCCCTTTCTTCCCATGATATAATCAGGGCAGTTAATGAGAGAGCATCTTCAATTGGGACAGAAGCGGTAAAAGACAATTTTTAAAGAGTGAGAAAGAACTAGAATTACATTTGTCTATTTCCCAAAACTAATTTGACATACTTCTATACAGATTTAAAGTCAAAAGAATCATTTGGACAACACCAGAAATGTTTTCTGAAGCATTCTTTTTGGCCACTATGTGCCCTATTGTGTAATTTACAGAGCTGCAGGCAACAAATAGGAAGACGTCCTTGAGACTAATAATGGGAATTCCTCATTCAACACCCTTCCCCATGGACTACATTTTCACTCACATAATGCCAATCAAATTTTAAACTTAAAAAACATAATTTGCCTTCGCTAGTATTTGCCTCCAGCAGGGTAACCAACCACCAAATTAAGAGAAATTTAAGCTGGCAAATGTACAATAAATGTGCTTTTGTATCAATACGTCCCTTAATCTTTAGGTGATCTCACTTTAGTAAACAGAACCTGATTGACATTGATGCACTTTGTATTTAAGCTTCGCATTTATGATGTCTTAATACATACACCTGATAATATGAGTATATAGGAAAAAGCTGTAGATGTCATTCTATTTATCCTTGTCAACGCGTCGTACTTTGGCATCAAATTTTATGCCGTTGAAGACACTTAAAGCTTTCAAAGCCCGTTCTGGTAATATTCTGTAAGAAGGAAGAATGAAAAAATATATTTACATATTTTGCTATAGTGACTGTATTAAACAGTTTATACCCAGGGAGGGTACATGAGCTACATGGGGGGCTACATTAGCTGATGACTGGGCACTTAGGGCTTAAGGTGGATTTAAAGCCTAAACAGTTTTTACCTTAATGCATTTCCTTTGTACACAGCAGATACATATAAACCGGTTTGTTATGTTTTTTTTGTTTTGTTTTTTAAAGCATTTACAATCACTTTAAATCCCAGGCAACTCAGGAATGGACACTGAGAAGATAACACCTGTGGTATTGGCCCTGGTCATTTGACGTTCACTCATTTATGTATTGAATAGGAGAATACATTTGTGATATTGCTAATAAAAAGCATCAATTGACAGAGAATTTTGAAGAATTTCATTGTTCAAGTCCCAAGGTTAAAAAGTAAAGGGTATTTATCATTTACAATGGTCCCCAAGATGTGGTGACTTTGATGCAGAACTGCTTTAGATCTACAAGTTAAGTACAATGACCACAAAAGGCTTGAGCAAGGAGACAAATTTTCATGTCTTTTTATAAGTTGAATTTATCTTCTTATCTAATTAAGTCCTGAACCTAAGATACACACATTTTCTCAGGATATGTCCTTACGTTACTCTGGTCCACTATTAGGTTATCCTACGTCTATGTGCTTTTTTTGTCTTTATTATTTTTGTATGTGAAGTTTTAATGCCATACAAATCATGATAGAAAACTGGTTGCAGGAGAGTGTCCGAACGGTGGTGTTTAATGGCATATTTTCTCAATTGTCTAAAGTTGTGAGTGTTGTGCCCCAGGGCTCTGTCCTGGGACCAATTCTGTTTAACTTGGTCATAAATTAAATAGAGGTTGGAATAAATAGTTCATTCTCAGTGTTTGCTGGTGATACAAATCTAAGCAGGGCAAACATTTTACAACAGGATATAACAACTTTAAAGGAAAAGGATGGACAGCTGTATAGTAGAAGCTTATTATTAAAATTGTACTGTAGTAATGCACTTGGCAGCTATAACTAAAAATATTAATGCAAGTTACATGCTGGGGGGAGATTCTCTGGGGCAGTCGAGGATGGAAAAAGACCTGGGGGTTCTTGTGGATCACAGAGGGAGGGTATTTACTCAACAGAGAAAATTATAATTCAATAATTTTACAAAACTCTGGTTCAGCTACATCTGGAGTATGCTGTTTAGCTTTGGTCACCAATCCTCAGGAAGGATATCCTTCATCTGTAGACTTTAGGGAGTTTAGAGTAGGGTAACAAAGCTAAAAAAGGGAATGAAGGACCTCTATAAACTGTATCACTATGAGAAAACTTTATAATCCAAGGTCTCTAAAGAAGACACGCAGCCACACAATTAAGCTTGAGGAGAAGGGATTCCATTTTAAACTGCATAAGCGGTTCTTTACTGTTAGAATGGTGAGGATGTACAACCCCCCTTCACTGTTGGTGGTGTCAGTGGGGGAGTGTAGATAAATTCAAAAAACTTTTAGATGCATTTCTTAGCAAACTCAATGTACAGGCATACTGAAAATGGTAGTGACATAAACACACACCCACACCCTCACATTTAGGTTGAACAGTGTTTTATACAACCTTACCAACTATGCAGGTAAGATAGTAATGTTTACGTGATGCATTTGCACATCTGTGGGGCCTTGTCATCAATAGTTGCTTTTGGCTCACAATAGAGTGATTGGATCTGTGTGGATTGACTTAATTGCTGCCATTTAGTTCAAATGTAATTTTTACAGAAACCTGCATGCTCAAGCATGTTCCTTTAGGAGAGGGTGTTCTGTATATCTCCCCTATTGGCTTAAAATGATTCATGTCAATGCATATGGCTACATTTAATAAATGTCCATCCCTATTACTTGAAGTGCATCGGTGTAGGAACTCATCAACTTTCCTGTATACCAGCTGTTTAGCAGTGTTTGGTTACAATAAAGTCAGCTAGCAATGTATATAACTACAGGGAGGTCATGTGATTTACAATGCTGCACTAAAATGTTTAACACTATTATCAAGATTACTTGAGTTCCCTCGGAACTACGGGCCCCCACCCCCTGTTATGTTGACTGGGAGGAAGGGGGAAATGTTCTATGGTCCTCATAAATTTCCTGTCCTAGGATGATAATGTTATTCCTCTATATATACAGCACAGTTAGTGAGCACTGTCATCATAGTATATTATTACCAGGTGAAAGTAAGACCCCTTTCACACTGGAGGCGTTTTTCAGGCTCTTTAGCGATAAAAATAGAGCCTGTAAAGGGCCTGAAAAAATGCCAAATTTGCAATCCCAGTGTGAAAGCCTGAATGCTTTCACACTGGGTCACTGCGCTGACAGTATGTAAAAAAAAGTCCTGTAAGCAGCTTCTTTGAACTGCTTTAGGAGTGGTGTATACACCACTCCTAAAGCGCCCCTACCCATTGAAATCAAAGGGCAGCGTCACCTAAACGCCTCAGCAGTGGCACTTTGCGGGTGCTTTTAACCATTCTTTCTGGGGTCAAAGGTGCACGCTAGCGACCAAAATAGACAATAAAGCCCCGCGAAAACTAGCAACACTTTACAGCGAAGCCTCCGCTCTGTCAGTGTGAAAGGGCTTTAAAGGGATCTCCCATCCGCTACAGTATATTTTTGTTGGGTTTAGATACATTTAAAAAATAAATACATTTCTGAAGTAAACAATCAAGGTATTTGATTATGTATGTGTCAAGTGTATAACAAAATAATGGTATTTAGAGTGCTGAAAACACTCTTACTAAAACTAAGTAAAATATATTACTTACACTTCTAGGAGAGAAGCTAGAACCACGGAGGATGGAATACAAATCAATTTCTTGTTAATAAGAATGCCATCCACTAACTTCTTTGCAACATCCTCTGGTGCCAGTACGGGAATAAATCTGAAATATGAACATAATCAATTGTGAGCATCTATTCTCCTTCAAAAATTTACAAAAAACATCCTTCAAAAATTTACAAGAACAATCCTTCAAAAATGTACAAAAAAAGTCCTTCAACATTGTACAAAAAATTTACAAAAGTCCCATATTAGCAAACAAAATACACCCATTTTGAGGGTACGACGATTCTCGTTATCAAAGTGACATGCATGTGTCTGCATGAAACCTTGATAAAGTGGGGTGCCACGCCATCAAAAAATTGGTGTATTTTGTTTGCTGTTATGTGACTTCAGTACATTTTCAACCTGGATCTACAGTTATGTTTGCTTTATTCTTGCTGTGGGACTTATATGGATCTCTATGCACTCATATAAGGATTTCTTAAAGGAGTTGTAAAGGTAAAAAATGTTTTCCCTAAATAGCTTCCTTTACTTTAGTGCAGTCCTCCTTCACTTACCTCATGCTTTGATTTTGCTTTTAAATGTCCTTATTTCTTCTGAGAAATCTTCACTTCCTGTTCTTCTGTCTGTAACCAGTGTTGCTCACGAATATTCGCACTGCGAATATTCGTTACGAATATTGCATATTCAAGTATTCGCAAATAAATCGAATATCGCGGTGAATATTCGATATTTTTTTTCAATTTTTTTTTTAAAACAGATCACATCCTAGTGATCTCCATCGACGTCTAAAAGCATTGCTGGTATGATTAGAGACCCTGGGCCGAGTAGCTGAGGCGATCCTTTTATGTTGCCGAATATTCGCAATGCGAATATTCGTATTACGAATATCCGCGAATACTTTCTCTGCCCTTCTGTGTTTTGTGTATAAAAAAAAAATTAGCTTTATTTTAGTCATATAAGTTTGTGTAAGTAGAGTTAGTGTTTAGTGCATATTAGTTTAGTAATCCAGGAAATGATCTCCGTTTTCGCATGTTGTTCGCGCGCATGCGCATTTGCGGATGAGAATTTTGCAATCAATTTCGCATTCGCATTAGCGAAATTTCACATTCGCATTCGCGAAATTTCGCAATTTTTTTTTTGATAAAATATCACGAATATTCGATATTAACGAATATTTCGCGAATATTCTTCTATATATTCGTGAAATATCGCGAAATCGAATATGGCGTATTCCGCTCATCACTATCTGTAACTACACACCGTAATGCAAGGCTTTCTCCCTGGTGTGGAGAAAGCCTCTTGAGGGGGGAGGGGGTGGGCAGGAGTGTCAGGACGCCCACTAACACACAGCTTATTTTCTCTACCTGCAAAGTAGAGAGTGTCCTGACCCTCCTGCTTGTCCCCTCCCCCCTCAAGAGGCTTTCTCCACATCAGGGAGAAAGCCTTGCATTACTGTGTGGAGTCACAGACCGAAGAACAGGAAGTGAGGATTTCTCAGAAGAAATAAGGACATTTAACCACTTAACCCCGGGACCATATTGCTGGTCAAAGACCAGAGCACTTTTTGCAATTGGGCACTGCGTCTCTTTAACTTACAATTGCGCAGTCATGCGACGTGGCTCCCAAACAAAATAGGCGTCCTTATTTTCCCACAAATAGAGCTTTCTTTTGGTGGTATTTGATCACCTCTGCGGTTTTTAGTTTTTGTGCTATAAACAAAAATAGAGTGAAATTTCCTCAGTTTAGGCCGATACGTATTCTTCTACATATTTTTCATTAAAAAAAAAATCGCAATAACTGTTTATTGATTGATTTGCGCAAAAGTTATAGCGTTTACAAAATAGGGGGTAGTTTTATGGCATTTTTATTAATATTTTTTTTTACTAGTAACGGCAGCGATCACTGATTTTTTTTCGGTACTGCAACATTATGGCGGACACTTCGGACACTTTTGACACATTTTTGGGACCATTGGCATTTTTATAGCGATCAGTGCTATAAAAATGCATTGATTACTATGAAAATGCCACTGGCAGTGAAGGGGTTAACACTAGGGGCGGGGAAGGGGTTAATCATGTTCCCTAGGTGTGTTCTAACTGTAGGGGGGTGGCCTCACTAGGGAAAATGACTGATCGCTGTTGATACATTCTACACACACAGCTCCCGGTCCTTGCTCTGTAGCGAGCAATCGCGGGTGCCTGGCGGCGATCGCGGCTGCCGGGCATGCGCACGGGAGTCAGGAATGAGCTGGGAGCGCGCGCACGCTCCTATTGGCTGCTTGGCGAGGTGACGTATATCTACGTGCTCTCGCCCAGCAGAGCCGACCTGCTGCCGTAAAACTGTGGTGGCTGGTCGGCAAGCAGTTGAAAGCAAAATCGAAGGATGAGGTAAGTAAAGGAGGACTGCACTAAGGTAAAGGAAGTTATTTAGGGATTTTATTTTTTTACCTTTACAACCCCTTTAAGAGGTCTGGGTGGTATGGTTTGATAAACTGTCAGCTTTTTTACTATTGTTTAATGCAGAAGGTGCCTAGGAAAGAATGCCCAGAAAGAAATCAGTCTGCATTCTAGGTCGTCATCTTTGGGCACATACTGCAACAGAAGTACAGCTAGGTGCACCATCCAGTTGCATCAGCTGTCAGCCTCTCTTAGGCCGAAGTACACACGATCGAATTTATCTGCTGGAAACGGTCTGACAGACCGTTTCAGCAGACAAATTCGATCGTGTGTACGGGCGGACAGACAGATTTTTTCAGCAGACAGATTTTAAAGCATGCTTTAAAATCTGTCTGCTGGGAACCCGTCCGTCCGATATGTCTGCTGGTTAGTCTGCTGGAATGGATTTGATGCATGCGCGGAAGTGTTTTACTTCCTGGTGCGGTGACGTGGCAGCGACAACGTCGTCGCCATGTCACCACGCTGTCTGCCGCGGGGATTTTGGTTTGATCGTGTGTACAGCGATCAAACCAAAATAGCCCAGCAGACAAATCCGATCAAATCGGTCTGTCCGACCGATTTGATCGGATTTATTTGGTCATGTGTACGCGGCCATAGAGTTTGCTGCTGGCAGTGGAGCTGGACAATGCACCCGTACCTTCCACCTACACCTAAATGCCAGAGCCAAGCTCAGGCTTGTTTAGGGTCAAATACCCCGAAAGGAGTACCAGAAGTATAATAGGGGCAAGGTAGAAGAAGGGGGGGGGGGGGTTCTCTGGAGTATTGTAGCTTTCACAGCGAAAATTAATGTGAAGGACAAAAAGTAGTAGCAGCTCAAGGCTCCAATAAAATTGTATCAAAGTCAGGAGGCAAGAAGTTATCATTCCATGGCTGCTAAATTCTCTGATACTTGCAAACTATGTCACGCTAAGTTGCTTTGATTTTGGCATGAACCATTGCCTGGGTGATCCCATGTTTGGCTGCCAGGGCTACAAGGAATGGGGTTTTCCATGACCTAACTATTGTTTGCTTAGCACCTGTGGTGTAGTAACAATTTAAATAGATTTTTTAGTCAGTTTTGATTTACGAGGGCAACTTGAGGGTCCAGGTGTAGGGTGATATCAAAAAAGCGACTGATGATATGAAATATGTCGGACCAAAAAGCACCCACTACGGCAGGTCCATTTTTGAAGATATTTCATATGCTGTTTAAATAACGCACTTTCTTTATTGTTCCTTATGAAGTAATTTTCCTGTTAAATTATCTTAAAGCAGAGTTCCACCCAAAAATGGAATCTCCGCTTTAAGTGCTGGTGACCCCCTGATATGCCACATTTTCTTGGGGGGGGGGAAGGGGGGTACCATATTTTTACAGGCACCCGGCTCCCACTTCCTCCCGAGGAAGGAAGATCATCTCTCCCCCCCTCCCTCTCTCCGATAATTTTCTGGGACCATATATCACCAGATATAGTGTGAATTGGCCCTAAGGCCTGATTTACACCTTTGCAGTTTTTAGTGCTTTTTGCATTTTGCAGATTTGCACTACAGAACGTGTTCCATAGGAAACAATGTTAAATGAACTGTAGTGAAAATCTGCAAGATGCAAAAAGCACTAAAACTGCATAGGTGTAAGGTGTGGGTTCTTTTGGGAGGGGTGTTGGGCCCCGGTACAACCTTTATGGGGGAATCCTAACCTGCCTCACTTCCAGTTCATACCTGATCCTCAGGTTTGGGTGAGATTTGGTATTAAAATTTTAAATAATATTATGCCGTCGGGTACTGTGCTGTCATTCTCGCAATTGACTTGAATCTATCTGGCTATATGTATTTCCGGTACACTCAGCTTCGTCATGCGACTAGGGCCCAATTTCCAGCCCTTCCGGAGCTTGGGTTTGACCCGATGGAGGATCTCTTATCTGGTGGGGACCTGTCAAAGCCTTTATCTGCCCTGTATGGTGTGTTGCTTCCCGTTGACTCCCTTAAATTGAACAGGCTCTGGGACTCCTGGAAGTTGGATATCCGGGATTTGGAGAGGGAGGATTGGGAGGATTGTCTGGAGCGTGCTCCCAAGTTGGTAATATCTGCGGGTGATAAGCTTGTGCAGACCAAATTTTTGCATAGGGTTTATTTCACCCTGGTGCGTCTGTCTAGGATCTATCCTGGCAGGGACCCGCTGTGCCCGTGGTGTCGGGTGGAGCGGGGCACTTTCATGCATATGTTTTGGGAGTGTCCGGCTCTGGGGCCCTTTTGGACCGGTGTGTTCGACCATCTCAATGCCCGTATGGAGCTTTCAGTCCCTTTTGCGCCTGCACTGGCTTTGCTGCGCGTCATGGACGACGATCAAAGGTCCCATCATAGTAAGCTACTGATCTTATACCTCTTGTTCTATGCCAAAAAATAAATACTAATCAACTGGACCTCTTCTGCCCCCCCACTGCCACTATATAAATTGACCTATATCAGTCGTGGGTGTCCCTGGAAATATGATAAGGTGTGGCTGCCATGAACGGAACTTTAACCATCCGGTTGGCGGAGTGTCTCTCTTAGGGTGGACAACGTTAGGCCCCGTACACACGACCGAGCTTCTCGGCAGAATCCAGCGAGAACCTAGCTGGGATCCATATTCTGCCGAGAAGCTCGATTGTGTGTACGTTTTCGCCGAGCAAACTGACGAGCGAGGCGTCGAGCTAAAAGGGAAGAGTAGGTTCTCTATTTCCTCGACGGGCCATCGGGACTAATGGCTCGACGCCTTTTTCGACAGCCTGGTCGACGAACTCGACGGCCGGCCGAGAACCTCGTCGGGCGGAACGATGGGTTTAGCCCGACGAGGTTCTCGTACGTGTGTACGTGGCCTTAGTGTAGCCATTGATAAATATTTATTTATTTATTCGACCAGCTGGATGATGCGCCAACCACACATTTGAGGTGGATCGGAGTGTCCTCCTTGCTGAGCTATTATATTCTGACAGTTGGGAAACTTCCCCGCAATCAGAATACACTGATCAGCGCTGACAGCTATAGCCAGCCGTTTTGATCGAACGGGGAAAATCCAACAGACTGGTTGTACAGAAGTTGATCAGTAGCCAATCCTGCCCATACATGGATTGAAATTTGGCCAGTCAAATTTTCGATCCATGTATGGCCATCTTAAGGCAAGATTAAGTTGAGCCTATATGGGTTCGGCTCTCCACAAGAGTACCAGTGTCTCATGTGGCCCCTTGAGAAAATGAATTGCCCACTCCTGCAAAAGGCTTTCTTCTGCTTTACATGTAAAGAATGGATGTAATATTTTGTACATCAAAGAGATGCCTGCAAATACACTGGTCACCTTCAAACTGAGAATACATTCCATATGAAAGGTAAGAAGTAGTCTAGGGTGTGGATAATTATAATAGTTTTTTTTTCTATAAATACAAAAGATTTTTGTGCAGCATATATTCTTTAGGTCAGTGGTCTCCAAACTGCGGCCCGAGGGCCGGATGCGGCCCTTTGCTTGCCTTTATATGGCCCTTGGGGCACTATCCCTCCCACTGATATGAGACACTATTCTGCCCAGGGCTTTTTTTCTGGGGGAACCTGGGGGAACTCAGTTCCACCACCTTTGACTCAGACCCTTTGGTGCCCGCTCACCACAATCACTTGTGAACACAGAAGTCTGGTTTCTGTGTTTACAAGTGACTGCTTTGTAACCCCCTGAACTCTGCACACTGTATGTAATGCAATTCTGGTATTTAATGCCCCTTTAAGACCCTTCTACTGTTTGTGAAATCTGAACGGGTCGTGGTTGAGTTCCTGCACCTATTTTCTGAGAAAAAAAGCTCTGATTCTGCCATCTGACACCAACAATGGAGCACTGACACAACTAATAGAGCACTATTACTCCCTATGATACCAGCACTGGGGCACTATTCCTCCCCCTAATACCAGATGTTTACTAACAATGCTGCCAGAAAAACTTCCATTCCCGCTGGCCAAAGTCCGGCCCTTCAAGAGTCTGAAGGACAATAAACCGGCCCTTTGTTTAGACCCCTGCTTTAGGTCATAGGAACATATTCTGCATTTCAGATCTCTCAGCTATTTACCTTGTGCTTGAATTTTTTACAAAGCCAGTGTCAACAAATACAGGGCACAGACATGATGTTTTGATTCCTGTCATCTGCAGTGCTGCAAGTTCAGCTGTTAGAGACTTGTGGTATCCAAGGGCTGCAAACTTAGTAGAGCTGTAAGGCAAAAGTTCATACAAAAAAAAGTAGAACTGTTATACTGTAACTCCATATAGTTGATAAAAAAGTTTTAGTAAACTTCATTACATGACAATACTAGTTCATACTC
This sequence comes from Rana kukunoris, assembly GCA_029574335.1. NCBI lineage: Eukaryota > Metazoa > Chordata > Amphibia > Anura > Ranidae > Rana > Rana kukunoris. The sequence goes on from CM056049.1 coordinate 466,930,838, forward strand.
TGGACATATCAGAGTTGGTTTGCCAAAGGCAAATAGACTGTTAACTTTGCAAGTGCAGTGCATTTTGTAAAGCAATTTTCATCAAAGTTTAGTGAATAAGGTGAAGCTCTGCTGACTGCTATCATCCAATCGTATGCAAGCAAAAATGCTGTTTTTTGTTTTCCCTGCATGTGATTGGGTATTCTCTGCAAAGTGAAGACGAACACAGCGCTGAATCAAACAAGGAGCCAGGTAAGTGTTTAGGGGCGGCTGGGGGGAGCCGATATTGGAAGCACCTTAACCGCTTCAATACCGGATACTTTCACCCCCTTCCTGCCCAGGCCGATTTTCAGCTTTCTGTGTTTCCACACTGCCAATTACTCAATAATGCAATCTGTACTCAAATGAAAATATTTTTTTTTTCTTTTAGACAGATAGATCTTCCTTTTGGTGGTATTTTAAGCGGCACTTCAGTAATTTTTTCATCTTTCCATCTATTAAATCTTCTGCCCATGTTGTTTTAACTTTGGATAGTAAAACAATTTTTTTCTGCCAGTAAATAACTTATTCAGCCCACTTCTTGTTTCTTGTCGGGAAACAAAGCCTAGGCTTATGACATCAATCATAGCTCTCTTTCACTCTAGTGAGAGTTTGCCAGGAAGGGATGGGGGTGAGTCATAAGAGGGCCAGTGAGAGCTGCTGAGCTTGAGCTGTGTGTCTGTGTAAATACAGGAAGTGTACAGGCAGCAGCTTCAGCTGCCTACAGTTAAAATTGATGCAGCCAGACTTAGTGGAGGGAGATTTCTGCAGGATTTTTGGCAACTACAGATTCACAGTATATATTAAATAATATGCAAAGTGGTTGGAGGGAACCTTCAGAAGGCCAAATTTCCTCTTTAATCAGCACTGAGTTTGTATTTTTTTGCCATATAAACGATAAATAAAATAAATAAAAAATCTGCTACATTTCTTTGGTAAAAATAACCCAAAACCGTCTATTATTTAGTAAATATTATTTATTTACTTTGTGTGAAAGTTATAGTCTACAATTAAATCTCTTTTTTTTTTTTTTTAACAACAAGGTTGGTCTTTATTGGGGAAAAAAAACATAAGAATGGTACATGACAATTTAGTCTGGGTAAGAGCAGTACAATACATAGATTACATACAGAGGGGAAAAAATTAAAATAATAATAAAAAAATAAAAAAATAAAATTAAAAAAATATATATATATATGCTATTATATATACATATACATACATACATATACATATAAGGCTTTATTGGGGAAAAAAAAACATAAGAATGGTACACAATAATAAGGAGGGGAAAAAATTAAAATAATAATAAAAAAATAAAAAATAAAATTAAAAAAATATATATATATATTTATATATACACACTTCTCTATTGTGAAAGAAGGCGGTTATATCAAACAGGTAGGATAGCAGGTAATTTCTCAACAACCAATACCGCAGGCGTCAGAGCGAACGCCTTGGGGAAGGGGAGGAGGAGGGGGGGGGGAAAGGGGGGGGGGCAGGGGGAGGGGAAGGGAGGGAGGGGGAAGCCCACCCACGACGCCAAGGACAATTCTCCCATGTACATCTCAGGGGTTAGCAACATATGAGGGATCGGTCCAGGGCCGCCAAACCCTCTCATACTTCATAGGACACCCTCTACTTATATACGTCAACTTATATAATGGAAGCACTGCGTTTACCGCCCTTTCCCAGGAGCCCACAGTGGGGGGTAAGGGGGAGATCCATTTCAGCAGAATCTCCTTTTTAGCATAAAAGAACAACAAAGAAATCAGCGTCTTGGTATATCTAGGCCGCAGCTCATCATCCTGTACACCCAACAGGGCCAATTCCGCCGACAAGGGTAATTCCAGTTGGAGGCGGAAATTGATAGTCTCTCCCACCGCAGCCCAGAACCTCGCCAGCTTCGGGCAGGTCCAGAACATGTGTAAAAAGGTGCTATCAGACGAGTGACATCGGGGGCAATTTGGTGAACGGAGCGGATAAATTCTGTGCAGTCTCTGAGGCGTAAAATAAACCCTGTGCAGAAATTTCGTTTGAATCAGCTTATCCCTAGAGGAGATGACCACCTTAGAGCTAGCCTCAAAACACTCCTCCCAGGTTTCTCTGTCCAACTCAGGGAAATCCCCCCTCCATTTATCCCACAAGGCTTCCATCTTTGGGGAATCCCTCCTCTGGAGAGCAAAATACAGCTCAGACAGCGGCTTAGCCAGAGTCTCCTGCGTTAACAGGTCCTCTATGGAATCGGCTTTCAGAGTAGGGGGGGACGGGAACTGCGCCCTGGCTGCGTGATGGAGCTGCTGATACCTGAACGCCATCCATAAAGGAAGGCCAAACTTATTCGCCAGAGCTCGGAATGAGAGAAGAGCCCCGCGGCTGTAAACGTCGCGGAGCAACTTAATGCCAAAGCGGGCCCACAGCTGCGGATCCGGAATGGTTCTAAAATGAGGGAGACAAGGGTTGCCCCACAGGGGGGTAAAGGGGGACCGCTGGTCGGGGTTCAGGAACCGTCTTCTAGCCACCCCCCAGACCCGAAGGGTCGCCACAGTCGGGATCGGCAGCAGAGGGGACGCCGAGGGGCCCCGGTACACAAGGTTGGTAAGCTCCGTGAGGGAGCCCACGATGGCCGCTTCCAAACAGACAGCCGCATTAGCCCTGGACTGCTGAAACCACCATCTCACCGTGACCAACATAGCCGCCCAGTAGTAAGTCAACAAGTCAGGGAGGGCAAGTCCCCCACAACTCACAGGGAGCCGGAGGGTCGCCCTAGCCAACCGGGGGGAAGAACCCTGCCACAGGAAGGAGCCGATACAGCCATCCACCTCCCTAAAAAAAGAAGCGGGTAGCCACACCGGGCAGTTCCTAAAAATGTAAGTCAGCTTGGGGAGGTAGATCATCTTTATGAGATTGATACGACCCAGGAGGTTGAGAGGGAGGTCAGCCCAGCGGGAACAGTGGTCTCTAAGGCGCTGGATCACAGGTAATAGGTTGAGGCGGTGGAAGGAACGCAGATCTCTCGCCACCCTGACTCCCAGGTGTACAAACTCATCCACCCACCGAAGCGGAGTCTGAGCCCCCGACATCTCGGCCCGCGCATCCAGGGGAAATAGAACAGACTTGGACCAATTAATACGAATCCCCGAAAACCTCCCAAATACGTCAAAGATCTCTAGGGCTGCAGTCAACGAGGAATCCGCGTCGTGTAAATATAACAGGGTATCATCCGCGTATAGCGAGATCTTCTCTTCTAGAGGGCCCAGCCGTAGACCTTCGATGCGACTGGAATCACGAACCAAGACCGCCAGGGGCTCCAGCGCCAGGGCAAATAGGCTAGGCGACAACGGGCACCCCTGGCGGGTCCCCCATCCGAGCAAAAAGAAGTCTGACAGTGAGTTGTTCACCCGTATCCTCGCCTTAGGTGCACGATATAGCAGGCCCAACCAGTGTAAAAATCGCGGACCAAAACCAAACCGTCGCAGCACCTCCCACAAATAGCCCCACTCCACAGAGTCAAAAGCCTTCTCGGCATCCAGCGAGGCTATGACTCTAGAACCGCTGTTACTATGAGTGGTTTCCAGGTTGAGGAACAAGCGACGGATATTAATGTCGGTCCCTTTCCCAACCATGAATCCCGTCTGATCCACATGGATAAGATTATCCATCACCCCACTAAGCCGACGAGCCAAAATTTTTGCCAACAATTTAGCGTCCGTATTGATCAATGATATAGGCCTATAGGAGGTGCACTCTTCCGGGTCCTTGCCCGGCTTAAGTATCAGCACCACTATCGCTTCGTACATCGAGTCAGGCAAAGTGTCTGAAGTAGTAAACCGCTTGAACAAAGCGGTAAGTCTAGGTACCAACAGCTCCTGATAGGTGGAATACAGCTCAATAGGAATCCCATCCGGGCCCGGGGCCTTCCCCGTCTGCATGGAGCCCAACGCCTCCTGCACCTCCTCCCAGGAAATATCCTCGTCCAACTTCCCACTAGTGTCTGAATCCAACGAGGGGAGAGAAACTCTATCTAAGTATCGCTGGAGCTCCAGAGAACTATAAGAAGCCTTAGAGGTGTAAAGGGTCTGGTAAAAGCTCAGGAAGCGCTCATTGATATCTACCTGGCTAGTCAGCGGTTGGCCCTCCTGTCCCTTCAAACGGGCAATGTGGGTCACCCCCTGCTGCCCCCTTGCCAACCAGGCCAGCAGCCTGCCATTTTTGTCCCCAAACTCAAACACCCTCTGGGACGTCTCAAGCATAGATTTTTTAGTAAGGTCAATTCTAAGGAGAGACAGGTCCCTCACTGAGTCCTGCCAGGCAATATAGTTATTCTGAATGGGCGCCCTTACATATTCAGCCTCCCGGGGCTTCGCCTGATCCTCTAAGGACTGCAGAGACTGCACAGAATGCCTCCTCCTCTGAGCTATACGAGTAATGAATTCTCCTCGCACCCATGCCTTAAAGGCGTCCCACAGCACCTCAGGGCCCGCAGACCCATCATTGTCTACCCAAAAGTTACATAGCGCCTCTGGCATTGCCTCCTGAATCTCAGGGTCCGCAATCCAGTACCTAGACAGCCTCCACACCCCCCTCCCCCCCACCTGCAAGGTCCGAATAACAACGGACAACGGAGCATGGTCGGATATACCCCGAGAAAGGATCTCAGTAGAGATCACCCTACGCAATAGCGTCGGGGAGGCAAAGGCCAAATCGATCCGAGACATGGTCCGGTAGGTGGTGGAGAGGCAGGTAAACTCCCTGTCCGACGCATGGAAATGTCGCCAGACATCCGTCATATGAAAGGCAGATGCCCAGTGAGAAAGACCCTGCTGCATGGGACCAGAGGGGTGGAGCCTGTCCAGATCCCTGGACGGCACTAAATTAAAATCACCAATTAAAAGGACATTGTCGATAGGACACGCCACCGTAGTTCTTTATCATCCCCTCATACACCATTAGCTCCCATTTTCGGCAACCCTGAGTTTCCGCCTGGTTTGACTCCACAGCTGTTTCAATGGTGGCTTAACAAGGGGCTCTTGAGAATTGGTGATTTCCTTAATGGAGATCAGATGTATCCTATCCAACACTTTAAGGATGAGTTTCTTATGCCTCCTAGCGAATTGTTTCGGTACAACCAAATCGCATTATTTGTTAGATCTAAAGTTAATTTAATGTTGAGACCCTTTGCGCTTACGACATTTGAATTATCCTGTCAGGGTAGAGGCTTACAGAGAGGTCGGATATCTGCGTTGTATATATCTATCACTGAAATTGATTCAAAACTTGCCTATATGGCTCACTGGGAAAGGGATTTGAACCTTACCTTTGATTTAATTGAGTGGCAAGATATTGCTCATCGGTTATCCAAAATTTCCATCAATACTACCCTTATTGAGGCCAATTATAAAACGCTCCTGCGTTGGTACCTGGTGCCAACTAGGGTAGCTAAGATGCATCCTTCCGCTTCACCAAACTGCTTTCAACGTTGTGGACAGCTGGGAACGATGCACCACATTTGGTGGCAATGCCCCATTGTACTTAGATTCTGGATCAGAATATTCAATCTTATTAATTCGGTGACGGGTGTAAATATTCGCAGATCTCCTGAAGCCGCTCTCTTTCACAAATTACCTGATGACACGCCTAAGAGATCTGTAAAATTGATTACCTACATATTGTTGGCGGCACGAATCACAATTGCTAGGCACTGGAAGCAGTCAGCAATTCCTCTTGACCAAGTCAGGAGTAAACTCAACTGGATTATGATTAACGATAAACTCTCCCATGTGCTTTGTAATAATACAGAGAAATTTAACAAAATATGGGATCCATGGATTGATTATATTTCAACCCCCTAGGGGACTCCAGGGTGACCCTCCCCCCCCCCTCTTTCTTCTTTTCTTCTCTCTTTTTATTACTACCCCCCCCCCCCCCTTTTTTTTAAAAAAAAAAATTTTTTCTCTTCTCATGAAATTTTTTTTTCTTTCTTATGCAATATAGATGCTTATATTTGGGGCCTGTTATATACTCTATGCTTTGTGTTTGTGATAACTGGAAATTGTGTGTTATGGCCATATTTTCTATATCTTTGTATTGCTATGTTGATGGTCAGAAACTTTTTTTTACTTTGTTCAGCCAATGTGTCTGTCTACTTTGGAACTTGTTTTTTTTTTCCTTTAATAAAAAATACATTGAAATATAAAAGGACATTGTCCACATTATACATAACAATCTGTTGCATTAGAGAGTGAAGTACCCCCACATCCGCTGGGGGAGGGAGATAGACCCCCACCAACACATATGGGACCTCTGAAATCAGAGCATGTAAAATGAGGTAGCGGCCCAGAGGATCCAATTTGACAGCAACGAGCTGAAAGGGCAGGGATCTGTGCACCAGGACACTCACTCCTCTAGCGTAGTTAGAATAGGGTGCATGATAATGCGCACCGATCCACGCCCTCTTCAGACTCAAGACCTTGGAGCCCATCAAGTGTGTTTCCTGCAGTATACAAACCTGGGGGTGGAGCCTCCGCAGATAGTTGAGGACCAAGGAACGTTTAACGGCCGAGTTGAGGCCCCTCACGTTCCAGGACACTATCAAACACTCGGCCATGGGATGTACCATAACCATAACAGAAGGGTGCACTGAGGGAAAACCTCCCAGTAACCCTGGACCCGAGGGAGCCAGCCGGCCCCCCGGGTGCAGCGTAGGATATCAGTGCTCCACCTGCCCGACCCCACATTAAACCCAGACCGGGACCAATATAGATACAGAGCATTCCCAAAAGACCAGCAAAACAATACAAACACAAAAACAGAAAGAAAAAAACAGAACAATCTTACAGCGCCCGGGTTAGCAACTGCCAACCCCCCCTCCCCCCACCCCATGCACCCCAGAACAAAGAGGCGCATCTAAGACCCATAACACCCTTTAACAGGAACACAACCACTGGCTGGGGGCGTGCCACCAGGTTAGGACTCGACTCGACCACCTGACGGCAGAGGAACCAGTGGAAATAAAGTTAGTCATGAGTCACCCAGTTGGAGTGAGCAGAAACATCTTATAGCTTATACCTGACCAAGCAGGGGCACCATCACTGAAAGCAGAAGTAAAAAACGGGGAACATTGCTGGATATATACAGGGGGTATAGTGGCCAAAAAATCAGCAAAAAAAAAAATATCAAAAAATACATAAAGAGGCAAAAAAAAAAAAAAAAAGGGGAAAAAGACCCCCCCCGAGAGGTACAGAAGCAAGGAACTGAGGGATACCCTGACAGTCCGCCGGGCAGGCATGGTATTTGGATGCCATGGAAATCCAGAGGTCCGCAGCAGCCAACCCCCTAGTGAACATCCAACACACCCAGACAGTCAGCCGTACAGACATGTTCACGGGGGCCCTGAAAGACAAGAAGCCCACAACAGGGGCTGTGCAGTCATGTTCACCGCGTCCCACCAACAGGAAACCGAAAGGGGATGAAGTCCAAAGGGGGTCCCAGGATAGTCAATAGCACCATACCTCCGCACGAACAGCCGACACCCTCCAACAGGAACAGCCGCATCGGTCTGGCAGGGTCTCCAGCCAAGCCGCAGCATCTTTAGGGGAGGCGAAGAAGCGGGCAGTCTCCCCATCCACCACCCGAAGCTTCGCAGGAAAGAGGACACTGTATTTAATGCCCTTAGCACGGAGAGCCGCGTTCACCCCGTCGAACGACCTGCGCTGGCGCTGGGTCTCCATAGTGTAATCCGGGAACATCAAAATCCGGCCGTTGCGATAAGGCAATTCCCCAGCCGCTCGCGCTGCCCTAAGTAGCTCATCCCGGTCACGGAAATTAAGCAGCCTCAGTATGAAGGTACGCGGCGGGGTCCCCTCTGGTCCGGGCTTGGGGGGAACCCGGTGAGCACGTTCCACCGCGAAGTAGGGGGAGAGCCGCGCCGCCGGTAGCAATGAGCGGAGGAGTTCCTCAGTAAACAGGGCAGGAGACCGTCCCTCCACCCCCTCCGGCAGGCCAACCAGCCGTAGATTATTCCTGCGGCTCCTATTCTCGGCATCCTCTGCCCTGTACTCCAGCGCCCTTACTTTGGTCTGCAAGGCCCTTATGGAGGCTGCGTGATCAGCCACCGTATCCTCCACCTCGCCAACCCGCCGCTCAGTTTCAGACACGCGGGAGCGGATCTTGTCCAAATCCTGCCGCATCAAGCCGACATCCAGCTGTACCTCCTCGATCTTCGTAGTGAGAGCAGTCTGGCAAGAGGCTATAGCAGCCATCACCTCCGGTATGCCCGGAGTCGGCCGGGGAGAGTCCTCCTCATGGACAGTCTGTGAGGCCATGTTGCGATGGCGCGCAGCAGGCCGCAGCTCGCAGAGAACGGGAGAGGATTCCACAGGGCCACACGGGGGGAATTTTATCCGCCTGCTCCTCCTCTGATTCCCGGATGCTTTAGAAGGCATTCAGCGGCGCCTGGAACCGAAAGATCCCCACAGTCACGGTATACGGATAAGATTATAGGATTACACTCCAAGAGAGCTCAGGACAAACGTCTGCTCAGTCCGCCATCCCGGCAACGCCCCCTACAATTAAATCTCTAATGATAGCGCACTGCATTTATAAAAACATATTTGTAAACATGAAAGAAAAAAAAGTCCCATGTGATGTCACAGTCCCAACTTGCATATGTGCCCATCTTCAACAATTCGATCTTCTTAATCTTCAATAACTGTTAACACCGCGCGCTTTTTGCATATCAAAAATGGATAGGTTACTAGGGTTTAGATCTGGAGACATACTTGGCCAGTCCATCACCTTTACCCTCAGCTTCTTTAGCAAGGCAGTGGTCCTGGGGTCGTTATGTTGGAATACTGCCCTGCGGCCCAGTCTCCGAAGGGAGGGGATCATGTTCTGCTTCAGTATGTACATGTTGGCATTCATGGTTCCATCAATGAACTGTAGCTCCCCAGTGCCGGCAGCACTCATTTAGTCCCAGACGATGAAACTCCGACCACCATGCTTGACTGTAGGCAAGACATACTTGTCTTTGTACTCCTCACCTAGTTGCCGCTACACACGCTTGACACCATCTGAACCAAATAAGTTCATCTTGGTCTCATCAGACCACAGGACATGGTTCCAGTAATCTGCTTGTCTTCAGAAAACTGTTTGCGGGCTTTATTGTGCATCATCTTTAGAAGAGGCTTCCTTTTGGGGCGACAGCCATGCAGATCAATTTATTCAGTGTGCGGCATATGGTCTGAGCACCGACAGGCTGACCCCCACCCCTTCAACCTTTGCAGCAATACTGGCAGCACTCATATGTCTATTTCCCAAAGACAACCTCTGGATATGACGCTGAGCATGTGCACTCAACTTCTTTGGTCAACCATGGCGAAGCCTGTTCTGAGTCCTGTTATACTTCTGTATGGTCTTTGCCACCATGCTGGAGATCAGATCCAAGGTCTTGGCAATCTTCTTAAAGTTTAGGTCAGGGGTGCCCAACCAGTGGCCCGCGGAGCCCTCTGATGTGGCCCACGACCTCCTGCTCTGGGATGGAATAGAATAGAATACTGTTATTAAAGGTCAGTTTATTACTAAAATCACAATGTATACATGGGCATGTCTGTTCTGCAGTGGTTACTGGGCTGCTTTCAAACTGATCCGCAGGTGTGGAGCAGTTTACCTGCGGGTTACCTGTACTTTCTGAAAGTGCACAAAACCTGCAGAATATAATAGAAGTCTATTGCAAAGTGCAGGAAAGCCAAAGGCTCACTAGGTTGCACCGTTGAACATCAGTGCATCAGTGTGAAAGCAGCCTTGGGCTCCTTTCACATGGTCAGTCCGACCAATTGGACCCTCCATTCACCTCTAAGTAGTGGCAGACACAAACCAACTTGTGTTCTACCTCCAATACGATCTGCTAAAAAAGTATCGTAGGTTGTGTCCGTGTCCGCTCTGCATATGCAGAGCAGACACGGTCATAACATCCACCCGCTCCGCTCATTGTGGCCCGCGACTGGTTACCAAGGCGCTTAAGTGGCCCTCGCTCTACAAAAGGTTGGGCACCCCTTGTTTAGGTCATCTTTATGTAGAGCAACAATTTTTTTTCAGATCCTCAGAGAGTTCTTTGCCATGAGGTGCCACGTTGAACTTCCAGTGACCAGTATGAGAGAGTGAGAGCAATAACACCAAATTTAACACACCAGGTCCCCATTCACACCTGATACCTTGTAACACTAACGAATCACATGACACAGGGAGGCAAAATAGCTAATTAAGCCCAATTTGGACATTTTCACTTAGGGGTGTACTCACTTTGGTTGCCAGCGGTTTAGACATTAATGGCTGTGTGTTGAGTTATTTTGAGGGGACAGCAAATTTACACTGTTATCAGGGCTGCTGTTACCTGTCAGGGCCCCCACCCCGGAAATAACAAATCACTAAAATGCCATGGTGGCAATGGTATGCTTTGCAGCCATGGCAGAAATTAATGCCTCGCTACTTCCCCTTCCTGACACCTGTTTTTTTTTCAATTGCTTAATAGTAATTTTAAATTGCAACAGTGAGCCAAGCATTTGGCTTCAAGGTGCAGAGAAGCCCCATTGAACTCAATGAGAAGTTTGACAGGTGGTGCTGCGTTTCAAACTCTGCAGCCTGCGTTAAAAATGCTGCAGCTGTGAAGTAAAGCGTCACATCCATGGCATGTATACAGCCCTTCTGAAGGGGCATGACCAAAAAAGGTCTACTGAACATCTCCCAATGGCTGAGAGCGTCCCCCTGTCAAAGCACATTAGAACAGCAGGGGCATGTGGGTTAGAACAGTGGCTTTGACCTAAGGTGTCAGTTTTTTTCCCCGTTCAGACTAGAAGTGTATTCTAGGCATTAGGCTGCATTCACATTTGACGTTTTCTGGATGTGTGGCAGTGCACAGGTAACAGGCGTTTTTTAGAAGAGCTACCTGCAGTTCTAGGCTGGCTCTATATTCACTCCCTCTCCCAAATCCTAAAATGTCTGTCCTGTCACTCCAGTAGTAACCCCCAGAGTAATGCCGCGTACACACGATCACTTTTCGGCATTGAAAAAAAATGAAGTTTTTCCAATTTAATCATTAAAAACCACGTTGCCCACACACCATCGTTTTTCAAAAAAAAATGATGAGCAAAGCACGGTGACTTACAACAAGTACGACGACACTCTAAAGGGGAAGTTCTATTCAAGCTCCATCTCATAACTTGCTTCTAAGCATGCACGGGTTTAAAACATTGGGCCAGATTCACAGAGCCCTTACTCCGGTCTATCTCCTATTAGACCGGAGTAATTTCAAATTACCCGCGTCGTATCATTAGTTTGAATCCTCAAACCATGATACGACGGCTTCGGGCTTCGATCTCACAGGCTTATGTCTTCGTACGCCTTCGGATCTACGCTGCAATCTTTTTACGGCTGCTGGGTGGAGTTTGGGTCGTTTTCCGCGTCGGGGTATGCAAATGAGCTTTTTCCGGCGATCCACAAAGTTACAATCGTCCTTCGCAATCTCTTACGGCATCTGTAGTCATCTTTTTGCTGCATAAAGTTATACCAGCTATTAGCTGGTCTATAGTTAGATGGCCCATGTTAAGTATGGCTGTCGTTCCCGCGTCGAATTTCAATTATTTAAATTTTTTTTTGCGTAAGTTGTCCAGGAATAGGAATGTACGTAAACGACGCTACTCAAAAAAAATTACGTAACGACGTTATTTCGCGCAATGCGCGGCGGGAAATTTCAGAAAGGAGCATGCGCAGTTCGATCGCTGCAGGGACGCGCCTAATTTAAATGCTTCACGCCCCCTAATCGCGTATTTTGATTCCGCCGCAAGAAATACACTACGCCGCCGTAACTTACGGGCCGAAATCTACCTGAATTCGTCTTAGAGCCAGGTAAAATACTGCGGCGTAGTGTATCTCTGATACTCTGCGCCAGGGCAATTGTACCTGAATCTGGCCCATTGTTTTTAACGTCATTTTAGCCCACACACGATCATTTTTTTACAACCCGAAAAACTACATTTTAAAAACAACGTTAAAAAATGAAGCATGCTCGAATTTTTTTTTTGTAGTTTTTCAGAAGATGAAAAACGATGTGAAGCCCACACACGATCATTTTAAAGTTTTTTAGTTTTTTTTTTTAATGCCGAAAAGTGATCGTGTGTACGCGGCATCACCCACTCCAGAAGAAACACTTCTGCATCTGAACCCTGGAGTTCACCATGAACACAGAGCAGTGAGAGCACGATCTGGAGTGAGGGGGAGCAAGCTTCCTGCTCATTCATCATCTGACAGGAGATAACACTGCCGACTATGGGGGGGGGGGGGGGGGTGGTGTGGGCGAAGAGGGAGTTTCAGGACCCAGGAGAGGCACAGGCAGAGACTCTGCAGCTATCTCCTTCTGCTTCAGATTGGGACACAGCAAGCATACATAGATAGAACTGATCCCTCTGCAGAACTAGCAGAGGGAGAAAGCAGGCAGCTCTGCAAGGGGTCAACAGGTGTTACAAAGCAGATCCAATAAGTGACTTATCTGTGCAGTGTCGATGTCCCTGCTCCCTGCTCTCCTCCTCCCTCGGTCAGATTGCCTAGTCCCCTGCTGGCCGGGGCCCGCTACAACAGGGCCAGTTATACTGGCTTATCAGCGGCCCAGACTGTTATACAAGCTGTACACTCACTACGTTACATTGTAGAAAAGTGTCATTTCTTCAGTGTTGTCACATGAAAAGATATAATAAAATACTTACAAAAATGTGAGGGGTGTACTCACTTTTGTGAGATACTGTATGTTAACGCAGCCTCAAGAATACCTAAAGCCAAAACATGTTTTGTAGTTTTGGATAGAGTAGAGAATGGTTAAAACCACTGTCAGCTTTTTCCCACTGGGGAGAGTCACTGCTCTGTTTGTCATGGTTAAAGTTGAGCTATGGAGAAAATTAATTAAAAAAGTACCCATGCATATTAAAATACATTTCAAAATCATACCAGTAATCTACCATATACGGCACTCCAGCAAATCCTGCGGATGAAGCAATAGTAACGATATGACCATGATTTTTCCTCATCATTGCTGGCAAGAAGGCCCTTGTAGTCTGTGGTAATAAAGTAAAACTACATTAGAACATAAAATGTATTTAAAAAAACATTTTATTCACAATACAAAAAAGAAAAATGTTCTTGTGTATCTAAAGGGGTTGTAAACCCTTGTTTTTTTTTTTGTTTAAAAAACAAACATATCACTGTGCAGTTTGTTATGCACAGAGTGGCCCTGTTCCTCCTCTTCTTGGGCCTCTTAGTGGAGCTGGTGGCTCCTCCCCGCATCGGGTGTCCACGTTGGAGAAAGCTCTCCTAATGTGGACCTTGCGGCTGCACTCCCGAGTCCTACATCTGTGTCCATTTACACAGAATGCAGGACTCGGCCTCGCCCCCCGGCACCTTGACATTGGATTTGATTGACAGCAGTGGTAGCCAATGGCCACGCTGCTATTAATCTATCCAGTCAGGACAAAAGACACCAGCTAGAGCTAGTGTGTTTCTTCCTGGCCAGAGGATGACAGTGTTCAGGTAAGTAAAATGGGGGCTGCAGCACTACAGACAGTGGCGGTGCGTCCATAGAGGGCGCAGGAGCGATGCCCCCTCTCGCTCCTGCACCGCCACTGAAAAACAATACATAGATTCATGCATTGCAGGAATCTATGTATTGTCGCTGCCGCCCACTATTCAAATGGCCGGCCCCCTGGTGAGAGCTGGCCATCTGAATAACGGCAGCTGGTTGGCTTTGGAAATGTCTATCAGAGCCAGCAGCTCTGATAGGCTTTCCGATTACAGCCTGAGGGCTGTAATCGCCTTCCAGATAGTTAACACAGGTGGTGTGCGTTCCCTGGTTAACATTGACAGGTGCCTCAGCCAATCAGGTTCACCTCTTCTGGTTACCGGTAACCTGATTGGCTGAAGCGACATTGAGGGCAGGACTACTTCGAGGGATTGTGGACGTGGAGAAAGATCCGAGGATGGCTGACCAAGAAAGGTAAGTGGCAGGCGGGGGGGAATCTGGTGGCATTTTAGGGGCAAACTGACTACAATTGATGGGCACAGTGGCTGCGTTTGGCATGTCACAGTGACGACAATTGATGGGCACAATGGCGACAATGGCAGGGCACAGTGGTGACAATGGCATGGCACAGTGGCTGCGTTTGGCATCGCACAGTGGCAACAATTGATGGGCACAGTGGCGACAATGGCATGGCACAGTGGCGACAATTGATGGCACAGTGGCTGCGCTTGGCATGTCACAGTGGTGACAATTGATGGGCACAGTGGCGACAATGGCATGGCACAGTGGCGACAATTGATGGCACAGTGGCTGCGCTTGGCATGGCACATTGGCTGCTTTTGGCATGGCACAGTGGCGACAATGGATAGGCACAGTGGCTGCGTTTGATGGCTTGGCACAGTGGTTGCGTTTGATGGCATGGCACAGTGGCTGCGTTTGATGGCATGGCACAGTGGCGACGATTTTATGGCATAGTGGCAACAATTTTATGGCACAGTGGCTGCGTTTGATGGGCACAGTGGCGGCAATTGATGGGCACAGTGACGACAATTGATGTATTTTTGTTTTTCATTTGTTTGTGCCCCCCCAAAATAAATTTGAGCACCAGCCGCCACTGACTACAGAAGGTTTTTCACCTTAATGTATAGAATGTATACATTCCCCATTTTTAAAAATCCATATATTTATTTAGCAGTCCATGAAATAGCCCTGGTTTTGAGGTTCCATTTGGCTGGCACAATAGTAGACAGCTGCTGCCAGTGAAGAAGAACAGAGACTGATTTATAGAGGTGAGGACTGTTGACTGTCTAGCTGGCTCCTATGTCTGAATAGAATTAGGCACGCCATAGGATTATGTCATTTATTTCACTACGTATTGAAGGAGAGAACATTGATCAATTCCCCCATTAACACAGTGATCACTGCTTGGGGCTATAGCGGCCAGCAGTTATCGAATGAGAAAAATCTGATAAGCGGGTTATGCTGAAGTCGATTCATAGATCAACTTCAGTACACCGTCCTAGCCTGTCCATACATGAGTTGAAGTTTGTCCGGTTCCTGTTAAATTGGCCCGAATTTTCGTTCCATCTATGGCCTTTTTTAACCTAACAGACAGAAACAGCTCCCTGGTTCCCCACGAGCTAACCCTGTCATCATTGGCGCCAGCATCTACAAGGCCATCAGTGCCCTGTAGATTAACCCCTGGCTCACTATCAGATTCTCCCCAGCACCTGTGTTTTTTTGAATCTATCATTACAAAAGTGTCCCACTCCACAAGACCATGTCAAGCTACGTACATCCTCACAGAAGCCAATTCTTCAGGAGATATCATAGACACAGGGGAAGGCAGAACATTTTAGCACTTGCATACTATGTGTAATCTCTCTATCACTCCACATTGGTTCTTAGAAAAATACATATATCTAGCTCAAAGAGGCACCTTCACACCTTAGGGAAGCTATTTGTCCCAGTGGATACCAAAATATTCCTCTTATGCTTACAAATTTTGCATCTGCACTGTTGCATTCTAAAGTGCATGTGTATGTGAGTGTATATGCACTATATTGCCAAAAGTATTGGGACACCTGCCTATACACGCACATGAACTTTAATGGCATCCCAGTCCTAGTCCGTAGGGTTCAATATGTTGGCCCACCCTTTGCAGCTTCAACTGTTCTGGGAAGGCTACCCACAAGGTTTAGGAGTGTGTCTATGGGAATGTTGGACCATTCTTCCAGAAGAGCATTTGTGAGGTAAGGTACTGGTGTGTATGAGAAGACCTGGTTTGCAGTCAATGCTTTAATTCATCCCAAAGGTGTTCTATGGGGTTGAGGTCAGGACTCCCTCACCCATGTCTTCATGGGCCTGGCTTTGTGCACTGGTGAGCAGTCATATTGGAACAGGAAGGGGCCACCCCCAAACTGTTCCCACAAAGTTAAGAGCTTGAAATTGTCCAAAATGTCTTGTATGCTGACTCCTTAAGAATTCCCTTCACTGAAACTAAGGGGCCAAGCCCAACCCCTGAAAAACAGCCCCACATCATAATCTACCCTCCCCAAGTGATTTGGACCAGTACACAAAGCAAGGTTTATAAAGACATGGATGAGCGTCTTGGGTGGAAGAACTTGACTTCAACCAACAGAACACCTTTGGGATGAATTAGAGCGGAGACTGCAAGCCAGGCCTTCTCATCCAACATCAGTACCTGTCCTCACAAATGTGCTTCTGGAAGAATTCCCATAGACACACTCCTGAACCTTGTGGACAGCCTTCCCAGAAGAGTTGAAGCAGTTATAGCTGCAAAGGGTGGGCCAACTCAATATTGAACCCTACAGACTGGGATGCCATTAAAGTTCACATGCATGCAAAGGCAGGCATCCCAATACTTTTGGTAATATAGTGTATATATATATATATATATATATATATATATATATATATATATAAAAAATATATATGTGTAGCGGGGGTCATACTGTCAAAGACCGTTGGTAATCTCGCATGCCCAAATCCCCCCCCCGGAGTTCCAGTTATGTTGTATATATATATATATAGGTTTATTTATTTATTTTTCAAAAGCAGTGCATCGTGGAATTAGAGGTACTAGGAGAGAACTCCATTGACATTGGTAGAAATAGACTACAGTTTCCATGATGCATTGTCTTCCCGGAGCACATGACACCTCCGCACAGCTTTATGGAGGAGGTTATTTAAAGATTGGGAGGAGCTGAATTCGCTCTCTTGGGATCTGCACTTCTCCCTCTGCGGAACAAGGGAGAGCACTTCAGCTGAGTATCTAGGCCTGAAGCCTGGGCCTAGATTCCACCGGAAGACCAGCAGTCTGGAGAGAGACAAGATCAAGTGCGTCTAGCTTGTGCTTCCAGGAGACCGGAGTCTTCCACCAGCTGATGATTGTAACAGTGGTGAGCAAGAGACCGGAGACTGTGTGTTGCAGAATGGTCTCCAATCGGCGTGCTTGTCGTGAGGAACGCAGGTGGACTAGGCCTGTTCTAGTGAGAGGGCAGTGGCCCAAAGCTTTCAATACTGCTTTAGCCTTGTGACTTCTTAGTGCTTCACATATCGGAATATCATATTATTTGTTGATTTATTAAAGAGACATAACATCTGGAAGCCACGCCAGGCAAGCTGACCGGTACTAACTTAACCTCCCTGGATGATTCTGTCTGGAATTACGTACGCACAATTATTTGCATGGACTGTAGGCTGCAATTCTTAGAATAACTTGCTACCCAAACAAGACATCCATGATAAAGTTTGAAAAACTCATAATTTTTTATATAATAAAAAACTATAAATAATTATAACAAATTATAATAAAAAATATTCAATAATGTAATCAACTCAAAAACACTGAAATTTGCTCAGTTGCAGAATTGTCGCTGTCACAAATTTCCCCACAAATCGCTATCGCTCAAAAAGTGCTGTTTTCTAGCTGATCTAAAACCAACATAAAGGGACACTATGTCTACAGTTTCCAGGCATATTATATAAAAGACATGTAGGGCACAGGACAGACCACTAGGGACAAGGGGGGGGTGTATTTTTTACATACAGTACTGTAATCTATAAGATTACATTGTACTGTATGTAAAGTGTTTGTTTACAAATTTGGCGCCGTGCTCCCGTGCGTCGTAACGTCGCAGGGAACGGAGATCGGCGGCATGTGTGAATCGAGCGAGGCTCGCTCACACAGATGCATCGCTGGATCAAAGGATGCAGGCTCTGCATGGCTAAGCGTGACTATACTGGAGTCACGCTCGGGGATACCGCCAGGGAGGTTCATTCCGCAAGCACCTGCATTGATTGTACCTCTAGACTTAGTTCAACTACCAAGTTAAAGTGCACCAACGTATGTACAATAGATCTCACCCCTGAGGAACATTCTGGAGTTATCTAGGCCAGACCTGGTCAAGGATATTCGCAACTGTACTGGAAGGAATTGCCCACATGGGGAAGCTTGTGAGCATAGACAACCTATAGTTACTTTCAGATTTTATAACATTAGTATTTTAGTTGGTTCATACTGGCTTTCGCAAAGGTCCTGTCATGAGCGATCCCGGCCACCAGGTGGCAGCAGCGGTGCATCGGCGCGCACGGGTGCACGCAATCGTGGTAACGGCGCATGGGCACGCTCGATAGCGGGACGTGCGGATGCCGTTTTGGCGCCAAAAGAGGACATTTAACCACTTGCCGACCGCGCTATAGCGAAAATACTGCTACAGCGCGGTCGAGTAGTTTTGACACGACGTCCCTGTGACGTCGTCCTTCACTTCCGCGATTGCGCGTCCCCTGGGACGCGCTCGCGAAAGTGTCCGTGATCGCCGGGTCTAGAAGATAGCGGCCGTTTACCACGTGATCGCGCCGTCAAATGACGGCACGATCACTTGTAAACAAACCGGTTCCTCCCTCTCCTCCCTCTGCTCTCTGTACCGTTCGGTACAGTGTGCGAGGAGAGGGGGAGGGGAGCGGGTGTCAGCAGCTGAGCTGTGGCTGGATCTGTGACAAATGCAGTCACAGATCCAGCCACCCCTCAATCCATCCCAGCTCTGCAATCCCCCAGTACTCTGCAATCCCCCAGTACCCTGCAATCCCCCAGTACCCTGCATTACCCCAGTACCCCACAATACCCCAGTACCCCAATACCCCAGTACCCCAATACCCCAGTACCCCAGTACCCCAATACGCTGCAATACCCCAGTACCCCAATTCGCTGCAATACCCCAGTACCCCAATACGCTGCAATACTCTGCAATACCCCAGTACCCCAATACTCTGCAATACCCCAGTACCCCAATACCCCAACACTCTGCAGTACCCCAATACTCTGCAGTACCTCAATACTCTGCAGTACCCCAGTACCCCAAAACCCCAATACTCTGCAATACCCCAGTACCCCAATACTCTGCAATACCCCAGTACCCCAATACTCTGCAATACCCCAGTACCCCAATACTCTGCAGTACCCCAATACTCTGCAGTACCCCAGTACCCCAATACTCTGCAGTACTCCAGTACCCCAATACTCTGCAGTACTCCAGTACCCCAATACTCTGCAGTACTCCAGTACCCCAATACTCCAGTACCCCAATACCCCAATACCTCAGTACCCCAATACCGCAATACCCTGTGCGATACCCTGAAATACCCAAATACTCTGCAATACCCAAATACTCTGCAATACCCAAATACTATCGCCTATGGGGATTTTTAGGTAGCGAAGTTTTACATTTTAAAGTGTGACATGTTGGGTATCTATTTACTCGGCGTAACGTCATCTTTCACATTATGAAAAAAAATTGGGCTAACTACTGTTTTTTTTTTTTTAGCACAAAACAGTTTTTTTTTTAAAACACGTGTTCAAAAAATTTCTACGAAAATACCGTGCGAGATAAAAAGTTGTAACCGCCGCCATTGTATTCTCTAGGGTCTTTGCTAAAAAAGCATATATAATGTTTTGGGGTTCTAAGTAATTTTCTAGCAAATAAATGATGATTTTTCCATGTAGGAGAGGAATGCCAGAATTGGTCTGGGTGTTCCAGAACGCCTGATGGCGTTCCCTGCATGTTGGGCCTCTGTATGTGGCCACGCTGTGTAAAAGTCTCACACATGGGGTATGGCCATACTCGGGAGGAATAGCAGAATGTGTTTTGGGGTGTAATTTGTGGTATGCATATGCTGTGTGTGAGAAATAACCTGCTAATATGACAGAAACTTTTTTTTTGTTTTACAGAATTTTCAGTCGTTTTTTTTTTATAGCGCAAAAAATAAAAAACCCAGAGGTGATCAAATACCACCAAAAGAAAGCTCTATTTGTGTGGAAAAAAAGGACACAAATTTCAAATGGGTACAATGTTGTATGACTGAGTAATTGTCATTCAAATTGTGAGAGCACCGAAAGCTGAAAATTGGTCTGGTTAGGAAGGGGGTTTAACCTCCCTGGCGGTATGATTCTTTAAGATTTTAGGTGCTAAAAGCGGTACCATTATTTGCAAGGGAATTTGGCGTTTTATACTGTAGGCTTGTAATTCTTAGGAATGACTCACTTAAATCTATCCAAACAAGAGTCTAATAGGCATCCCGGGTATGATTTTTTTTTTTTTTTTTATTAAAAATTATAATATAATAAATAATTATAAAAAATTATCACAAATGATAATATAATTATAGTAAAAATTATTCAATAATGTAATCAAATCAAAATCACTGAAATTTGCTCAGTTGCAGAATTTTTGCTGTCATTTTTTTTTTTTTTTATGACGAATTTCCCCATAAATCGCTATCGCTAAATTCTGCAAGTGATTCTGATTTATTATCGCAGTTTTTTAGCTGCTCTAATACAATTTTTGCCATAAAGGGACACTTTTGGTTGCTATGGGCAATCTACAGTTTGCAGGGAGAAAGAACAGTTTTTATTATATAAAAGGACATGTAGTGTACAGGGCAGACCACTAGGGACATGGGGGGTGTGTATTTTTTACATACAGTACTGTAATCTATAAGATTACAGTGTACTGTATGTAATGTGTTTGTTTACATTTTTGAATTTGGCGCCGTTCCCCCCCCTACGTCGCGACGCTCGCAGGGAAGGGAATCGGCGGAACACACAGAATCAGGCGGACATCCGGCCGCCGAGTACTGCGGGGATTCATCGCTGGATCGCAAAGAAAAGGTAAGAAAACTTTTTTCTGCATCCAGCGAGGTAAACGCGTGTGTGGCACGGGGTTACCGATCGTAGCTTGAAAATCTCACCCCGTGCCACACACGTGAAGACCGCCAGGGAGGTTAAGTGCCCAGTGGTCAAGTGGTTAAACCATCTGACCCCTTTGTTTCTTGCTGTTCGGTCTACAGCGTACCCTGTGAGCATTGGCTTCTGTTTACTCTGCTAGTACCTGTTCCTGAAGACCCGGCGTGTTCCTGTTTCTGTCTTGCCTTCCGCCTGCCCTGACCTTGGCTTGCTTTGACCATTTTCCTGCCTTATCCCTGGTACCTTCTGCTGCCCGCCAGTTACTGACACGGCCTGAACCACTACCCTTTGCCTGCCTGCTGTTCCAGCACATGATCTACCTACCAGCTTCTGGACTGCTCCGCTGAGACCTGTTGCTGCCTGAACTACAGTACACCGTCCCCGTTGTGACTGCTACTCGCTTCCTGTGCCCTGATCTCAGCCTGAAACCAGTCTGCACCAGAACTCTAAAGCATCCTTGGAGACCCCAGTAGCCTCTCTCAGCTCAGCATCAGCGTTGCTCCAGGCGCTTGTGCGACTCTGTATACCTATGACTCCCTGTCTGCTCTACCAGGGGTCCGGGTTCAGAGGAGCAAGAGCTGCCACTCCCTGCACGTCGGGCTCAGCCACCAGGTACGTGACAGGGCCCTTGTAGAGTCAGCTGTATATATACATATATTTGTAATCTATTGTTGATCTTTTATCTTTTTTTATTACATGCCAAGTAAAGTTACCCTTGGTTTACTATATTGATTGTGTGAGGTGTGTTTGCTTCTGAGAACTGCATTCAGAGAAAGGTAACAACAATATTGCATGTCACTGTATATTTTATATGTGTGTTATTGTGGTCCTAGCCAACGTGGGATTCACAATACATTTGTATTTGCCTGGTGTACCAAGGGAGGGTTCGGGCCATTTAACGGGGTGAATAGATTAGAGAGTAGACCCAAAACTAATCAGCAGCTCCTGCGGGAGTACCGCTACATATATATATACATACAGGGGTCAAGTCCTGGGGAAAAAAGTGTGGGAACTCCCACCCAAGATCCACTGCCCCACCAAAAAAAAATATATATGATACGCTCATATGCATAATTACTAAACCGAATGTTTCTTATTTTAATTTTTTCGATCCACTGTACTGAGCTTTTGTCATTGTTCCCAGGAGACATTGCGGAGGTCTGCCGTGAGTTATCGCGGGATTTAGAAAGAACTTTAATCAAGTTCTTTCTAAATCCTGCAATAACTAGAGACATTGCAGCATCGAGGAAGTGACGCACACTACCTGATGAATCCATATACAGGAAGCGGCCAGTAACATAAAGGATTACTAAGGTTCGCCTGCCCCTGACAGTGACTCAATCTGGGCATCGCCGCTTAGTGAAGGATTGGCTCGGGTGGCTCGGCTGCTCTCGGCTGCTCTAGTCCTGCAAAGGGAACTGCGTTCCTGCTGTGAAAAAAGTGCAGGGACTCCGTTACCACGCGTTCCTGCAGGACTTGAGCCCTGTGTGTATATATATATATATGTGCGCGTGTACTTTGTACACTGGTGTGTATATGACATACTCCTGAGTCCTGACTATTGCATTCTAAGTATATTATATACTCCCGAGTCCTGACCCCTGTGCTACATTATACAACAATTCCTTGTTGCTAAGTCGTCACTTACTGTGTTAGTAAAGTTTTTCTTCAAGGTATTCTATGTGCAGAAAAGGATATGTAATACGACAGTGTCATTTTTTACAAATGATTCTTGCTTGTGGCACAGTGATTGTAAAGGCTCTGGGCCCCTCCCTCTTGCCGAGTGCCCCCATAGCAAGCCGCTTGCTCTGGGGAACCCATGCTCATGCTTGCTCGCTCCCGAGCCAGCTCTCTGCGTCCATAAGACACAGAAAATGTGGCTTAGCCCCACCCCCCGCTCACGCCTCCCTGGTTGTGATTGACAGCATCTGGAGCCAATAGCGCCTGCTACTGCAACCAGCCAATCAGAAGGGAGAGAGCCGGGAGAGCCTCAGGTCTCGTGCACAGCGCTGGATCAAGATCGGGCTTAGGTAAGTATAATGGGGGGGGGGGACGTTGCACATGCATTCTATGCAGGATGGTAGAAACCCTTCAGCCTTTATAACCACTTAAAAGCATATTTCATAGGCACAATGACTGTGGCATGTTACCATGTACACAGCGAGTAGGCTCAAGTTTAAAACCCCTCCCACTGTTGGTGCAATTTTGCCATGCACAGAATTCACAGTGGAACGTGTCACCTAAAAGTTCTCTGGGTGCTTAGGGAAGACTTATTGCCCCCCCCCCCCCCAAAAAAAAAGCATTATCAGTGCACACTCACCCAAAAGTGAGCAAGAATGTTCACTTCAAATATCTTCTCAATCTGTTGATCTTCTAGTGACAGTACATCAGCGCAGAAAATAATTCCAGCGTTATTTATAAGAATGTCAACATCTCCCACTTCTTGTTTTACCTAAGTCAGAAAGTAAACAAGATACCTTTATTTAATTAGCACACGTTACACAGCAGGATATGTAAATTGCTTATGAGAGAATAATTCATGCTACCGGGACCATGAACAGAGAATCACTGTAGCTGGTTTCCAGTCTGCACAAAGATCAGGACCACGGTACTACTGAGCATGTCTGTAATGCCTAAAGCCTCATACACACGATCGGACTTCAAACTAACTTTTCCGTGGATCTTTGTTTGAAGAGCGTTGGCCGTGAACTTGGTATGCATACACACGGCAGGACTTTTTCAGCAAACTTTCCCAAAATCACGTGGTTTTTCAGCTCTTTACCGCCACCCTTTGGTCAACTTCTGTATTGTTGTCTGATCTTTTGCATTGGTTCTGAGCATGCGTGTTTGTACTTTGGACTTAAGTCCGATGGATTTCTGTACACACGGCAGGACTTTGCACCATATGACTTTTGTTGCCAGAAAGTTTGTCTGTTTGCAGAGCGAACTTGTGTCCAATAAAAAACGAAAAAGTTTGTCCGATGGAGCGTACACACGGTCTGATTTTTTGAAAAACCTGGTTATTTCGAAGTTTGTTTTTAAAAAGTCAGATCGTGTGTACGGGCCTTTGAAGATCATTCAAAGACATTCTTTTGGACCAGGACTGTGATCATAATGCAAGTGCATCTAAGTTTGCACAGCTCAGTTATTTAACTGTAGCCTATTAACATAATGGATGCTGGTCACGGACAGTCAACATCAGATAGCATTATAATACGCAATGTGGAAAGTCACTGTTCAGGCTGTGAGGCTCGATTCACACCTATGCATGTTGCTTTTGAGCATTTTTGCAGTGCTTTTTGCGGTGCTTGCAGCGTTTTTACCGCGATTTTACCGCGATTTGCGTTTTTTTTTTTTTTCTAGCCATCAACTTTTTTTTTTATTTTATTTTTTTACATTTCCTCCAAAATCTTGGTAAAAACGCGTTTTTGATGCAGGTCCATCGGATTCTATTACATGCAAAACGCTGCTTTTTGCAGGAAAAAAAGTCCCCGACCCTTTCCAAAAAACTAAGGCTGCGTACACACGGAGGGACATGTCCGATGGAAACCGTCCGCAGACCGTTTTCATCGGACATGTCTCCTCAGGATTTTCGTCCGGCGGTGTGTACACACCATCGGATAAAAATCCCCGCCGGCATACAGCGCGGTGACAGCGGACATATCTTCCCGCACATGCGTCGAATGGATTCGACACATGCGCGGAAGTATTTTTCTTCCTGGTGCGGTGACGTGGCGGCATCAACGTCACCGCACCAGGAAGAAAAATACTTCCACGCATGCGTCTAATCCATTCGACGCATGTGCGGGAAGATATGTCTCCGGCGGACAAATTTTAAAGCATATTTTAAAATTTGTACGCTGGCCAAATATGTCCGCTAGCCCATACACACGATCGGAGATGTCTGCTGAAACGATCCGACGGACCAGTTTCAGCAGACAAATTCGATCGTGTGTATGCGGCCTAAGAGGCACAAAAAAGCATTGGTGTGAACATGTTCCATAGGAAACCATGTTAAAAATTTCCCTGCATTTCTGCAAAATGCATTAAAAAAAAGCATGTGAATGGAGCCTAACAATGCTATTACTAATCTGAACTACATAAGTATTGGTCATGATGATTGTTTTCTAAGGCTCCATTCACACTAATGCGTTTTTTGATGCATTTTGCAGAAATGCAGGGACATTTTTTAACATGGTTTCCTATGCAACATGTTCACATCAATGCTTTTTTGTGCCTCTGCGTTTTTGGAAAGGGCCAGGGACTTTTTTTTTTGCAAAATGCAGCGTTTTGCATGCAATAGAATTCAATGGACCTGCATCCATGAAATGCACAGATGTGAACTACATCCATAGGAAACCATGTTAAATGGACTCTAGTGTGTTTCTACAAAACTGAAAATGCACTAAAAAATGCATAGGTGTGAACCAGGCCTTAGGTCTGATGGACCGTTTTCATCAGTCAAAACTGATCGTGTGTGGGCCCCATAGGTTATTTAACCTTAGGTTAAAAAAAAGCCAACTTGCTTTAAAATTAACCTATGGAATCGTAACTGATAGGTCAAAAAGGATCGTTAGTAGGCATGACCATCGGTTAAAAATCCACACATGCTCAGAATCAAGTTGACGCATGCTTGGAAGCATTGAACCTCATTTTTTTCAGCACGTCATTGTGTTTTACGTCACCGCGTTCTGATACGATAGTTTTTTTAACTGATGGTGTGTGGGCACATCGGACCATCAGTCAGCTTTATCGGTTAACCTAAGGCCGCGTACACACGATAGGTTAAACAGATGAGAACAGTCTGATGGACCGTTTTCATCGGACCAAACCAATCGTATGTGGGCGCCATCGGTTAGTGATCCATCGGTTAAGAAAAAGGAAACTTGTTTTAAATTTAACCGATGGATTCCTAACCGATTAGTCAAAACCGATCGTTAGTAGGCACAACCATCGGTTAAAAATTCACGCATGCTCAGAATCAAGTCGACGCATGCTTGGAAGCATTAAACTTAATTTTTCTCAGCACGTCGTTGTGTTTTACGTCACCGCGTTCTGACACGATCGGTTATTTAACCGATGGTGTGTGGGCACGACTGTCCATCAGTCAGCTTCATCCATTAAGCGATGAAACGGTCCATCAGACCGTTCTCATCGGATGGACTGATCGTGTGTACGCGGCATAAGACAACTGTCCTTCAGACCGTTCTCATCGGGTGGACTGATCGTGTGTACAAGGCTTTAGGCCTCATGTACACAGGACGTTTCACAAAGCTTTTCCTCCTGGCAGCAGAGTTTTGGCAGAAAAAATGGCTGACACTTGTAAAAGTGTGTAACGCATTAAGGCGCATTTACAGACGCCAAGTGCTTGGGCATTTTTTCATTTCATTAGCCAGAATAATAATCGATTTTGGGCACTGAATACTGCCGTATTACAAAAAAATGGCCTGGTCATTAAGAGGGTAAATTCTGAAGTGGTTAAAGCTTATGGGCCAGATTCTTAGCCGAGTTACGTCGGCGTATCTTGAGATACGCCGCGTAACTTCTAAGAAGCGCCGGCATATCTATTTTCGTTATTCCGTAAAACAAGATACGCCGGAATTTTGCTTAGATACGAGCGGCGTAAGTTGCATATTTACGCTGGCCGCTAGGTGGCGCTTCCATCGATTAGCCACGTTGAATATGCAAATAAGCTAGATACGCCGATTCCCGAACGTAATTGCGCCCACTCGTCGTTTTTTACGTCATTTACATAAGCATAAAGTTACCCCTGCTATATGAGGGGTAACTTTGCGTAGGTGAGGCGTACGCAATGTTAAGTATAGACGTTGTGACAGCATCGATTTTTAAGTCGTTTGCGTAAGTCGTTCGCGAATAGGGATTTGCATAAGTTACGTTCACGTCGAAAGCATTGACTATTTGCGACGTGATATCGCGCATGCGCACTGGGATACGTCCACGTACGGCGCATGCGCAGTTCAAAAAAAGCGTCAAAAACATTAACATGAAACACGCTCACCTCCTCCACATTTGAATGACCCGGGCTTACGCCAGGACATTTACGCTACACCGCCGTAACTTAGGACGCAAGTGTTTTGTGAATACGGCACTTGTGTCCAAAGTTGCGGCGGCGTAGCGTAAATAGAATACGCTACGCCCCGCTGCCAGATACGCAAAGGTACGAGAATCTGGCCCTATGTGTGCATAGACACATAGGCAGATGAGTTTACATGCAGGAGAACAACAAATCTTGCCGCCCCTAGAAGCAGCTTCAAAAACATCCAGTGTGCATGAGGCCTTATAAAAAAAATCTAATAATAATAATATAATCTCACCTTAGTAGCAGCTATAGTGATTTCCTCACGTTTGCTGCAATCCACCACATATGTGTAAACCTTGGCTCCAAGCTTTCTGCATTCTGTAGCAGTTTCTTCAATGCCTGTCTGTTGAACACATTAGAAAGACTTTTGTTAGAATTACCGTCCACCCTAAACTTAATACTGTATTCTCTGCAAGAGATTTAAAGTAAACCTGCACCCAGACTATTCACATTAACCACTTAAGCCCCGAGCCTGTTTTTCAGATTCGGTGTTTACGAGACTAAAACATTTTTTTTTGCTATAAAATTACTTAAAACCCCCAAACATTATATATATATTTTTTCTAACACTCTAGAGAATAAAATGGCATTTATTGCAATACTTTTTGTCACACCGTATTTGCGCAGCGGTCTTACAAGCACACTTTTTTTGGAAAAAATGCACTTTTTTAAATTAAAAAATAAGACAACAATAAATTTGGCCCAATTTTTTTACATATTGTGAAAGATAATGTTACGCCGAGTAAAATGATACCCAACATGTCATGCTTAAAAATTGCGGCCGCTTGTGGCATGGCGTCAAACTTTTACCCTTAAAAATCTCGGCGACGTTTAAAAAATTCTACAGGTTGCATTTTTTGAGTTACAGAGGAGGTCTAGGGCTAGAATTATTGCTCTCGCTCTAACGATTGCGGCGATACCTCACTTGCGTGGTTTGAACATCGTTTTCATATGCGGGCGCTACTCGCGTATGCGTACGCTTCTGCGCGCAAGCTCGTCGGGACAGGGCGCTTTAAAAAAAAAATATTTGTTTTCCTATTTTTTTTTATTTATTATACAATTTTTAACACTGAAATAAAAAAATAAAAAATTATCACTTTTATTCCTATTACAAGGAATGTAAACATCCCTTATAATCAGTGCTTTAAGTGGGCTGGAACGCGGCGGTACTCAGTACCGCCACTTCCAAAAATGGCCCTGGAGAGTACCAGCACCTCTCCGTGCGCCCAGTACGTGGGTTTCCCGTACCGGAACGCACTGGCGTAGCGGGGGGGGCTCCTGCACCGGGCGAAAAATTGCAGGGGGGCAAAATCCTGGCGTCCGCGAAAAAGTGCCGCCGCCTTAGGAAAGGCCGCAGCTTTGGCCTAGCTCTGGAGCTATTGGCCATCTTGGTACACCCGGCGGCGGCGCGCGATGAGTTTTTTTTTCAGCCCTTCCGCCTGGTTGGCTGGTGGAACTGTCTGTCTCCCTTGATGTGGGAGTGGCGGGAAACACCAGCCAACTAGGCAGAAGGGCTAAAAAAAAACAGATAACGGCGCAGGAGATTGGCGGGCGGTGGAGTGGGAGGCGCTGTACCTCTGTGCTGCGCTGATTGGCCTGGAAGTTGGAACATGTGTTTACAGCGCGGCGGCAAGTTTCTCCATCTCCAGCAAGGTAAGCAAAACACTCTCCTGTACCACAGGGGAGAGAGAGAATGTCCGGACACCCATCCATCTCGGAGCCTTATATTATAACCTGCTGGGACTTGTAGTTCTCCATCTTCTCCTGGGGCTCAGGTGCATGCAATCCACACCCATCCACCTCAGAGCCTTATTGTATGTATAACCTGCAGGGACTTGTAGTTCTCCAATCTCCATGAGCCCCAGGAGAAGATGGAGAACTACAAGTCCCAGCAGGTTATAATATAAAGCTCCGAGGTGGATAGATGTCTGGACAGTGACAATTGGTGGCACAGTGGTGACAATTGGTGGCACAGTGGTGACAATTGATGGCATGGTACAGTGACTGCATTTGGCGAAAAAAAACGTTCTGCCCCGGGGGGGGGGGGGGGGGGGGTCACCGGCGCCTAATAGAGTACCGGCACCTCTTTTGGCCCACTTAAAGCACTGCTTATAATAGAAAAAAGCATCTTTAAGACGCTGGGCGGGACTGACGTTTTGACTTTACTTCCGCCCAGCAGAGCTATGGGGACGGGTGAGGGACATTTTTCCCTCATTCGCATCCCCACTCAGCAGCCGACAGGACCTGATTGCCTCCGCCGCTACTGACGGCTACGGTAAGTGGCGGAGGCCGCGGGAGAGCGGCGGCAGGGGGGGCCCTTTTCCGCCACTGATAACGGCGATCTCGCGCTGAGACCACCATTATCGTGTGCAGGACCGCCCACTGAAGAGATGGATATCTCGGTTGTGGCAGCAACTGCTGCCGTTACCGAGATATCCATCTTTAAAGTGCCGACGTATAACGGCGGTGGGCGGTCGGTAACTAGTTTAATGTATTTACATATTCTAAATGGGCAGACAAACAAAAATGCAGCGCACAAAAGGTAAATTGATATTGTCACTTTATAGTCTCAATATGCATATAATACAAAAAAATAAACATAGACTGATATAGAATACAATATGGCAATAATCGATGACATCAATTTAAAAATGATCAAAATAGATAAAATCTAATCACAGTCCACAATGAGTCCACAGAAGTAATCCAATGATGAAATGATTAAATTAAAGTAAAAAGTCACACTTGAAAGGAATAGCACAGTGCACTTCCAACCGGTGGGCAAACTATAATGAAGGGAAATGTACAATACCTCCACAATGGAGCCCTCACAGATCCATACAGGGAAGCTGCAAGGCACTCTGTAAACGGATTAGATGGTATAGGACAGATGAATATACACAGGAACCGTCGCCACCGCCGTGGTGTTGCAGGGATATAGATGTTTAGGGAAGTATGTGGGGAGATGAGATGACTAAGGCCAGCCAATTGGGAATCGGGTTCCTCTCACAGCCGTGGTGTAGAGCGGCAGGGGAAGCCCAGACGCGGCGCTGTTGTAGATATGACGCGGCCGCTACAGCCCAGGCACAGAGGGGCGGGAGATCCACCGCGTCACAGAGAAGGAGGGAGGATACGGTGTCTGGACGCCGACCTACTACGATCATGTGACACTACAGGCCAATCGGAGATGAGAATTCCAGGCAATGTAGAGGCATGCACAGGCGTCACTGTACATGATGACAGTACGTCTATAAATGATGGAAACAGCCATTCGGTACTTCTGTGGGCATCAGAGGGCATTAAAAATGATAGGGATGCGCTTTTTCACACCAGCATAGCAGGAGGAGGCTTCCTCGCTGTGCATGCTGGGGAGGGGTATTTATGGGGCCGAAGCCATTTTATTGGGTATTTTCCTCGTGTGGCGCCCACCTTTAGGGTAGCCACTCCACGGCCCCCCGGCAAATGGCCTTTCGGGCCGGGGTGCGCGTGCAACGCAGAGATCCTGGCTTCGGGACCATGTTGGCCCGGAGTAATTGTTCTGCTGATTGGGACTCAGTAATCGACTGGGTCCCACCTACAGAGGTCCTGGGCTGTCCGTCCTGTTGGAGGAAGCAGTATGGTGGACAGACTGAGAGGCTGGTGTTCCAATAGGGGCCTGACCATCCATCGAGGACCAGGGGAACCGGACACTGAGAGGCTGAATTTTGTCCGCCTATCAGTCAGGACCCAAAACCTAAACTACCTGAAGGAGATCCAGGCGTCAAGTCCAGTCAAGGGGACTTCAGACCACTATTTTCTGCCATCATTGGGGGGGTCTGTGGCGGAGACTTAACCCAAAGTTTGAGACCTTGCTGGGTAAATAAAAGCACAAGAAAAAGACACCTGCTGTGTGGACATTCCATTACTACGGCTCTCATCAACTACCCTAGACGGCGGAGTCACACAGGTAACATGTCACCCAAAACAAACTAGCAGCTCCTCCGGGGGTAGTGCTACACATACAAAAGGAGTCAATGCGGAACAAATTATCTCTGTTTCCATTGACTTCTATGGGGAAACTCGCTTTGATATGCGAGTGTTTTGGATTACAAGCATTCTCTTGGAACCGATTATGCTTGTAATCCAAGTTTCCACTGTACTTACTATTACAACAGAATCTTGGCAGGCTGCTAGCATAAACACTCAGCAGGTGCTTCTAGGTTTTAGAAAACAGACTTGAATTACAGCATTTAGTCTGTTGGGATTTGTCTCTACTAACTTTGCACATCTAGGGCCAGATCCATAAAGAGAGTACGCCCGCGTATCTACTGATACGCCGGCGTACTTTGAAATTACCCACGTCGAAACTTTAGTTTGAATCCTCAAACCAAGATATGACGGCATCTGGGTTCAATCCGACAGGCGTACGCCTTCAGATCGTAGATGCAATACTTTGGCGTCCGCTGGGTGGAGTTCTCGTCGTTTTCCGCGTTGAGTATGCAAATTAGCTATTTCCGACGATCCACGAACGTACACGCGGCCGTTGCATTCTCTTACGTCGTCTCTAGTCAGCTTTTTCCGACGAAACACGCCCCCTACTCGCCGATTTGAATTACGCGCCGAGAGATACACTACACCGCGGTAACTTACGGCGCAAATTCTTTGAGGATTGACAGATTTAAAAAGTAAGTTCAAGCGGCGTAGCGTATCTCACATACGCTGCACCCATCTATTTCTATGTGGATCTGACCCCTAGTCTTTGCAATATTTGCCCACTTTTCTTTGCAGAACTGCTCAAGTTTAGTAAAAAAATGTATGGAGACCGTTTGTGGACTGCAGTCTTCAAGTCATTCCACAGATTTTCAATATGGTTTAAGTTTGACTAGGCCATGTAAGGACATTCGTCTTTTTCTCCTTCACCTACTGTGTGGTCATTTTTGCTGTGTGCTTTGGGTCATTGTTAGTGTTGCTCACGAATATTCGAATTGCGAATATTCGCTACGAATATTGCATATTCGAGTATTCGCGAATATCGCGAATATTGCGGCGAATATTCGCTATTTCGAATATTCGAATGTTTTAATTTTTTTTTTGGAACAGATCACATCCTAGAGATCCCCATCGACGTCTAAAAGCATTGCTGGTATGATTAGAGACCTTGGGCCGAGTAGCTGCAGCGCTCATTTTATATTGCCGAAAAATCGCAATGCGATTATTCGGCAAATAGCGATATCGCGCGATTATTTTATATTGTAATATATCACGAATATTCTGAGCCAATCAATACTCCATTCCGCATTTCTCGAAATTTCGAAATATTTTGTATTGTAATATATCCGAATATTCTGAGCCAAGAGTGCTCCTTCCGCATTTCTCGAATATTCGCAATTATTTTGTATTGTAATATATCACGAATATTCTGAGCAATCAGAGTGCTCCTTCCGCATTTGCCGAATATTCGCAAATTGTGTATTGTAATATATCACGAATATTCTGAGCCAATCAGAGTGCTCCATTCCGCATTTCTCGAATATTCGCAATTATTGTGTATTGTAATATATCACAATATTCTGAGCCAATCAGAGTGCTCCATTCCGCATTTCTCGAATATTCGCAATTATTGTGTATTGTAATATATCACGAATATTCTGAGCCAATCAGAGTGCTCCTTCCGCATTTCTCGAATATTCGCAATTATTGTGTATTGTAATATATCACGAATATTCTGAGCCAATCAGAGTGCTCCTTCCGCATTTATCGAATATTCGCAATTATTTTATATTGTAATATATCACGAATATTCTGTGCCAATCAGAGTGCTCCATTCCGCATTTCTCGAATATTCGCAATTCGCATGCGCAATTCGCAATCGCAATTCGCATTCGCGATAGCGAAAATTCGCAATCATTTCATTTCGAAAATATATCACGAATATTCGTATTTAGCGAATATCTGTCGAATATTCGACTATATATTCGAGATATATCGCGAATACGAATATGGCATATTCTGCTCAACACTAGTCATTGTCATGTTGGCAGATAAACCTTCTTCCCATTGACAACTCTCTGCCAGAGGGCAGCAGATTTTCCTCAAGAATTTGATGAAATGTTGCCCCAATAATTTTTCTTCTATCCTGAAAGGTGCTCCAGTTCCTGCTGCAAGGAAAAAAATCCCATAACAAGATATTACCACCTCCATGTTTTACTGTAGTAATGCTTACACAAATCCATGTGTTCTGTGTTCCATGTGCTACTTTACCAGATATCTGGACGTTCTCTTTCCAGCCCTTTGCTGCCAATGCCCAGGGGACAATAAAGACACTTCAGTGCTTTAGGTTGATCCACAACCTCTGGAAGTCTGCGTTGGACCCGACCCAGTGTGTGGAGTACCTTGACCTATTATTGAACATGGCCCAGGGTTGGGTGCTTCTTCACCAGGAACAAGAAATGATCCTGAAGCCTCGTACACACGCACCATGCATGTGTACGAGGCTTTCAGGTTTCTCGTCAAGAAAAATGCCCAGAATCTTAACGAGAAAAATAGAGAACCCTCTCTCGATTTTTTTTGTCATGATTCTCGGCAGTGTTTTCCTGCCAAGAAACCCGAGCGTCGGTATAATTACCTGTCGCAGTGGAAACCCGCGCATTCTTGAAATGACTTTAACGCATGCGCAGTAGCTTCCAAGGGCAGTGTAGGGTGTAGCAAGATGGCGGCGACGGCATCGAATGTGATGAGCGCATGCTCGTTGTACGCGATGACATCACCGTGTTCTTGCCATTCAAAAGAACGACGGTTCTTTTGAATTGAGTGTGTGTACACTCGGGCGGCAAGAGATTATTGCCAAGAATCTCATCAGGAAAAAAAAAAAAAATTTTCCTGACGAGATTCTAGCCTGTGTGTACAGGGCTTGTGTCTTTATGTCAAAAACCTAAACTCCAGGAAGCTTCCATTAGCCTGATTTTGCCTGAGGATACTGGAGTCTTTTGGAGTGGTGATGCTTGCACAGTTTCACTCTAGGCCTCTGCAGCTCATGTGTTGACTGCATGGAACAAACTCCCTCAGTCTCTGGATGGGACCGTGTGCCTGTGTCCCAAGGCCAGGATATCCCTAACCTGGTGGTTGTTCTGCGCTGGAATTAGGCAGGGCTGGACTGGGACAGATATTTGGCCCTGGACTTCATCCAGACTGGCCCACTTTGACAGGTCTCTCCCATGGCGGCCGGACAACTCCCGCAGTCCGCTGTCACTCAAGCCGGCCCACTGAGCAATCGGCCCACCGGGAAACTCCCTGTAGTCCCAATGGCCAGTCCATCCCTGGAATTAGGGAACTCCTTTCTCTCACTAACCTTGATGGATCTATAAAATAATAAATATATAAAAACCTGTAGTTCTGTTCAATAAATGGTCACTCTTTTGGATTTTACCTCAACATCTTGTCTGTGTATAATGCTTGGGGTTAAATGGCTGGTATTAGCTCTTGGTTTTCTGGAAGGGTTTGGAGGACAGAAGGCACTGTTTGGCGGAAGCACCCAAGCGGGGTGCCAAGTGTTCTGTCACAAAGCCTGTTTGCGAAAAGAAAGTCACTAGCTACAAATACTGTAGCTGCTGACTTTTATTAAAAGGACATATACCTGTCCAAGGATCCAGCGCTGTCCTCACCCGATCTGGTTCTTTGGAGGTCTACGGGTCCCCAGTGTCAGCATGTCTAGTGTGAAAAACTGGCTATGACTCGTTGCAGATTTACAGCCAGCGAGCCACGCTGTGCTGCGTGAATTGTCCCGCAGCCTCCTGGAACCTGTAAGGTGTCCCAAGAGATTGCAGGCAGGAAAGGGAAGCTGAATTTCCATTCAGATTTCCTGTCCAAACCAGGTAATCTCACCCCCCAAAAAGTGGAAAAAAGTTGAAGAGGAGGAGGAAGGAGGTGGAAAAGCACACACTGCAGTTGCGATTTGCAGCAGGTGTCAATGTTAAGTTAACAACACCCCGAATGCAAGTGACAATTGCAGTGCATTTGTCTGCACCGAATTGCATGGTACAGAAGTAACATGTGATCCACTTCTTGTGCTTTTTTTTAAGAACTGTGTACACTACATATGCTGTGTAGTGTTGCTCACGAATATTCGTATTGCGAATATTCGGCTCGAATATGGCATATTCGAGTATTCGCGATATATTCCGAATTTCGCGGTGAATATTCGCTATTTCGAATATTCGTATTTTTTCAATTTTTTTTTTAGAACAGATCACATCCTAGAGATCCCCATCGACGTCTAAAAGCATTGCTGGTATGATTAGAGACCTTGGGCCGAGTAGCTGCAGCGATCAATTTATATTGCCGATAAATCGCAATGCGATTATTCGGCAATAGCGATATCGCGCGATTATTTTCGAGAAATTCGCAATATTGTTTTTAGCTAAAATAACACATATATTCGATTTCAGAGTGTTACTGTCGAAATTCCGCAATAAATTTCTCATTCGCATTTTTGCGAAATTACGATAAAATATCAAGAATATTCTGAGCCAATCAGAGTGCTCCATTCCGCATTTCTCGAATATTCGCAATTATTTTGTATTGTAATATATCAAGAATATTCTGAGCCAATCAGAGTGCTTCTTCCGCATTTGCCGAATATTCGCAATTATTTTGTATTGTAATATATCACGAATATTCTGAGCCAATCAGAGTGCTCCATTCCGCATTTCTCGAAATTTCGCATTCGCATTCGCAATAGCGAAAATTCGCAATCATTTAATTTCCAAAAAATATCACGAATATTCGTATTTAGCGAATATATCTCGAATATTCGACTATATATTCGAGATATATCGCGAAATCGAATATGGCATATTCTGCTCAACACTAATGCTGTGGTCTACAGCAATTCAGCTTAGTCAAAATGAATGGCCTCAAACTGCCACGTATGTGCAGTTTGAGGCAGTGCATTCCTGTGCATTTCCTGTTTGAACCAGCCCTAATCATCGACGCATTTGCTGTGAAGAAACGGACCTCCATGCCATTTCTTCCCCAGTGTGTGTCATGACTGATGACACTGACTCTGTCACAGAGCCTGAGTCCGTGGCCCCCTGGAAGGAAGAATGGTGAAGATGGACACAGTCTGAAGAACGGGGACAGTGTGCATACTAGCACATTATATTTTTAATTTGCAGGGTTTTCAAGGAGCAAAAGAGGAAGTAAAACCCATCAGGGGTTACTTCCTCTTTAAGGATTCATACTCTGAATGGTCTAAGATTATTAGTGGTGTACCCCAAGGTTCAGTGTGGGGACCCTTTCTTTTTAATATATTTACAAATAATAAAAGGTCTGGGATTAAAAATACCATTTCAGTGTTGACACCAAGCTATGCAGTGGAATAACGTCCTTACAGGATGTCTCCAATTTACAAGCCAACCTCAGTGCTCTGTTTAATTGGACAACTATGTGGCAAATGAGGTGTAATGTTGATAAATGTAAAGTTATGCACGTGGGGGCTAAGAATATACATGCATCATACATACTAGGGGGAGTACAACTGGGAAAATCAATGGTGGAGAAGGATCTGGGGGTTTTAGTAGATCATAATGCAATGCCGAGCTGCGGTTTCCAAAGTGAGCAAAATCCTCTCTTGTATTAAGAGATGTAAGGACTCAAGAGAGAGATATTATTCTGCCACTGTACAAATCATGAATAAGACCTCATCTGGAATAGATTCGTTTTGGGCACCAGTTCTCAAAAAAGGATATCGGGGAACTGGAAAAAGTGCAGAGAAGGGCAATCAAACTAATAAGAGGCATGGAGGAGCTCAGCTATGAGGAAAGATTAGAGGAACTGGATTTATTTTCTTTTGAGAAAAGGAGATTAAGGCGGGATATGATCAACATGTATAAAAAAAAAACTAAGTGGTCCATATAGTGAACTTGGTGTTAAATTATTCACTTTAAGGCCATCACAGAGGACATGGGGGCACTCTTTACGTCTGGAGGAAAAGAGATTTAATCCTCAAATACAGAAAGGTTTCTTCACAGTAAGAGCTGTAAAAATGTGGAATAGACTCCCTCAGAAGCTGGTTCTACTGCCTATCGGGGGATCAGGGAGGAATTTTTTTCCCCTGCTGGAAAAAATTGGATCATGCTGTGCGGTGTTTTTTTTTTGCCTTCCTCTGGATCAACTGTGGGTATAGGATTGTGTATATGGGATTGTATGTTTTTACCCCCCTTTTATTGGTTGTATTAGATAGACATGTAACTATGATACCTGTCTGTCTACCCTGTAATTTGGATCACTTTCTGTAAACAACCTGCTCCTCTCTATAAAACAGATGAATACAAAAATGGCTTTTGATTGTTATGGATGACCTCGCTTTAAATTGAATAAGATCCCACTACATGTTAATCACATGTCTCACTGCCAAACCAGCAGTGTTTTCAAATGATCTACCTGCTGCTGTCCACCACTGAATTGTAGTCTAATCTACTTCATTTCTATGTGGAATATATCTCTGTCAATTGGTGATAGAACCTGACTGGAACTATATTCAGCATTACAGCTCTGTCTGGGGCTATACTATCCTCATAATAGCCGTGTGATATTTCTCATAATGCCCCAGCTCTAAGATTGACCCCTGTAGTAGGGTTGCCACCTGTACGGGATTGACCCGTACAGTACGGGATTAGGATCTTCTGTCCGGTTTTCAGACTGTCACAAACCCGGACAAAACCATTCTAGCAGAGGGGAGCTTCAATAACATACTTGTCACTGTGGAGACAGTCACAGCAGCAATATCATTTTACACACACACTGTGGTGATGTGTGTGTTATGTATCTGAAGCTTGGCTCCTTTCTGTCCCCCCCCCCATGCTCCTGCAGTATCTCTTATTTCAGAACCCCCCCCCCTCTCCAAATTCACTAGTGGTATGTTCCCGAGAGAAGGGGGAGGCGCCGCGGAGCTGAGAAGGAGATCATGACTGTAGCTGCTGTGTCGGGCTGCCCTGTCACTAGGAGGTAGGAGATGAGACGACTTTTTTTTTACTAAGGAAAGTTTTGTAGGTTGCAAAGTTCCAGGAAGATTTATTTGGCATCAAAGCATTCAGATAATCAGAATCAGCAAACCAGTGTGTGTGTGTGGGGGGAGGGGGGAGTCTGCAGCCCGATGATCAGAGCCCAGCCAACTCACAGTATCTCCCAAGCAGCACTTATCTATGTCTACAAACTTCCCCCCTCCCTGTCCAGATTATGTGAAGTCATTTATAACCCTTTACTTAACCCTGTATGTATGAGATGAGTTCACACCTCTGATTGTCCAGCCTCAGACCCTGGAGAACACGGGGTTACATGAATGGTCATTAATTACCTTCACATCATCCCAGTATACAGAGTGCTGGCAGCTTAACAGATTGTTTTCATGGAGTTGTATTGTTGTATATTTTAGAGGATGACCAAAATTGCTTTTTTTTATTATAGACATTACTACCTGACCACTTCTCAGCCCCCCACTTCCCCCCACCGTACACCACCCCAGACCACTTCTCAGCCCCCCACTTCCCCCCACCTTACACCACCCCAGACCACTTCTCAGCCCCCCACTTCCCCCCACCTTACACCACCCAGACCACTTCTCAGCCCCCCACTTCCCCAGCTTACACCACCCAGACCACTTCTCAGCCCCCCACTTCCCCAGCTTACACCACCCCAGACCACTTCTCAGCCCCCCACTTCCCCCCACCTTACACCATCCCAGACCACTTCTCAGCCCCCCACTTCCCCCCACCTTACACCACCCCAGACCACTTCTCAGCCCCCCACTTCCCCCCACCTTACACCACCCCAGACCACTTCTCAGCCCCCCACTTCCCCCCACCTTACACCACCCCAGACCACTTCTCAGCCCCCCACTTCCCCCCACCTTACACCACCCAGACCACTTCTCAGCCCCCCACTTCCCCAGCTTACACCACCCAGACCACTTCTCAGCCCCCCACTTCCCCAGCTTACACCACCCCAGACCACTTCTCTGCCCCCCACTTCCCCCCACCTTACACCACCCCAGACCACTTCATACAGACATCTCTCCGCTGCTTCCTACCCCCCCCCCCAGCTGAGGGGCATCATTCCATGGTCACTTTCCTTCCCTTATCTTCCCAACATCACTCCCTGGTCACCCCACAGACACTGCAAGTAATCCCTCCCCATACTGCCCCCCATCATACCCTCTGCACTCCTCTCCCATACATACTGCCCCCCATCATACCCTCTGCACTCCTCTCCCATACATACTGCCCCCCATCATACCCTCTGCACTCCTCTCCCATACATACTGCCCCCCATCATACCCTCTGCACTCCTCTCCCATACATACTGCCCCCATCACACCCTCTGTACTCCTCTCCCATACATACTGCCCCCCATCATACCCTCTGCACTCCTCTCCCATACATACTGCCCCACATCATACCCTCTGCACTCCTCTCCCATACATACTGCCCCACATCATACCTTCTGCACTCCTCTCCCATACATACTGCCCCCCATCATACCCTCTACACTCCTTTCCCATACATACTGCCCCCCATCATACCCTCTGCACTCCTCTCCCATACATACTGCCCCCCATCATACCCTCTGCACTCCTCTCCCATACATACTGCCCCCCATCATACCCTCTGCACTCCTCTCCCATACATACTGCCCCCCATCATACCCTCTGCACTCCTCTCCCATACATACTGCCCCCCATCATACCCTCCAGAAATTGTATTTAATCACAAAGCTATATGCATAGTGTATACGACATAAAAAAATGCCGTTAATTGCATTGTACAGAGGTAATGAATTTAACGTACTACAAAATATTTTTTTTTGCCATGCGCTGCTAAAGTGTTCGGATTTGGCTTGAAGAAAAGGTGGCAACCCTACCCTGTAGGTGTATGTAAGCTGTGTGTATGGCTGTGGTGGCCACCTGTCCTGTTTAGACTAATGTCTAATTTTACTAGTGCTGTGGAGACACTGGCACCTTTGTGTTATTTAATGTGTTTTTTATGTGGATAATTAATAAATTGCAGCCCTATTTATCCGTATTCATTTTTGACTAATTCTTTCCCTCCCATTTTTGATAAAATTGAATAATGCTATATAGACAATATAAAATAATTGGAATAAGCAGTGTTTTAAATTATGCAACCAGGAATTGCATTACTTGTAGTCTTTTAGTATTGCACCTTCTAGGACAGCATAACACTAGTGCATTTATAACAATTAAGCTCAACTATCTAACAGGGGTCTCAAACTGGTGGCCCTCAGCTATTGCTAAACTACAAGTCCCACGGGGCATTGCAAGGCTGACAGTTACAAGCATAACTCCCACAGGCAGAGGCATGGTGGGACAAGTAGTTTTCACAACAGCTGAAGGGCCACCAGTTTGAGACTTTTGATAGGAGACCCAAAAAGACTGTATCCCTAGTATATTCTAAAGGAATATGCATTGGTGAAGGCTTTTATTTATTGCTGCCTGTGTCATGAACTGAGTAGAGAAATCTGATCTTACCTTATTGATATCCCACAATACTAGCACAGACTGACGTTCAGCAAACTCCTTGGCTGTATTTCTTCCTATGCCATGCCCTGCACCTGTGATCAGCACAATTTCTCCATTCACAGACTTCCTTTTCACAGGAATAAATAACTTCACAAAGGACTCTAAGTAGGAGTAGAGGATAGTAAGCAGCAGCAGGAGGATTTCTACAAGCACATACATTGTGGCTCATGCAGCAAATGTTTGTCACTGAACAAGGAAGAGAACTTGTAGCTTGGAGTGACTCACTGCTCAAAGTCAAGCCTGTCTGTTAACTCATACGTCGCCTTCACCATACATCTTCTTGTCATCTTAATAAGTTACCACTGTTATAGATTTTTGCTGTATCTTTTAAAAATAACCATTGCCAAATGTGTTTTATTTTTAAATTGATGTATTTCTCTTAAATGGTAAAATCATGAAAATAAAAAAAATAAAGACTCTAATGCATTATGTTTTAAAACGATAAAGTAAAATCCCACATTCGGTGAAAAAATATAAATGTGCAACAAGTGTAAAAATTACAATGATCAAAATGTGCAATCGAAATCGAAATTTCGAAATTAAAAATTAACTAAAACAGGCTGATTCCCAGTGCAGGCAGGATGGCAGCACATTAAAACAAGTCTTCATCAAAATAAATATTGCTGATATTAGATAAAGAAAAATTTTTTCCAAAAGCAGTCATAAAAACATGTAGCCATATGATACTGGTATAAAAATGTGTACAACGATGCCACTGCTGAATCCCATCAGTCCATCAAGATGTCATGAAGGGAACTATCACAACTAGTGGATGGTTGTAGAATCCCAGGTTGACAGAGGGAAGTAATAGAGGGAAGTAACAGCGCTTGCGTCATATATGGGCACTGTGGAATTTGTGGGTCAAAGAGCTATGCCCCAGTTGAAGAGCCCTTAGCTCGAAACATGTCGGGTACATACGGTAGCTCTTTTTACATACCCAATTACACACGTAAAAATTACAGAAATGTGCAACAATAATAAATTAAAAATTAAAAAAATGGGAGGCTGCCACATACAATATCCTGATATTAGATAAAGAAATTTTTTCCCAAGAATGCTACGATTTCCCCTTCAAATCATGCCTATAAAATCATTATATATATATGGTGTGGAGTGGGTCAAAGAGCTATGCCCCAGTTGAAGAGCC
Organism: Rana kukunoris; assembly: GCA_029574335.1. Classification (NCBI taxonomy): domain Eukaryota; kingdom Metazoa; phylum Chordata; class Amphibia; order Anura; family Ranidae; genus Rana; species Rana kukunoris. The sequence continues at coordinate 466,972,501 of CM056049.1, forward strand.
CTTAGCTCGAAACATGTCGGGTACATACGGTAGCTCTTTTTACATACCCAATTACCACGCTTTTTTATTCATGTGATCACGTGTGCCAGATCTTTCCATAGTACTGGTATTTCTCTTTGTTTTTAATTCCTTGTATTTTATTAGCCTAAAAAAGGCCTAATAAAGGCTCTCCCTTTTTTGAACAAACTGCACTATGTGGAGTTTTTTTATCCTTTCTATGGCCATACATGCGACTTGTTCCAGTTAAACAGCTTGGAGCCATCCATCACCTGTGATCCCTGGAGCCATCCATCACCTGCGATCTCTGGAGCCATCCATCATCTGTGATCCCTGGATTCCTGGGAAGGACCCATCATTTCTTCACCATCATTTCTGATTGAGCTATCCATCTGAAGAGTTCTCACATGCTCATCTGACACGGTGCCGCTGGCATAGGTGTCCATCTCATGCGGTAAGAGTATCCATTCTCTTAATATGTGTGTATGACTGTGTGTCCCTAGCGTGTCAAGATCCTACAGGGTAAAATGACCGCACCAGCCAAGCAGACACTGGCTGGAAAAAAGTGCTCAGAGGCGATTCAGTTCGCATGTGTAGCGCTATACTAGTCATTCATTCATTCATTCATTCAAAACAAGAAAAAGTTCTGGACAGCCGCACTCCAAAAAAGTGTTTGCCTTTTCAAAAAATGAAATAAAAAATACATGTCACAGCAGAACGGAAAGAAGAGCTGACGCGTTTCACACTAACAAACAGTGCTTAGTCATAATCTGTCAGCCGATGACTGATCAGCATACCAGCTTGCTGCCAATACCATGTGACCACTGTGACGAATCACAGCAGGTCACATGACAGTTGTAAACAACGGATGGCTTCCTTTCATCCCATCCATTGTGTACAATTGTGTTGCTAGTAGGGTTGCCACATCATCCCTTTAATCCAGGACACATATCAATTATGCAGGTTATGAGGCTGGTTTGATGCAGATAAAGCACCAAGTGAGTTTAATTACCACCTTAATCAGTTACAGAACCTGTGTAATTAATGTGTGTCCTGGATTAAAGGGATGAGGTGGCAACCCTAGTTGCTAGCTGTGATTGGTCAATGTGATTACATAATACAGACAGGGCCAATCACAACCCATCCGTACCATGTTATTAGCTCTGGCCAATCACAACTAATCAAAACAACACAAACTGAATGAATCAAGTTAAATGCTTGCTTAAAAATCTGTAAAAACCCTGATCACTTCCCCAGAGTAATAAAATGTTACTATAGTAACATAATGATTATAATGATTAATGAGTGAGTGAGTGAGTGAGTGAGAAACTTATATAGCGCAACACATGCAAACTGAATCGTCTCTGGGGGATTATATTTTGTTTTGTACTGTCACCAGTCAGTGTCACTGATCACCGCCACACCAGTTATATGATAACGCTGTACTGCATTGGTGGCAGTATGTAAAAAAATAAAAATATGACTTTTTTTATTTCTTAATTCTCCCAAAAATTATGACAAAAAATTACAACTTCAAAAAACTCGCCATGCCTCTTACCAGTGATGGCCTGTCCATAGGGGGCGCACAGTGCAGCACCTACTCCAAAGCTAGTAAAAAAAAGTTCCTTAAAAAAATGAGAGAAAAATGTCCTTTAAGTGCACTGTGTACAGGTGCCGGACACAGCTGTCTATGGGAAACATGACATCTATGCAATCACGTGATTGCGGGTGAGATGCTTCATTTGCTTGCTTTGGCGAGTCCTTGTGGTGCAAAGCAATGCTCCCAAACACCCCCACTCTAAAATTATCCTCTGTCAGATCACCTAAGGTCAGGTGACAGATGCACACCGTTGGGGTCAAGGGTGCACCGCTAAGGTAGTGAACCCTATGGCTGACTGCTGCGGATGGAGCTCTGCATGGTTCAGGAAGCAGGTCCACTGTAGCACCAACACAGATCACACTGGGAGCTAGAGATTTCCCAGGGCGCAGAGTCTAATGCCGCGTACACACCATCACTTTATGCGATGGAAAAAAAACGACGTTTTCTGAGAAGTAAAAAACGACATTTTTGAAACTTCAATTTTCAAAGACGATGTTGCCTACACACCATCGTTTTTTCACAATGCTCTAGCAAAGCGAGGTTACGTTCACCACTCTTTTCCATTGAAGCTCGCTTCATAACTAGCTTCTGGCATGCGTGGGTTGAAAAACGTTGTTTTAAACAACGTTTTTTTGCTACACACAGTGATTTTTTTGTGAAACAAAAAACTACATTTTGAAAAACGACACCAAAAATTGAAGCATGCTTCAATATTTTTTTGGTCGTTTTTCACAAGACATAAAACGACGTTTTCCCCCACACACGGTCATTTAAAATGACGTTTTTAAAAACGTCGTTTTTTTTCATCACATAAAGTGATCGTGTGTACGCAGCATCAAGAGCCAGCAGGTGTTCACCAGAGCCTCTAGTGGTGAGGATGGGTTTGGCTGCAGCTGACTATAGGTCACCGCCCCCAGGGTCAGCTTAAGCTCACGGACTGGCTCGGGTGGACCGAGAGAAAGTAGCAATCCAAGACCACCACAGATAGTGACAGGAAAGGTTTCCCCTGCTGGTGGCACTGTCTGATATTTGGGTCGCAGTACTGGTGTCCACCAGTGGGTGTCTCGAAAGTCTGAAGCTGTCAAGAAAGGTTTCACCTGCTGGTGGCACTGTTAGATCTTTGGGCCGCCATACTGGTGTCCACCAGCGGGTGTCTCCTGGTAGTGTGGAGCCGACATCATCTCCTGCGATCAGGCATCACCTAAGACTAATTGCAGGAGATGTGTACTTATAGCCGCCAAGTACTCACACACTTGCCTTGGTATTATCCTTGAGTCCTGACCTGTACCTGTGATCTTAAAACCTGAAACCTGAAGCCTGAACCGGAACCTGTCCTTCCTGTGATCCTTTTTCCTGTACTACTGCCCTGCAGTCTGATCCCGTCCACCTTCTCCCTGTCCTGTCTTGCTCTTTGATGCTAATGGGGGCCCCACACAATACGGCTGTGGAGACATTAGAGGCGGATTCTTTCCCCTTTTGGTGTTCAACAATAAAGATGGTCAGTAAAACATGGCAGGTAGTGAAGGCACTAATGGGGTACAAGGGGGCAACAGAATATACTCCCCTATGGAATAACAAACACTTGTATGAAGTACAGGTAATAGAGAGGATCAGTGAATGTGAGAAGCAGGGTATCAACCAACTAGCCCCAATGTACGTGGGTAGTGCTTTGAAATCATTCTAAGATTTAATGAGAGAATTTATCATACCAAATAATTCATTTTATAAGTATTTACAGATCAGGCACGCTTTATAGGTACAGTTAAGATCCATATTCTCCAAAAATAATTAAACCAGGTACATCTAAAGGTTGATATCAGTAGTATATGCCCAGTTAAGTAGTAAAATCATAAGCAGGGCAAGGTCAACTAAAAGTAGGGAGTGATGGGAGAGAGATGTGGGGGAAATAACTGTGGAACAGTGGGGAAGGATACTGGAACTGAGGCCATTAGTATCGGTCTCCTCTTCACAGAAGGTATCCCACCTATGTCTGGTATATAGAGTCTATTATACCCCTTAGGCCGCGTACACACGTTCGGTCCAACCCGATGAGAATGGTCCGACGGACTGCTTTCATCGGTTCACAGACTGATAGTCTGATGGTCTAATGTTCGTACATACCATCAGTTCAAAAACCGATCGTGTCAAAACGCGGTGACGTAAAACACAACGACGTGCTGAAAAAAATTAAGTTCAATGCTTCCAAGCATGTGTCGACTTGATTCTGAGCATGCGCGGGTTTGTGAACGGATGCTTTTGCGTACTAACCATAGGCATCCATCAGTCCGATTTTAAAGCAAGTTTTCAACGGTCAGTTTGGACCGATGAAACTGGACTTCAGTCCATTTTCATCGGTTTGGACCGATCGTGTGTACGCGGCCTAAGTTTGGGCAGTGACCAGACGCTAAGGCCCAGATTCACAAAGCACTTGCACCGACATATCTTCATATACACCACGTAAGTACAAATATGCGCCGTCGTATCTGTGAGCCGGACCCACAAACTAAGATACGCCTAAAAAAAGACTTCATCCCACCGACGTAACTTGCCTACGCCGGTGTAGAGTGGGCGCATATTTACACTGGACGCACGTGGCGCTCCCATGGATTTTCTATTCAAATATGCAAATGAGGGAGATACGCCGATTCACGAACGTCCTTGATTTAGGCGGTTTGGGTAAGTTTTACGTTCGGCGTAAAGTTATTCCGCGTAGATGAGGCGCAACCCATGCAAAGGTATGGACCAGGGAACACAAGCCTAATATTGTACATTGGACGCCTGTGAAGTATGGGTTAAAACTATAAACGCGACAGTATGGAGGGAGAAGGTGGTATTTTACAGACGGGGGGATTACAAACTTATTATAATTCCACCATCTGTCATCCTCTCTCCCTTCCCCTCTTTTCACCTCCTCCTATCCACCCCCGTAGAGAGATATAGGGGGTTATTTACTAAAGACAAATGCACTTTGCACTACAAGTGTAAACTAAAAGTGCACTTGGAAGTGCAGTCGCTGTAGATCCGAGGGGGACATGCAAGGAAAAACAGCATTTTAGCTTGCACTTGACTGGATAATAAAATCAGCTGAGCTTCTCCTCATTTCAGATCTACCCCTCAGATTTACCGCGACTGTAGTTCCAAGTGCACTTTCAGTGCAATTTTAAGTGCACTTGTAGTGCAAAGTGGTTTTGCCTTTTGTAAATAACCCCAGATAGTATAAATATTTAATATTAGAGTGGTTGGTGTTATGGATATGGGGTGGGTGGGTGGAAGGGAGGGGAAGAGGGGGTGGAGGAAGGGAGAGTATTGAAGTGAAAACAATGTTGAAATAATTGTATATGTGATATGTATGCTGATACACAATGGGCCAGATTCTCAGAAGCGCTACGACGGGGTATCACAGATACCCCGTCGTATCGCCGTTTTTTTGCCCGTGTATCTATGCGTGTGATTCCTAGAATCACTTACGCATAGTTACAGCTGAAGATCCGCCATGTGTTTTACACTGGCGGATCGTAGATGTAATGACAACTCCGGCCGCTAGGTGGCCTTTACGTTGTTTTCTCATTTGCCTATTCAAATGAGGCTAATACGCCGATTCCCGAACGCTTTTATGCCGCCCCGTCGTGGTTAACGTCGTTTTCGTCCGCGTAAGGTTACCCCTGCAAAGATGTGGAGTAACCTTACGAAGTCCCGTCGGATTCCGTCGGCTGCCGTCGGATGCCATGTTAAGTATGGCCTTGGGACCGCATCGTGTTGTGCGTCGTTTACGTCGTTTGCGTACGTCGATTCTCAATGGGGCTGGCGTACGCTACGATTACGTTGTTTACATTGAGAAAATGTGACGTCCTTTGGAGCATGCGCACTGGGATTTCGTCGCGGCCGCATGCGCAGTTCAATCGGCACGGGGGCGCGTTTAATTTAAATACAAGCCGCCCCTTTTGAATTACGCGGCCGTATGCTGGGCCATTTACGCTACGCCGCTGCTAACTACGGAGCAAGTGCTTTGGGAATAAAGCACTTGCTCTAGTACAATGCGGCGGCGTAGTGTAAATGGCTAACGCTACGCCGCCGGAATTCTATGAGAATCTGGCCCAATGTTTTTAAATATGCACTTTTATAAATGAGAAAATAATCAAAAAATATTTAAAAAAATGTAAATAAATAGATACTAAACATGTCATGATTTTAAATTGCGCACGCTTGTGAAATGGCGCCAAGTGTCTGTATTTAAAAATTGCATTGAAGCGCATTCTATATTTTATTCTTATAAAAAAATGAATATTTCTTTGCAATATCATGCTGAAATTACTGTTTACAGGGTATAGAGACATAATAGTTAACTTATTCCTTTTAAAAATGATTAAAAATAGATAAAAATCAATCATATAATGTGCCTGCAGGTTAGTATATTTTTAAACTGGTTTCATGTTTCATGTTTCTGTGATGTAAAGAGACACACAGAACAAAAACAAACAAATACAGGGCAGTGTTTTTTTTTAAAAATGAATCTGATTGGTTCTGGGAAGTTTTTGAGGGTGGACAGTCTGGTTAAAGACTTTAGGGCTGATTCGCACCAGATGCAGTCCATTTTTATTAATTACAGAAAGTTTAATGCTTTCGCTTTTATGCTTTTAACGCCAATAAAGGTTCACTGCCCAATATTTTCCAAGATTTCAATCATTGAACTTTTCTATTTCAGGTGTTTTTTTTATTATTTTATTAAGGCGGTGCTTGTGGGGATTCTGCAGATGTAAAACAACTATGTTTCTTATAAAAAGAATGGGAAAGGAAAGGGAGTAGCCATCTAGGCTCTCCTTTCCTCATGGGTCCACGGCAGGGGCATGCAGGTAAAGGGCTCAAAAGTTTAAAGTTAAACCAGCAAGGTCAAGTAGGTATGTAAGAGGATAATTATTTCAGCTGGGTTAGGCAGGTGATTAGGAACAGCTGGTTAAGAGAGGGTTCTGGAATGCTAGCAGCCTGGGTCAGTGATTGGGCCTAATAGGTCAGGTGGCTAGCTAGAAAGTTCTGGAGCTGGTCCCGGCCTATTTAAGGGTCTGTACGGTATGAGTCAGGTGCCGGTGACCAGGAAATCCTAGCAGGAGCAGCTCCCCGGACGGTGCGTACAATGGAAGCCCTGATTCAGCAACTGATTAAGAGAGCAGAGGGTTCGGGCGGCGCCGAATGGATCCAGCATTGCTTATCCCTACCTGAGGAGCTGAACTTGGACGCCATGGAATCCGTCCCTGCACCAGGACCGAGCGAGCCGGGCACATACAGCATGCAGCCATTCCGTTTAGAGGAGGCGGAGTTCCCGACGGTCACCTTCCCAGAGATGACAGGTCTAGATGACGCAGAGGAGGAAGAAGGCGTCGGACGGAGGACCAGCAAAAGAAGGCGTTCGCAGGGGAAGAGCGTGAGCCCTGCGCCTAGCAGGACCAACGATGTCTGCAGTTTTTCTCCTCTCTTATCATTCAGGAGCCAGAGTTCGGGATCAGCAGCCCCCCCTGGAGGTCAGGGGAAGAGCAGCAAGTCCACAGCACGCCATGCTGAGGATTTTTCACACCAATCCAGCACGCCTGGAAGCAGTCAGAGCTCCCGCGGTGGTGGCAGGGGAGGTTGGAAGAACACCAGTCCACCCACTCAGCACAATACTCGGCAAACCGGCAGCATTCCTGTGCGGTGTGATGTGCCTGCAGCGTTCCCTGGAGCTCAGTCTACTCAGGGATTGGAGGGTGAGTGCCAGACGGCAACACAGTTATCTATTCTATCTACAGCTGTTGAGAAGTTAATAACTGTAATGAAAGACCAGGTTATCCCTCCTAATTTAAGATCTGTCAGCAATGAGGCAAGGGTCTGGTCAGCTGACCTTGCTCCTGTACCTCAAACCCCTTGTACTGATACCAATGCTAGGCATACTGACAGGATTTCCAAGGAATGCATGCCATGTATTCTATCTCCATTAGGTTTTCACTTACCTCTGAGTATTAAAGAGAGGATTTGGAGAAATGAGTATATTGATTTGTCCACTATTTTGCCTCCCTCCAAGGAGTTTACTAGATATGAGAGGAGGGAGGAGAAGCAGGACGAGCGTAAGCCAGTTATAAAATCCTTTTATGGATGGTTACAAGCCTTTCTCGTTTACGCTAGTGTATTATGCGAGAAATCCCCAGAAAAAAGCCCTCTTTTATTTCAGCACATAGATATCGTTTTAGAAGCTTACAGAAGCTTCAGTGGGATGTCTTGGCTGACATATGATGAGGCTTTCAGGCAAAAATTAGCGATTCAGCCATCTTTACAATGGGGATCAAAGGATGTTGGTCTGTGGCTCAATTTATTTTTACCACAGAAACAGCCTGTCGTTCGGTCAAGCACACTTCCGGCACCACAGCCCCCTGCTGGTGGCTCTTATAAAAAAGGTTTGTGCTTTGCCTTTAACGATACACAATGTAAATGGGCTAATGCTTGCAAGTATAAACACGAATGCGCCTTTTGTTCTGGGAACCATCCAGTCTCGAAGTGTTTTCGGAAGCTACAGGCCCACACGAGAGAAGGGGTTTCCAAAAGCAGCTACCCCAGTGATATTACCAAACATGTTCCCCTGGTTGCAGGTGTACCCAAACCAGCAGATGTTTTCTGCATTATTAAAGAAATGTTTATCTCATGTCCACCTAAGCCATCTTAGGTTAACATCTCATTCGTTTCGGATTGGAGCAGCCACAGAGGCTGCTAGGATCGGGTTGGAGGATAATGCAATTAAGAGAATTGGTAGATGGAAATCTAATGCATTTAAATTATATATTCGCCCGTATTAACATTTTAATTTATTGCAGGTCATCAGCATTCGGTATGGATCATAGGTCATTCATTTATTTTTTGGGCACAGAAAAGAGCAGCGGATAGGATCTATTCAGAAAATCTGGGCTTGGCCCCCGCAACCTTCAGAGTGAACTGGTATGGTCGCAGAGGAATGGTTTGGGATGATCTAATCTTTGAGTTAGGCAGATTGTATGCAATTTTTCCTCCTCCAGACATTCTGTTGTTACACTTGGGAGGTAATGACATAGGTAAAATTAAAACTTATGAGTTGGTCAACAAAATGAAGGATTCTTTTAAATTTTTAAGAATGGTTTCTCCGCATACTGTTTTAGTTTTCTCGGAGATAATTCCTCGCCTGTGCTGGCTGGAATCTTTAATTTTCAAACCTCTGGAGAAAGTCCATAAACGGATCAATAAGGCTATGGAAAGATTTTTATCTCCTGAGCTGGGTATTTCCTTCAGGCATCGGGAACTGGAGGGTGGTATTCAGGGCCTGTATAGGGCGGATGGAGTCCATCTGTCAGATATAGGCCTTGACATTTTTAATACGGAACTCCAATCGTGCATAGAGGCGGCCGTGGTTTGGGGTGGTGGTGTGGACAGAAGGGCGGCTATCGCTCCCCCCTCTGTCGTTTGGGAGAATTGAGATTTTTGATGGAAAATCAGCTCGAGTCTCAGTGGCTGAGCTGGGGTTGGTTATGGTGAATTGATTGGTTAAGTGATATAGATTCATGATTTTCAAGTAAGAGTTATTATCGTTATTAATTATTAAAGCAAAACCAATGAATCAGGCCGTGGCCAAGTTATTTCCAAACAAACTATGGAATTTGTGTTAAAATAAATATTTGAAACGGATTCTGTTGTTGTTCCTCTTTATTTCTATGCACGATTGGGTTATGCATGATGCCTGTGGTCCCATGGGAAAGGAAAGGGAGTAGCCATCTAGGCTCTCCTTTTCTCATGGGTCCACGGCAGGGGTATGCAGGTAAAGGGTTCAAAAGTTTAAAGTTAAACCAGCAAGGTCAAGTAGGTATGTAAGAGGATAATTATTTCAGCTGGGTTAGGCAGGTGATTAGGAACAGCTGGTTAAGAGAGGGTTCTGGAATGCTAGCAGCCTGGGTCAGTGATTGGGCCTAATAGGTCAGGTGGCTAGCTAGAAAGTTCTGGAGCTGGTCCCGGCCTATTTAAGGGTCTGTACGGTATGAGTCAGGTGCCGGTGACCAGGAAATCCTAGCAGGAGCAGCTCCCCACCCTACCCCCCCCTTCCCGTCGCGGCCGATTCATGTGGTGGCTCACTCGGCAGGTCGTCCGATGGGAGAATTGAGATTTTTGATGGTAAATCAGCTCGAGTCTCAGTGGCTGAGCTGGGGTTGGTTATGGTGAATTGATTGGTTAAGTGGTATAGATTCATGATTTTCAAGTAAGAGTTATTATCGTTATTAATTATTAAAGCAAAACCAATGAATCAGGCCGTGGCCAAGTTATTTCCAAACAAACTATGGAATTTGTGTTAAAATAAATATTTGAAATGGATTCTGTTGTTGTTCTTCTTTATTTCTATGCACGATTGGGTTATGCATGATGCCTGTGGTCCCATAGCACTTACAAGTTTCTGCATAATGTACAAGCAAGCTCCTTGCCATTCGATCCAGGAGCAACGGGCATGATGATGTCAGCATGCAATGCTCCACCCTGCGTGTTTCATTTGCATCTGCACACAGTAGGACTGAATGCATGGGGTCTTGCACAAAGTATGCCCCTTTAAATGGGTGTATGCTTCAGTATGCCTGTGTTAACAAGGCCTTACAACTTAACATTCCTTAGCTGTGACTACAGCAAGGTAAAAACCATAGAATTTCTAGGATGGGACCCAAGGATAAAAATTTAAAGCAAAGATATATAAAAATATTTGACATGTATTAATCACAACCTACAAAGGTTTGAAAGAATCACAAGATGGAAAAATATGGAGCACAATTCACTAACGTGGCACCACATTCATAGGTAGATGAAAAGAGCAAAAGTAGGGAAAAAGGGATTTTCAAGGTGCCATTCTTAACTCCAAGAAAGTCAGTACTCGAAAGTTAAAGTAGAAAGATACTTTTTTTATTATAAAAATTAATTAGACATATCTATAGCCATAAAAACATTTTAGTGCAATTACATATTGCATATAGGAGGCTCCATAAGAAAGGTGCTCATTCTGCTAGGCCAAAGCCCATAAGTATACATATTAAATGATATTCGATGTATATATAATGTAGTGTTGTATATGTATTTGTGCCAGACTGCAAAAAACAACTAGCCACCGTTCTCTACACATTTCACCATTAGCTGGTTTCCTCAGGAAACCCTATTAATTTAGGGAGTAAGTCACAATTATTTACAAAGTATACATACTGTGATTAACTCTTGTCCTCAACAGGACTATGTTCGCTGTAAATGCTTTCTCTGTCCGGCCTCACACGATCCAAATCTTTTAGCCTGCCCAGTCACTAGCCGTAACTCAGTGTAATTGTGACAGAATGTTCCACACTCCGCTTGAGTTCTTCCGTCAGTATATCACTTTCTAAGTCCCGAAACACGAGACCAATGGATCTGGCTATAGTAAGCCCCAAGAACCAGACAAAACCAGTCTTGGAGTACATCAGAAATCCTCTAGCTTTATTGGAGATCTCACACAATAGCATACATCAGGATGACAATACAAACTGTAACCAGAAACCTAATTAACGTGAGCTAGTTTACTAATCATTTTCCCAAACAAGGTGCTCAGAGATATGACTTTTCAGGGCAGCCTTGCTGTCTCCTTCCCACAAAAGCAGAGTTTATTAGCACAAACAACAATGGATGAAAGACTCTTAAAAGCAACACTCAACTTATTTACAGTACATTATAGCAGACAACAGACAGATGGCTGGAGTGGAGATGATGACATCAGCAACTTCTAACAGTACTGTTAGAATATGGCATATACAGGGTTCCCAGAGTCTATGTGTCTTGAGGGGACATGGACCTCAATCCAAAGTAACACCACCTCAAGGGTCCCCAGGCACACACCTCACAAAGAGCACCCTATCCAAAGTGACTCCTGTTACATATACATAGATACAAAATATTTATAAAATAAAACATTAGCATAAACATAGTCAAAGCTGAGTACTCACATACATACATATAACCAAGATCTGGTAATGCTGAATCAATGGGATGCCCCAGGAAGTCTCAAATGGAATGGGCATGTAGTAAGGACGGCAGCTGGATAGTGCTAAAACTAACAATTTATAATAAATCATACTATTCATAACCCCAAAAGGGGGTTACCAACATATACAAAAAAAAAGCAAAAACAGCCATAGCGTTAACCACAGTGTTTCTTTTTTTTGACCAAACACAAAGACCACTTACATATTTGCACTAGATAGCAGGTTGCAGCCAACACATATCATAGATAAGGCTATTTCATGAGAACAAGTAGTAAAAGGATTAAAAGACATCCATGCAATCTCACTGATCTCAATTTAGTGGTCACAAATGGTCTATAGTTTTAGTCATAGTTTTTTGACTAAAATGCAGTTTTTGCCATCTGAATTGTTTTTGTTCTAGTCGTCTTTTAGTCAACTAAACTAGTGTTAATTTAGTCAACGAAAATATATTTTTCAACTAAATTAACACTGAGTAGTAGTGAACAGTCCAAGGGCCTACAGCTGAAGGTAATGGGGCAAGTCTTTGGGCCTATTAGTACCCAGTGCAGAGCCCTTTGCACAGAGATCAAGCCGTCCCTGCCGGGAGAAGACAGTGATTATTGCTAGCGCTATAGCAGCCAATATCGATAATTGCTAGCAAATGTTCCAGGCTGGTTGTACCGAAGTTGATCCATCGATCAACTTGGTACAATTAGCCTGCCCACACATTGTTTGAACCTTGGCCAGTCCCTGCTGAACTAGCCAAGATTCAAACCATCTATGGCCGGCCTTACTCACACCACCCATCCTGTTCTTGGGCAATCAACATCTACAATAGTGGTGAATGTATTAAGGAAACTGTGCTTCCAGTGTCAATATAAATGCTGGGGTATGTTTCTGATACTAAATATCTTTATTATTGCGGAACAAATCAAAGTGAATGTGACAAACTACTACTAATTATGCCATGACCTGGATAATTGAGTGTGTATACTGTGTGTGTATATTGTGTGTCTGTTTGTGTATACTGTGTATGTATACTGTATGCGTGTGTGTGTATACTGTGTGGCCCCATAATTTATTGCCTGGAGGCCCCATAATCTCCAATTGCCCGGAGGCCCCATAATCTCCTATTGCCCAGGGGCCCCATAATCTCTTATTGCCTGTGGGCCCCATGAGTTGTCAGTCCGACCCTGGCTAAGGGACTCCACTGGCAAGAATCTGCTGCTTCAAACTGTTAGCCATTAAGCATACAACATTGATTTGCATGGCTCCATCTAACATTCAGAAATGAGAATAGACCCCTTATTTTTGGGATATGCAATGGAACGATAGAATGAAAAGTGTGACTACCTTAGTTAGAAGAAGGCTCCTCTATGCTATGCACTGGTTCAGTTGAGGGCTAGTCAGTTTCTTTATAACCTTCTGGGTAGGGTATGTTCGATCGTTCGTCGAAATGCGAACAAAACGGGCCGTCCGCACCAAATTCGAGTGACGCGCCACGGCCCCTAATTCACTGAGGCATTACGGGCTGATGATTGACCAAGCATGCTCTATGACCCGCATGCTTGGCCAATCACAGCGTCGTCAGTAAAGAGAGCCGTAATTGGCCAAAGCCAGGGTGGCTTCGGCCAATTATGGCTCAGGACTTTAGCACACACCCCACACTATAAAAGGCCGTCTGCAGGGCGGCCTCGTGTAGTGTGTTCCGGGCTCGTTCCAGATCAGACAGAGAGAGAGAGATTGTCTTTTTTCTAGCTAGATAGGGCAGGCAGGCTAGTCAGTTAAATTTACAGTGTGTAGAGGATATATATACATCTCAGGAGTTGTACATATATTTATACACTGTATAGTTTAGTAAGATTAGTTCTTCCTAATCTGTCAGGCAGTTGATTGTGCTAGCTGCATTGTTCTCACGTGGTGTATTGCCGTGTGCTTAGTGCACCTAAACCCACTTGGTGTGTACTTCAAGTGTGCTTATTAGTTTGCACCTAAACCCACTTTGTGTATACTGCAAGTGTGCTTATTACTTTGCACCTAAACCCACTTTGTGTATACTGCAAGTGTGCTTATTAGTTTGCACCTAAACCCACTTGGTGTATACTGCAAGTGTGCTTATTACTTTGTACCTAAATGCACTTTGTGTGTACTGCAAGTGTGCTTATTACTTTGCACCTAAACGCACTTGGTGTATACTGCAAGTGTGCTTATTACTTTGCACCTAAACACACTTTGTGTATACTGCAAGTGTGCTTATTACTTTCCACCTAAACCCACTTGGTGTATACTACAAGTGTGCTCATTACTTTGCACCTAAACCCACTTGGTGACTTGGTGTACAGTGCAAGTGTGCTCATTACTTTGCACCTAAACACACTTGGTGTATACTGCACGTGTGCTCATTACTTTGCACCTAAACACACTTGGTGTATAGTGCAAGTGTGCTCATTACTTTGCACCTAAACCCACTTGGTGTATACTACAAGTGTGCTCATTATTTTGCACCTAAACCCTCTTGGTGTATAGTGCAAGTGTGCTCATTGTTTTTCACCCAAACCCACTTGGTGTATACTACAAGTGTGCTCATTACTTTGCACCTAAACCCACTTGGTGTATACTACAAGTGTGCTCATTACTTTGCACTCAAACCCACTTGATGTATAGTGCAAGTGTGCTCATTACTTTGCACCTAAACACACTTGGTGTATAGTGTAAGTGTGGTCATTACATTGCACCTAAACCCACTTGGTGTATAGTGCAAGTGTGCTCATTACTTTGCACCTAAACCCACTTGGTGTATACTACAAGTGTGCTCATTACTTTGCACATAAACCCACTTGGTGTATACTACAAGTGTGCTCAGTACTGTGCACCTAAACACACTTGGTGTATACCGCAAGTGTGCTCATTACTTTGCACCTAAACACACCTGGTGTATAGTGCAAGTGTGCCCATTACTTTGCACCTAAACCCACTTAGTGTATACTGCAAGTGTGCTAATCACTTTGCACCTAAACCCACTTGGTGTATACTACAAGTGTGCTCATTACTTTGCACCTAAACCCACTTGGTGTATAGTGCAAGCGTGCTCATTACTTTGCACCTAAACCCACTTGGTGTATACTGCGAGTGTGCTAATTACTTTGCACCTAAACCCACTTGGTGTATACTGCAAGTTTGCTAATTACTTTGCACCTAAACCCAGAGCATTAAGGCTGTTTTCTGTGCTCCAATTAAAGTATCTGTGAGGGGTTGCAGTGTTGTGGCACCACCACCAGAGCCTAAAGCCCAATTTTTCTGCCCCTGTTTAACAGGGGTGTGTAATAAAACATTTTGATGCAATACTTTGCATGAGGCTCTTTGCTGCGCTCCAATTAAAGTATCTGTGAGGGGTTGCAGTGTTGTGGCACCGCCACCAGTGCCGAAGGCTCAATTTTTCTGACTCTGTTTAACAGGGGCGTGTAATAACAATTTTAGATGCAAAACTTTGCAGCAGGGCTTATTATTGCGCTCCAACTAGAGTATCTGTGAGGGGTTGCAGTGTTGTGGCACTGCCACCAGTGCCTAAGGCCCAATTTTTCTTCCCCTGTTCTAGTATTTTTATTTGTTTGATTATTTTCTAATTTGAGTTAATTCTAGCTTTCTCCTAGGTTATCATAGTGCCATGTTTATTTTCCAGGACTAAATACTCATCATTGTCAATGTAAACACCACACATCTAGATTTGTTCTTTTAGGCAGCATTGATATAATACAGATGTGTATGTCCTCAATTTCAGCCCTGCAGGACAACACCTCTCCAATTAACACCTGGGCGCTGTATGTGTCCAATCCACCATTAACAGCAGGAATACCTCCTGAAATTTGGAAACAAACCATGTATTACAATTATGCAGGCCTACATCTATTACCTGAAGCTGTGCTGTATGACACTGACCTGATGTGGTGGCAGTTTCCACGTCCTGCACATCCCGCGGGGGTGGGGCTTGGGTATGTGTGGGGTTTCTCTGCTCCAGTCTTGAAGCTTGATTGCGCCCTATGAGATTGTAAAAAAGGAATACATGAATCAAAAAGATTAGAGGCCTGAAAGAGGAATATGAATCATTCTTTGTATAAAGTGTGGTACAATTGTCTGTTTATACCAGGGGTCTTCAAACTACGGCCCTCCAGGTGTTCAGGAACTACAATTCCCATCATGCCTAATCATGTCTGTGAACGTCAGAGTTTTACAATGCCTCATGGGATTTGTAGTTCCACAACAGCTGGAGGGCCATAGTTTGAGGATCCCTGGTTTATACAATCCTTCTAAGCTTAAGACAGGATTGTATTCATTACCAAAGCTGCTACATTTCTCTATCTTTGGCCAAGTTTCCTACATGGAAACACACCAAGTATCCACTGGATCACCTCTGTGTGACACCCTAAATTGGTTGTTCTTGTGGGTGGCCAACACTCAGTGCCGATCCTGACCTCCCTGGAGCCCTAAGCAACATGACATGGCACATTAAAAATGAGAAGCGGGGGGCGCTGACGACAGTGACATGTCACATTAAAGAAAGTTGAGAAGCGGGGGGAGGGGGTGTTCTGCTGTCGGAAATAACATCTTACATTAAATTGAGAAGCGGGGGATGCTGACTTCTTACCTCTTCTCCCATGCAGCCAGCGAGTTGAGAAGCGGGGTGAGGGGGCCTCTAGTAATTTGGGGGGCCCTTTGCAGCTTTGCGGGCCCTAAGCGGCTTGCATAGTGAGCCTATAGGGCGGATTGGCCCTGCCAACACTTGTGCTACTGAGTCCATATGTGTAACCAACTTCTGAGCATACTCTCCTTTTACTTTATATTGACTTAAGTTGGATTATTTAAATCTAGTTAAGAACACATCTACATTAAATAAAAAATTGGTCTCACATAAATAGATCATAAATAGAATGAACGACGACTCATACGACCAATTATTATGCCCACAAACATGAACCTTGAGGCCTCGTACACACGAGGGAATTTATCCGCTGAAAATGGTCCGACGGACCATTTCAGCTGATAAATCCGCTCGTCTGTAGGGGCAAACGGACAGTTTTTGCCGGATTTCTCCGGCGGAAAAGTTTCAAAGCATGCTTTGAAACTTTTCCACCGGAGAGCTGCCCGTTGGATATGTCCGCTGGTCAGTACACTCACCAGCGGACATGTCCTCCCGCACAAGCGTCGTATGGATGCGACGCATGCGTGGAAGTTGTTTTCTTCCTGGTGCGGTGACGTGGCAGCGTCAACGTCACCGCCACGTCACCGCGCTATCCGCCGGCGGGGAATTTGATCCGATGGTGTGTACAGCCATTGGATCAAAACAGCCCGGCGTAAATATGCGATGTGCGGGGACCGTTTACAGCGGATAAATTACATTGTGTGTACAAGGCCTGAGACATCTATTCTTGAACTGTGTATATACAACCTGAAAGAAAAAGCACATGCAGCACAATAATGAACAATAATGAAAAAACTAATCAGAGTACACATGAAAATTACTTACTTCTTCTAATGACTTTTTTAATCTTCTCCATTTGCTCCGGCTCTCTTAATTTAAGGTCAGACCACCTTTTGCTGAGCTGTTCCCTTGACCTCCACACCCCGAATTTGTGGTGGAGACTCTTCTGCACATTGTCCATGATCTGGGCCTTCAGTTTGTTTGGGTTCTTGTAAGGGCCATGTTTTCCATCATATTCCTCCCTCCTTAGGATTGCCACCATTTCCACCATCTCCTCAAACGCCATATTTGTGGCCTTGTACCTCCTGCTCCTGTGTCTGGTGTGTGCTACTGCCTGGCTTCGCTCCTGGCTTAAGGAGCTTGCTTTCTGTGTGTCCTCCTTGTTGTATTGCATTGAACGATCAAAAAGGGGCGGGGAAAGTACTAGAACGTTCGTCAGGGGCGGGGGAAATGTGCGGATCTTCTCGCATGCGCAGTGTATAAAGGGATACCGCGTGAGTGAAAACATTGTTCACAGTCTGTGGAAAAAGGCGGAAGAAACGATCGTGTAGTACGGCGGTACGTAACTTGATTTTGGACTTAGTTCTTGATTTTGATTAGTGGATGAGTTTGTGGGTTAGATATAGGGAGAAAGCTTAGTAAGTAGTAGAGGCTTGACTGACATTAGCTTTTTTTGCTTAATTTTGACTTGCAGAAATAATGGAGGCCTTCAGAGAACAGGAGTTCTTCACAGAATGTGTTCAAAGGGGGCCCCGGATGGCAACCCCCCCTTTTTCTAGAGTTTTTCTTTCCAAAAATAATAATTTATTAAGCCAAGATCTGGCATTGAAATGGCCCCCCTACCCCTAAAATAATCGACATATTGTTTCCGCACAGCACGTGCACTTTGGGGGGCTAAGCCTGTATGGCCAGCCTCACGGGCCACCACTGGAACATCAATGGCCTTATCAGGCACAAGTGTCATGTAGTTTGTTGAGTGTCTCTTTAGGAAATTGTGCAATATGCAGCAGCAAAGTATGACATGGTTCAGATTCTACTTAACAACAAACCTACAGTCATTGTCTTGTTTGCACCGCCTGTATACTGCTGTTCAGAGTATATAGGGCCAAATTGTGCAATATGCAGCAAAAATGCACCAAATTGTGCAATATGCAGCAGCAAAGTATGACATGGTTCAGATTCTACTTAACAACAAACCTACAGTCATTGTCTTGTTTGCACCGCCTGTATACTGCTGTTCAGAGTATATAGGGCCAAAGGGGCTTGTAATGACCTGGGGGGAGTGGGGGTGGGGAAACCCATGCTATTTTTCTCAGTGATTTTCATCCATATTGCAGGGACCAAACATTACATTAAAGCCGCAAGCAGTATTAAATTACTTTTTTCTGGGCACATTTCTCCATATTTGGTGGGAGTGCCCAGAGCTACAGCCATTCTGGGACATGGTTAGCAAACATATATCTGATAGCCTGGGCATTGTTATGCCGGCCCAGCCCAAAAATGTTCTGCTCCACGTTCCCCCTATGTCCTGATCTCGTTATAAGCGAAGTGCTCTCCCCCACCTCCTCAACGCTGCAAAAAGACTCATTTCGATACACTGGAAAAGCTTGCGTATTCCAAGCAGCAAGATTGGTTGGGGAAGGTGGGGGAGATCATGGAGCAGAGAGATGGTTAGCTAACTGTAGAGGCACCCACGAAAAATGTGCTCATTTGTGGGCCGAATGGAGAGCCCACGTGCATGACACTGTTATGGTTTCATCTAGCCTAGACGTTGCACTGCTAGCCTTGGCAGATCCTTCCTTTGAGAGACTTGTTCAGGCGCACCGCCAAATTTGACACCGCAAGCTCCACTTCATAGTGGTCCACCGTGCAGATTGTTCCACATGCTTCTCTACCTTAATCTACTTCCTTCATCTCTCCCTTTTTTCCTTAGTTCCTTTTCTGACCCCATTTCCTTTTTTTCAATACCCTTACTTCTGATTGTTGTTTTTGTATATGTTTGGTTTTTAACAAATTTCCCCTTCTGGGACACCTGGGAGCTTTTTGTTTTTCTTTTTGTTTTTTAGTTTCCTAGACGGTCCCCTGGTTTCCAACCACTCTGGGTATTCCAAACGTATTACTATGCTTAATGCGCAGGGGAATGGTATTTGCCACTTTTTTTTAGAGTGATGCGGTTGGCCGCTCTGCCCTCCCCTAGTTTAGGGGGAGGCCTGGCCACGTGGACCGAATGTCCGGGTCGGGCAGAGAAAGGTAGGGCGCTCCGACGGCTGCACATTGCGGATAGCAGTTCTCCCTGGCGAAATGTGATGGTTGTATATGCTTGGGCTATACTAAGAACTCCGGTGCCCCTCCCTCTCCTCAGTACCCTTCCCTTTCCCCCATTTTTGTTTGTTAGTTTTTCTCCCCCAAGCCCCTTACCCTCCCTTCCCTCCCTGATTGTTGTGGCTTTGTTGTGAAGCCATACTGTTTGTCTTTTGTCTTTTGATTGAAAAATAAAAATAGATGGTCACATGGGCGGGCTCTAGAGGAGCAGACATGCCTGCCTAGAGCTCCGCTACTCGGGGAAGAAAGCCGTGGATAACCCGGTATTTGATCCGGTCAAACCATCCCATAAACGGACCAAAAGCTGTAGGAAGGTGAGGGGGACATTTGGGTGAAAGAATGGTGCTAGGAGGTGCCAGAAACAGGACAAAAACGAATCCTCCAAGCAGCCCTCAGCTGAGCAAAGGCACCACTAAGACAGCACCACTCGCCTCAGAACAGCTCCCCTCAGGGAAACAGAGAAAACAAACGGCAGCTAAAACTGCCAAAACAACTAATCTTATGGCATCTCTGTCCAATATTACCTCAGATAGTGAGGGAGAGGACTCAAATGTGTCACCACAGTTGGATAAAGGTGACAAGGAAATCCCCTCAGGATTGCTCAAACAATTTGAAAAGATGCTTCACAGAGCACTTAAACAGACATCTGAACAAATCACCTCAAGTCTCACAAGAGAAATAAGGGAGATAGGGAACCGCACAGATGCCCTGGAAACCAAGGTAGATGAAATAGAAATCTTTACTCAGGAATGCATGTCTGATATAGATACCCTCACGGGAGAAAATGTAACCCTGCAAAATAGACTGGAGGATTTTGAGAATCGGGCAAAAAGGTCAAACCTGAGATTTAGGGGCATACCAGAGTCTGTAGTAGACCTTCAATCCACCATTCTTGCCCTATGCCAAGAACTGCTCCCAGGCATCCCTGTAGAGCGCCTAGAAATGGACAGGATTCATAGGGCTCTCACCCCTAAAAAGGCTGACGGTCCCCCCAGGGACATAATAACCAAATTTCATTACTATAGGTCCAAAGAGCAAATACTGCAGGCAGCAAGAGAAAAAAACATCTTGACTTTTCAAAACTACCACTACCAAATTTTTGCGGACATCTCAAAACAGACAATTAACAAGAGAAGAGCCATGAAGCCCCTCCTGATTGAGTTACAGCAACCCAACATTAAATACCAATGGGGTTTCCCTTTTCCCCTCCGTTTTACACTGCAAGGGACAAAGATAGTCTGCAGGTCACCTGACCAGTTACACCAAGCCCTTGTGGACTTCAAATTAATTGAGCAACCCTCTGCCACATCATCCACACGCAGAAGATCGCCATCATCCTCAGCCAACAACCATGCTACGCAGCAGGACCAAAATGAAGACTTCCATCAGTCAAGCAAACGAGGCAGATTCGTGTCACATCCTCCTGAACGAGAAGACTCAATGGACTGATTATCTTACATTATTAACCATTTTTCCCTTTCTCTCTAGGTTGGAACTCTGGTCACTTGTATCTGAGCTGCTTGTACCACCCTTAGGGTGACCCCCCTCTTCTGGTAACGACCCCAAATCCATTCACTAGGTAATAATATTGTAACCACCACCCTACCCTTTTATCACACATTCCCCATAGTAGCCTACCCAACTATACCCTTCCCTCCTTTTCTGGAACCACATCCATGGCTCTGTACTCTGAAACTTTTGTAAAATCCAGAGAAAGCAAGAATAGTTTATCACGCCAATCCCTCCTAACCGGCACAAATTCATGACCACCTTCCTTTAATTGTTAAATCCACTCTCTTTAAGCGAACGGTTGCCTACTGCACCCCCTCTCCCTCAAGTCATTCTGGCTATCGCAATAGATGACAGCAATATGGATTTAATCCTATTGTTCTAATCTATCCCTAATAATCCAGACTCCACTCTACTCCCACTCCCAACCTAACCTCCCGCTATATCTCCTGAGTGATCCCGCCTGCCCCAAGACCCCTATACCCCATTAGGCAGTACCATTTACCTCAGGTACGATAGGGTTCCCCCTCCCTTGCTCAGCTAATATTGTAATATTCTACATAGCCAAGCGCATCCTCTCATCTCTTACAATTGCTCTTCTCTCCCCTTTTTGTACACTACGGAACGCGGCACTCTGACCCTTGGAAAAACATGTGCCCCATTTGGTCTAACTCAGACCCCCAACTTAATATGTGGGGATCTGACGGAGACCCCCTTTTCCCTGGTGGGGATCATTTTCCCCAACCACGGACTTATGCTAAATATGTTTGTTACAATTTGTTAACTGTTGTTGCACTAACCTTTGTTGTCTTTTATTTTTCCCCTGAAACCTCCTTTCCTGCCCTTCTCCCCATCCAGTCTGCACGGAGTGGTCCGGGTAATTGCTACACGCGGAAGCACGGTAAGATTGAGTTGTCGGTTTGGCTACCATGGCACCATTGAACTTATTGTCACTCAATGTTCAAGGCTTAAACATACCACAGAAGCGATCAAAAGCTTTCAGGCTTTTCCAGTCAAAAAAGGCCCACATAGTCTGCCTTCAGGAAACTCATTTCACCCCAAGCACAACCCCTAAGTACTTTCACACAGCTTATCCACAAGTTTACAATGCATCCGCCACAGTAAAGAAAAGAGGCACCCTTATAGCCTTCCACCGCTCGACTCCTTTCACATTGAACACAGAAATCAGAGACCCAGAGGGGAGATACCTGATCTTAACAGGCTATATTTTAGACACGGCAATTACGATTGTCTCATACTATGCCCCTAACCTCAATCCTATGCCATTCATGTCTCACCTTCTTCAAACCATAAATGCTCATAAACTTGGCTCCCTTCTGATTTGCGGAGACTCAAACCAGGTTCTTCTCCCTTTCTTAGACAAGTCCCCCTATATTCAACACAAACACCATCCTAAATGGAATCTTCCCAATCTCCTCTCAAAATACAACCTGGTGGACTCATGGAGGGAGATGAACCCAACAAAACGCAACTTCACCTATTTTTCAAATCCGCACCAATCATTTAGTAGAATAGATCAAATATTCCTAACAACCGGAATGATGCCTGAAGTCCTCCACTCCAATATAGTCCCTATTCCGTGGTCAGGCCACAACGCAGTTCTTACAACTATTGCCTCAACCATTCCAAAAAAGCACGACCGGTCTTGGTATATGCCTGAGCTATTACTTAACCACCCCACTCACTGTCTAGAAATAGAACAATCTTTAAGAGACTATCTAACCCACAATGAGAGCCCTGAAATATCCGCCCTCACACTCTGGGAAGCCCACAAGCCAGTTCTAAGAGGGACTATTCAGAGACAATTAGGGATCCTTAAAAAACAAAGGAAACAAATGGCGATGAAATTGGAAAAATAATTTAATCTAGCATTTTTAGACTTCCAAGACAATTATTCACCCAGAACTAAGGACCGCCTAGACAAAGCTCGCTTAGAGTACGACCTATTCCTTACAGAATCAGCCAATAAAAGTTTAAACAGGTCCAAACACACCTTATACAAACAAGCCAACAAGCCGGGGGCTTATTTAGCAAGATCATTAAATTTCTTTAAGAAATCCTATACCCCCATTAAACTGAAATTGGCTAACAACATCATTTCTAGCAACCCCCTTAAAATCGTACAAAAATTTAGCTCCCACCTGAAAAAACTGTACTCGGATACAAATGTAATCAATGAAAAGGAGGCGGACTCCTTTTATTCGCAACTCCATCTACCCCAAATGTCGGACTCCCAAAGATTGCAATTAGAATCACCTGTATCACATAATGAAGTAAGCAACGCGATAAAGGACCTTAAACTAAATAAAAGACCTGGACCCGACGGATTCACTGCTAAATATTACAAAACATTCACTGAACTCCTCTCACCAAGGCTAGCTGAGGCCTTTAATGACTTGCTAAACCGAAAATCCTTCCGACAGGAATCACTCATGGTCACAATCTGTATGATACCAAAACCACAAACCGATAACACCGCATGCGAAAACTTTCGTCCCATTTCAATGCTGAATACGGACATTAAACTTCTTGGTAAGATCTTGGCGGTGCGCCTAAACAGAATAATAGGCTCACTGGTCCATCGTGACCAGGTTGGCTTTATACCGAACCGACAAGCAGGTGACAATATTAGAAGGGCGTACTTGCTAGCTCATATAGCTAAGAAAAGGGGCATCCCAGCGTGCTTTCTGTCACTGGATATAAAACAAGCTTTCGACTCTATATCCTGGTCTTACCTAAAATATGCATTACAAAAATGGGGCTTTGGACCCAACTTCATGACATGGATAATGGAATTATACAATAATCCAAAGGCATGCGTCAAATACTCAGGCTACAAGTCAGACCCATTTTCCATTGGCAGAGGCACAAGACAGGGATGCCCGCTTTCCCCTCTTTTGTTCGCCCTCCTCATAGAACCACTTGCGCATAAGATTAGGTCAGACCCCAAGATCTTAGGTATAGAGGTAGGGGGCCATAAGCATAAACTATGTATGTTCGCCGATGACATCCTCCTTTTTCTCGCGACCCCTCACGTAACAGGCCCAAACCTAATGTCCCTACTAAAACATTATGCGTCTTTCTCAGGACTAGTTATAAACCCCAAAAAGAGCTTGGCTCTCAATATATCACTCTCAGCTTCAGACCTTAATGCAGCTAAATCTGGTCTTCCCTTTCAATGGTCAGATAAAAACATTCCATACCTAGGAATCCGCCTTACGGCTTCTTTCACAGAGATATTTACAGCCAACTACCCCACCCTTCTAAAAGAGATATCGAATCTTTTAAAATCCTGGTCTCATTTACCTTTATCTTGGCTTGGAAGAATTAACGCAATCAAGATGTCAATTCTGCCTAAACTCCTTTACCTCTTTAGAGTTCTCCCAGCCCCAATCCCATCATACTACTTAAGGATTGTACAAAAAAGAGTTTCCAACTTTGTGTGGGGCTCCTCCAAACCAAGATTAAAACATCAAATCTTGCATCTCCCTAAAGTTAAAGGAGGACTGGGGCTACCCAACTTTTTGAACTATTATAGAGCTGCACAATTAGCCACGTTAGTAAAGTACCACACAACAAAGGAACCTCCCCTCTGGGTTTCGATTGAAGCGGTGGAATGCGACCCCATCCCGATTTCCAACATTATGTGGATCCCATCCAAATCACGCAAACATATCCATAACCCCATTCTTAAGCACTCTCTTTCCCTATGGGACAATTTAAAGATAAAGAACTCCCTTTTATCCTCCCATGTTCCACTCTTATCATTCTATAAAAATCCATCGTTCTACCCTGCTTGGATCTACCCCAACACCTTTAAAGAATGGGTGAAAAAGGACTGTACATGCCTGTATAAATTCTTGGATTCCTCTACATTTAGGTCCTTTCCGGATATATGCGAAATCTATAACATACCACAATCTGAAATATTTAGATACCTCCAAATTAAAAACTTTTTCAAACCTTATGCAGACTCCATCCCCAGCCCTCCCCGACTATCTGCCTTTGAAAAGCTCTGCAAAAGCACCCCTCCCTCTAGAGGTTTGATCTCATCAATATACTCCCAGTTGTTGACTAACTCTATTACGGGGAAACTCCCCTATGTAAACAAATGGGAACTAGACCTGGATATTGAACTAGATCCAGAAGACTGGAATCAAATATGGACCAACACTAAATCTGCTTCAATAAATGTACTAGCTTGTGAAACTAACTATAAAGTTCTTACTAGATGGTACCTAGTTCCTACTAGGATTGCGAAATTTGTGCCAAACTACCCTGAACATTGTTTCAGGGGCTGCTCATCTCCAGGAACATTGTTTCATATCTGGTGGTTGTGCCCTAAAGCACAGTTATTCTGGTCAGAAATGTTCACAATAATCAGTCAACTATCGGGTAAGGGGATCCCATTGGACCCCAAAAGTGCATTATTAAACCTCAAACCCAAAAATGTCTCACATAAACAATTTAAACTATTAACACAGCTCTTTACAGCTGCGAAACAAACATTGGCAAAAGCATGGAAAACCCCTAATCTATCAATTAACTAAGTAACGAACAGAATGAACCTAGCTATGACTCACGCCAAAATGATGGCAATCGACATGGACGCGACCGCTGGATTCGAAAGAACCTGGAAACCGTGGTATGAATATGTAATACCCAATGAAATCAATGATATTGTATTATTACCATGGTGGCCCAGCCTGTTTAACAGTCTACCGCTTAGCGTATATTTGATATTGACAGCCAATTCCGGACCACTCCTGCAGACACCCCTTTCTCCCCTCCCCGCTTTCCTCCCCACCCTCCTCCCCCCGCCTTGGGCGCTGACTATGAACCTCGTTATTATACATGTTCTTAGCATTGTTATAAGGTTGATTTTGGTTGAAACACTTACGTTGACGCATCAGGACTCTTGCCTAAACCACAGCCCTAAAACCATCTGGGCTGGTTGGAAGAAACAAAGCATCTTTAAATAAACTCCAGAAAATTGGTCTCTTAGTTATAACCATTATCTGTACTATTAATATGTCCATTGAAGCCACCAGACTCACCTGTTGTGAACTTACCACTTATGTAAACCAAGAAATTATTCTGTGTCTGTAATTAACTTATTTTATTTTGTTGAATTGTACATTTCTTTATCACCTCAATAAAGATATATTGACAAGGAAAAATAAAAATAAAGATTATACAAAAAAAAGTACTTTTTTCTTATAGTAATCTCATTTTGTGCAGGGACAGTTCTAAACATGTGCCACCTCACAGGCATACTATAGACACCCAGCAGGTACGATATTTAATGGAATTTTGCATTTTTTTTTTCACTTTAAGCATCATAAAAATTGCTGTTTCAGAAAAAAACAACAGTTTTTAAACTTTTTTTTTCCATTGATACATGTTCCCTGGGGCAAGACCCGGATCCGCAAACTCATTTTCCGACAATAATTTGTATATTGGGCTTTAAAATGAACACTTTTGAATTTGAACGTTCGAGTCCCATAGACGTCAATGGGGTACGAAATGTTTGCGCAAACGTTCGGTCCATTCGAAGGTTCTGGTGCGAACCGGAGGGGGTGTTCGGCTCATCCCTACTTCTGGGTAATAATTTCACTTAGGCCCCCAGTGATGGACAAGGACCCTGAAACTGCTGTATGTAGTTTGGAATAAATGGCCCTATAATATTTGTTTAATGTCTTGTGCTATACACCAGCAGGTTTGGATGTACAGGAAGCCATGGGCCATAACCAAATGATTTGCATGGCTTTGGTTATTAGTCTGAAATAAAGACTAATCCTCTTATTTTTGGAATTGTGATGGAAGGGGACATTTGAAACTTGAGTACTGTTCAGTCCCACTGTTATAAAATATATCAAGTTACTCTTTACAATCTTTGACTGCATGTCCGACATTATTATGATTTTTCCATTGTTCCTATCTTATCAAGTTTTAGATGCTAAACTTAAAATTAAAAATTAATTGTTTTTTATACATTTAAATAATAATTTATATTATACGTTGTATTATTATTATCAGTCGTCGTAGATAGCAGTAGTAGTAATTGACTTTGATACATGGCCTTTAAAGCAGTTATTTAACTTGAATTTTGATTCATGTATTTAGTATGTTGTTATAGTTCATGTACCTTCCACAGTACATCGTTAAAAGGCCTTTGACCAAAGTCAAAGTCTGAGGTATAGTTAACAAACCTTAACAAGATTGTTGAGACTAGGTTATGTCAAGGCTTTACATAAGGGACAAAGGTTAGCACTCCTTTTTACCTGCACAGAGTGCACAGAGCATTCCAGTCTCCACTTTATGCTGTAACCCTTTTCTGTCCAGAAATATGCACCTTTGTAAAGCACATACTGTACTGTTTAGCTATTGATGTTTTTACTGTGAATTTTATATTTAAGCAAAAATATGCATCATGTTGGATTTAACAATTTCCCAATAGCTTTTAAAGGTTTTAAAAAAACACATCTGGGAAAATTAGTCAACAAGTTGAAAAAAAATATTCTTTAATGTATTGCATAATTACTTTTATTTCAATAGCAAAAAACAAAGGAATTTAGCATATATTGTATTATTTATTTGTTTATTATGTTCAGGTCTAAAAATCTAAAAACAGTTTAATGTATTTAATGTCTTAGTCAGGTAAAATATGACAAACTGCATATGAAGTTTTTACATTTACTACTGTATTTCAGCCAGCAGATGAAGCCCTAACCTCATTAATATGCGTTTACCAGGCTAATCTTACCTGTTGAAGCTCAACGAAAGTGCAAAAATAAAATACTGTGAGTAGGCATGCTCCTTGTTGCAGAAAAGACATGTCTTCTGTAGGGATGAGTCGAACACCCCCTCGTTCGGTTTGCACCAGAACATGTGAACAGACAAAAAATTTGTGAGAACATGCGAACGCTGTTAAAATCTATGGGACACGAACGTGAAAAATCAAAAGTGTTAATTTTAAAGGCTTATATGCAAGTTATTGCCATGAAAATTGTTTGGGGAGCCGGGTACTGCCCCAGGGGACATGTATCAATGCAAAAAATGTTTTAAAACGCCAGTTTTTTTCAGGAGAAGTGATTTTAATAATGCTTAAAGTGAAACAATAAAATTGTAATGAAATATCGTGCCTGGGGGGTCCCCTTAGTCTGCCTGTAAAGTAGCACATCTTTCCCATGTTTATAACAGTATTGCACCAAAATTTCTAAAGGAAAAAATGTCATTTAAAATTGCTTGTGGCTGTAATGTATTGCCAGATCCCAGCAACATAAAAAAAAAAAAAAAACAGTGTGGCTTTCCCCCCTAGTCCATACCAGGCCCTTCAGGTCTGGTATGGATTTTAAGGGGAACCCGGCGCCAAGTTTTAAAAAAAATGGTATGAGGTTCCCCCAAAAATCCATACCAGACCCTTATCCGAGGATGCAACCAGGCAGGCCGCAAGAAAAGGGGGGACAAGAGAGCGCCCCCCCCCCTCCTGAACCATACCAGGCCACAGGAAAGAGGTTTTGACAATACATTTAAAATAAAATAAAAAGTGTCCCGTGATGTTCATCCATGGGATGCGTCCCGCCGACTGCTGTCTTTTTGCTGTGACAGCTCTTATATAGGCAAGGGCGGGGCCACCCGCTGACGTAACTGGATGACCCCGCCCCTCCTCTGACAAAACATGATGTCAGAAGGGGTGGGGGTCACTCGGTTTACGTCACTGGGTAGTCCTGCTCTTGCCTATATAACAGCTGTCACAGCCAAGAGACAGCAGTCGATGGGACACCTCCCATCGAGGCAGAGTTTTTTTTTCTATTTTCTGGGTTTGTCTTTGCCATGAAGATGGATGGACATCTTTTTTAACCAATAGACTACCAGCTGCTGCAGTTATACTGCAGCAGGTTGGCTCGCCTGGGCAAATCGCCGTAGATGTATACATCGACCACTTTAAGACCACTAGGGGGCGTGTCCGCGGCACGACGATGGAGCGGATGCACGTGTCCAGCAGCCACGATGTTCGCCAGGCACCCGCGATTGCTCCTGAAAGACACAGAACGTCTGTCAATGTAAACAGACAGATTGTCTCCTTCTTCAGGCAGTCTGTCTCCTTCTTCAGGCGGTCCCATCACACCACAGAATAACTCCCTAGGACACACATTTAACCCCTTGATTGCCCCTAGTGTTAACCCCTTCCCTGACAGTGACATTTATACACTAATCAGTGGCTATTTTTAGCTCTGATCACTGTATAAATGCCACGGGTCCCAAAAAAGTGTCAAAAGTGTTCAATCTGTCTAACGCAATGTCGCAGTCCTAATAAAAATCGTAGATTGCTGCCATTACTAGTAAAAGACAAATTAATAATACAAATGCCATAAATCTATCCCCTATTTTGTAGATGCTATAGCTTTTGCTCAAACCAATCAATATACGCTTATTGCTATTTTTTTACCATAAATATGTAGAAGAGTACATATCGCCCTAAACCGAGGAAGACATTTTTGTATATATATATTTTTTGGGGCATATTTATTATAGCAAAAAGTAAAAAATATTGTATTTTTCAAAATTGTCTCTCTTTTTTTGTTTATAGCGCGAAAAATAAAAATCGCAAAGGTGATCAAATACCAAGAAAAGAAAGCTCTACTTGTGGGAAAAAGGAAGTCAATTTTGTTTGCATCACCATGCAATTGTCAGTTAAAACGATGCAGTGCCGTATTGCTAAAAATTGTCTGGTCAGGAAAGGGGCAAATCCTTCTGGGGCTGAAGTGGTTAATAAAGGACTTGTCAAAAACTGTCTATTGTGGTTTTTAATTTTTGACACTTTTTTTGGTGAATGGGTAGGGGTACAATGTATCCCCTACCCATTCACATAGGGGGGGGGGGTGAGAGATCCCTACCCATTCACCAAAAAAAGTGTCAAAAACTCAATTTTTTACACAATTTTCTGCTTCCTGCTAGGTTGCATGCACGGATAAAGGTCTGGTATGGATTTTGGGGGGACCCACGCCAATTTCTTTTTTAAATTTGGCATGGAGCTCCCCTTAAATCTATGCCAGACCCAAAGGTCCTAGTATGGATTTTGGGGGGACCCGACACGTTTTACTTTATTTTAATGTTGGTGTGGAGTTCCTCTTAGGCCGCGTACACACGATCAGACCGATCGATGAAACTGGTCCTAAGACCAATTCGATGGTGTATACGGCCCATCGGACTGTTGTCCGTCGGACCAAAGTTTTAAAACTTGCTTTAAAATTTGTCCGTCGGACCAAAACGATGGTTAGTACACAAAAGCATCGGACCAAAAACCCGCGCATGCTCAGAATCAAGTCGACGCATGCTTGGAAGCATTGAACTTTGTTTTTTTAGCACGTCGTTATGTTCTACTTCACCGCGTTCTGGCCTGATCGAATTTTTGGCCCGATGGTGTGTACGCACATCAGACCATCAGACCACTTCAGCGTGGTCCGATGAAAACGGTCCGTCGAACCATTCTCATTGGACCGGTCTGATCGTGTGTACGTGGCCTTAAAGTCTATACCGGACCCAAAGGGCCTGGTATGGAATGGGGGGGGGGACTCGTGCCGTTTATTTTTCTTAATTCTGTCATAGGGTTTCCCTTAACCACTTCAATACACTACATTATATATTGTACACTGCACTATATACCCTGCACTGTATTATACTGTATATACAGCACTATATACTCTGAATTGCAGTATATATACTATACAGACTGCACTATATACTCAGAACTGCAGTATATATACTATACGGACTGCACTATATACCCTGCAGAAAAATTGGGGCCTTAGGTGTTGGTGGTGCCAGAACACTGTAACCTCCCTCACATTTACTATTGTTGGGACAAAGGAACGGGCCCTGCTGTTAAACATATCAAAAATTGTAATTGCATGCCCCTGTTAAACAGGGGCAGAAAAATTGGGCCTTGGGTGGTGGTGCCACAACATTGTAACCCCTTACAGCAGGGCCAGTAAAAGGGGTGGGCGGAAGGGACGTGTGCCCTGGGTTAGGGCTGCACGATTCTGGTCAAAATGAGAATTGCAATTCTTTTGCTTGGACTAAAGATCACGATTCTCTCACGATTCTCAAAAATTGATAGCTAGAACCCCCCCCCCCCCAATAAATAAACCTGTGATTTATTTGAAAATACGAATATATAAAAAAACAGACCAGTGATATGTCTATAATGTTAAAGACCATATAACTCCATTGAAAAAGGCGGAATCAAACTTTGATTCTGCTTTTTTCATAGGAGTTATATGGTCTTTAACAATATAGATTAGGATTAGTCGCGGAGAGAATTGCGATCTCGATTCTCCCCACCCACGATCTCCCCGCGGGATGACCCGCGGTTTTTTATGTGTCACCGCCATTCCACGTAACCAGCGTGGAACGCAAATGCCTCAGAAGCAGTACTGCCGGCAACCACTGGGTGGCGCATTGATACACACAGTTGTATTTATCTTTCTCACAGTTCTGAACAACTGTGTGTATTTATGCGCCACCCAGTGGTTGCCGGCGGTACTGCTTCTGATGTACAGAACTGTGAGAATGATTACAACATCAGAAGCAGTACCGCCAGCAACCACTGGGTGGCGCATTGATACACACAGTTGTATTAATCTTTCTCACAGTTCTGTACAACTGTGTGTAATCATGCGCCACCCAGTGGTTGCCGGCGGTACTGCTTCTGATGTTGTAATCATTCTCACAGTTCTGTACATCAGAAGCAGTACCTCCGGCAACCACTGGGTGGCGCATAAATACACACAGTTGTACAGAACTGTGAGAAAGATTAATACAACTGTGTGTATCAATGCGCCACCCAGTGGTTGCCGGCAGTACTGCTTCTGCGGCATTTGCGTTCCACGCTGGTTACGTGGAATGGCGGTGACACATAAAAATCGCGGGTCATCCCGCGGGAAGATCATGGGCTGGGAGAATCGAGATCGCGATTCTCTCCGCGATTAATCCTGCAGCTCTACCCTGGATGGAGTATTACATGAAGGGGCACACTGGAGCCACTCTGTTCTGAAGCTGCCTCACTTACATAAGTGACGGTAGAGTTATATTACTGTCAGGCAGAGCAGTAAACTCAATAGCTGTTGAAGGGAGGAGACTGCTCTCTCCTCCCTCCAATAGCAACCTGTGGGCAGAAGAGAGGAGGACAGCCATTGAAAACACCTCCTTCTGGAGCAGAGAAATGCAGCATTTTGCCGATGACAAAAGGAAAAAAACAAAAGTTTGTGCAATTGAAGAAAGAAAGGGGTGGTGTCGGCGCTGTGAGAGGTGGAAGAAAAATTGGAGGTATCACAGGGATGGATGGCTGGGCACGTGAACGTGTGTGAAAGGGGGTGGGAAGAGACTCAGAGCAAAACAATAGCAAACATGGGTATTTGTACCAATGCAGGGCATATAACATATACGGTAAGTCACAATGTGGCAATAAAAAGTGAAATTACAAAAGTGACAGGCATACTCAAAGTAATCAAAATGACAAAAGAAAGTCCATGTGACAAAAGAAACCAAAAAAATTAAATGTACACAAAGTGCTGAAAACTTCCAAAAAAGAGTGTTAGGCCAGAGGGGACATCCCACAGGGAATGCCTCTGGATAAAGGTATAAAATGTACGAAAAAAAAGTCTCTCAAGTGCTTCCCCAATGTCCAGAAAGAAGATCCATAGATAAAGATGTGGTGCCAAAAAAGAAGTTTGCAGTGAACACCTCTAGTGGTCCCTAGCTCCTCACCTCACGGCTATTGCACGGAAAGCCAGAAAAACACCTCCAGGGGGGGTAACACTTCAATAGAAAAACGACCGCAGCACTCCTCAGCAGTAAGGCATGGAAAAGATACAGAACGAGTCTTGGTACAGTGTGAAGGGAACATCTACTCAAACGTCATAAATCACACATGCATCCACTCACAAAGAGTTGATGGATTGTGGGCCTATCTCCCACGAACTGCGAGTTCGTCCTTGGTCCTAAGTATGCACCTGGTTGCTCCTCTTCTGTGGATGGGCTGGATGGCACTCGGAACCAATCAGAGGAAGCCTCAAACAGCGTGCATGCCAGGAGAGAAACAGACCATAGCACAGCCCCCGTAAAATTGAACACAAAAAAAATTGAACAGCGGGGCTGTGCTATGGTCTGTTTCTCTCCTGGCATGCACGCTGTTTGAGGTCACTCAGGAAGGAGCTAGAATGTAAAAAATTACTCCACAGGAAACACAGATACAATTCTCATAGTGTAGCAGTGGCGGCTGGTGCTCAAATTTTTTTTTGGGGGGGGGGCGCAAACGATAAAAAAAAAAAAAAAAAACAATTGCAGCCTCACTGTACCTATCAATTGTCACCACTGTGCCATTCCATCAAATGCAGTCACTGTGCCATCAAAACGCAACCACTGTGCCATCAAAACGCAGCCACTGTGCCATGCCATCAAAATGCAGCCACCATGCCATCAAAACGCAGCCACTGTGCCATGACATCAAAATGCAGCCACCATGCCATCAAAACGCAGCCACTGTGCCATGACATCAAAATGCAGCCACCATGCCATCAAAACGCAGCCACTGTGCCATGCCATCAAAATGCAGCCACCATGCCATCAAAACGCAGCCACTGTGCCATGACATCAAAACGCAGCCACCGTGCCATGCCATCAAAGCACAGCTACTGTGCCATGCCATCAAACGCAGCTACTGTGCCATCAATTGTCACCACTATGCCATCAAACAGCCACTGTGCCCCCAATTGTCGCCACTGTGCCCCCAATTGTCGCCACTGTGCCCCCAATTGTCGCCACTGTGCCACCAATTGTAGCCACTGTGCCCCCAATTGTTGCCACTGTGCCCCCAATTGTTGCCACTGTGCCCCCAATTGTCACCACTGTGCCCCCACTTGTAGCCACTATGCCCCCACTTGTAGCCACTGTGCCCCCACTTGTAGCCACCATGCCCAGTACCCCCCTGGCACCGCATGCACGGCTGGTACGTTCCGAGGATGAGCTTCAGGAAGCCGACTACAGCCTCAGGGCTGTACTCGGACAGCCGCTGGCCCTGATAGGCACTTCCCCACAGCCAGTCAGCTGCCGCTATTCAGCTGACCGGCACTCAATGTCCGGTCAGCTGAATAGTGGGCGGCAGTGGCGAAAAAATATACAGATTCATACAGTGTATGAATCTGTATATTTTACTGGCTGTGAGCGAGCCAGAGGGGGCGGCGCTCCTGTGTCCCTTTGGACACACAGCCACTGTAGTGTAGACATTTTTAATAAAGTAAAAACAGCAGCAGTGATAGCAGTTACACTCCCATGTTATAGTGGCTGGCCTGGCACTAAGTGTAAACAGCGTGTGTAAGTCAGCTGATCCCTGGGGGTGGCGTGCATTCCACTGCTCGCTCCGAAGGGCAAAGCCTGGTGTGGGTTATCAAATATGGACCTGGAAATGATGAATCCTCTGCTCTGGACTTTCTGCTTGCTTATTTTTTAATTTCTAAATATATAAATGTAGCGCTACCCCATTCAGGAGCCGATGAGTATAAGCGGGATCGGCGTGTTGTGTTACCTGGCAGATGTCTAGGGGTGATACTTGTGAGTTGAAACAGAGAGCGAATGTCCAGTCTTTAGTTGGGTTTTCTTCAATGCTTTATTCCAAGGCCCAACATGGCCTTCATCAACATGGTACAGGACAGAAAAGGTTGATGAGCAGAGAAAGAGAGCTTGAATATCAGGCCTTGGATATGAAGAAGGAGGGAGCAGTCTTTCTCTCCGCAGTCGGAAAGGGTAAAGGGTCCCGGACCGACCCTTGACACAGGCCTGACAGCCGGAACGTCACTTGCAAATGTTGGGAGGACCAGGCCTGGCTCGGGCCTCTGCTACAGGCCTAGTACTTAAATGATCATGAATTGAAATGAGCAAGTCCTCCCAATAGATTTAGCAAGAGTCACTGGATCCCCGATGATTCGTTCAAGCCCTATTGGATCACCTGCCTCCGGGTTCTCCTCAAGCCGATCCCCCACCGTACAGCTCCCAGCTTGGGATCCTTTCAGAAAAGGTTTGGGACCCAGCAGCTACTGGGATCCCTCTCTATGTCAGATTAGAGCTCCGCATGGTGCGCAACTTTGGCCAGATAGGCCACGGCTGCAGGATCCATAGATGCACGCACCCGGAAGGTGGGTGCCGCACCTGGAACGCGGACCCTGCAGAAAGCAAAAACGGCCCTCAGGCCAAGGCGGCTGCCCCAGATATAGCCTCCGTCACCACGCCTTAGCGAGGGAACCAACCCCTCTGATTGGCTGCTGAGTAAAACGAGTCCGCCAGAACCCCTCTAGCGCCAGCTGCCGCCCAGGGGTGGAAACACACCCCTGGAGCGCAGACTGACCCACAGGACAGTTCCGGGAATGACAGCAGCCTAAATTTGACAAATTGTGAATGATAGCTACGTAACTCTCCCATCTCTCTGATGAAGCTGCGTGACGCAGCGTAACATGTAAGACCTGAACCCGGAAACCGGAAGTTAGACGCGGAACTCGATCGTACCTGTTTGTTTTTACTTTGATGTAAGTCTCTCTTATTATTTTTAATAAACGTACATACGTACTTCACCATGGCACCATTCCTCTTTATTTGAGTGACACTGGAACCCCCCCCTCGTCCAACCTTGGAACATAGGATCTGCACAACATCATCATACCACCTTACTGAAAGGACGGAGTGACACCTGCTGGGGAGCCAGAGCAACACACATTGAAAGGCTATATTTTTAAGCGCAATGTGAGCATATTTCCTGAAGAAAAGTCACCCATATCATAGGATCTGCTACACCACAACGGATGGGACAGTTTACTTTATTTTATGCATTTGCACTTTTTCTGCACAGATTGTGATTCACTATATGGACTTTATATGTTGAATTATTTATGCGCTGGGACATTTATTTTTATGCATTTGCACTTTTGCACAGATCACTATTTATTATCCAGATTCTCAGTGTTGAATGAATTATGCGCTGATCAATTTTATTCCAACTCTCCCATTCCCCACTAACTTTAGCATAACGCCGAAAGTAAGGGGGCGCTACATAAAGTTAATCACAAGAGTCCCCCTTTACATCAGAGTGCATAGAGTTCCCTCTTTACATCTGAATCCGCAGAGCTCCCCTTTACATCTGAACTTGCAGAGTTCCCCCTTTACATCTGAACTCGCAGAGTTCCCTTACACTGTAGGGAGGGACTCTGCAGACTCTGATGTAAGGAATGCCCTGGGAACCCTGAATTAAGGGGTACACGAGAACTCTTAGTGACTGTGTGTGTGTGTGTGTGGGGGGGGGGGGGGTGTTAGTGCTGGCTTTGGGCAGCGTGAAAGAGTGTGTAACAGTAACCCTTGGTTTAGACAACTGGAAGCCATAGTCTGGTCTAAATAATGTGTCCAGGTTTCAGGCAGTCTGAAACCCGGACACATGATTTCAAACCCAAACTGTCCAGATGAATCCCGGACAGGTGGCAACCCTAGGGGGGGGTTGGAATGCAGGGAGGGGGGGTCTGACAGTTATGTGTTACACAGAGATAAGGAAAAAATACACTATTCCTGAAGAGCTTCTTCGTCTCAACAAAAATTGCTCTGTTATTACTAAATATAGCTAACAATAGCCAGGTTAAAGGAAACCTAACATGAAACAGGGAGGCTATCGTTGCAGACTTTCCTGTCATACATGTGTAGCGCCTGGTTACTTTTCAGAACCGGCGGTAGTGTAAATTTAAGGGGGGTCAGAGAGTTAAGTAACTCTGACCAGGTTAATCTGTTCAAATTTAAAGCCTCTGTCTCAGCTTTGGCTGTGCTGTGGGTTCATGCCGTCGTTTCTGGGCTGCTGATCACACCCCAGGCCGACAGGTGGCGGCAGTAGGGTCAAGAATTTGGATGTTTTTTCCATCAGCCTATCAGGAGGAGGGTTCCCTCGCTGTGCATGCTGGGAGAGGGTATTTATGAGGCAGACGCCATTTTCTTGGGTCTTCTCCACGTGTGGCATCCACCTTTAGGGTAGCCATACCACGGCACCCTGGCGAAATGGCCTTCCGGGCTGGGGTGTGTGTGCTACGCAGTGTTTCATGTTCTGGGACCACGTTGGCCTAAAACATTTGAGCTGTGGCTGGGGCCCAGTGATCGACTGGGTCCCCAATCTGAGGAGGTCATAAGCGTTAGTCCTACTAGAGGAAGCTGTTCGTGGAGAGTCTTCCTGAGGAGTACCAAGAGAGGCTGGTGTTCCAAGAGGCTTCTATCCACCGGCGACCGAGGAAACCGGGTACTAAGAGGCTGGACGTCGGTCGCCTATTAGTCAGTAACCCACCTAAACTACCTGAAGGAGATACGGGTGTTGAATCTGTCAAGAGGGATTCTGGACCATTACTATCTCCATTATTTTAAACCATTGGGAGGGTCTGTGGCAGAGACTTGTCTAGAGGTCGACCGATATGGGTTTTTCTATGGCCGATGCCGATGCCGATATTTAGAAATTTGGGCGGCCGATGTCCGATATACAATGCCGATTTTTGCGGCTGATATTTTAGGCCGATTTATTTATTCCCCCCCCCCCACACCCCATTTCGGAAAATGTAACAGTTTAGTTAAATAATAAAGAAGGGATACAGAAAATTGCAAAAATGAACCATTTATTAAACACAACAAGCTTCCAGTCAGTGCACATGTATCTTAAAAATACACAAAAACAGGTGAGGTAATCAAAACTTTTGAAAGAAATCAACAGCAATAGATAATGGACATTAATGAGGTAAGTTTGTAAACAATACAAAAGTGCAAATTTTCTTTAGTTTTAGGCTTTCTTCTTCAGTTCCAGTCCCTCTCTTCTCTTCTCTTAGTACTCCCAGTTTAAAAGCTTCAAGTTGTAGTTCAGGAAACACAGTCTCTCTGCATTTTCTCCAGTGAGCCTGCTCCTCTTCTTATCATAGATAATCCCAATCTCACTGAACACCCTTTCACTGGGAACAGAAGAGGCAGGTGGACAGAGAAATTTTCTTGCCAGTGGTGCAAGGTGGCACAGGCGGGATGCATTCTGTTTCCACCATTTCATTGGCAGACCAGTCCGTCGGTCTATCAGTGGCTCTCGGAGGTACTTCTCCAACTGCTCGGAAATTAAGTGCTCGTCACTTTCTTCAGCAGGAGTTCCATGAGCCCCCAAAATGTTTTCGTACATTTTCTCCAAAAGACCACAGGGACTGGGTTCCCCCTTCTCCTCTTCTACCCTTGTCCTGGTCCGTTTCGGTTCTGGTCCTTCATCTCCACTTTTTTGTTGCTCAGACACAATGCTGACGTACTCTTCTCGCAGCCAAGTTTTTGCTTTGCTGACTGTGTCCCCTGCAAATACATGGCCCTTTTACCGAGGATCAAGCAGTGTTGCCAGCACCAAACATTTGGTATCCTCTATCTTAGAAAATCGTCTCTCCAAGCTTTGCCACGTGGTTTCTCTAAGTGTTTTTATCCCCCTTGTGGAGTGACCCTCTGCCTGAAGCACCATCTTCAGCACAGCTATGCATGGGATAATGCAGGAGATGGAGGCCTCTGCCTTGCTCAGGGCCGATCCTACCCGGGGTGCAAAGGGTGCAGTGCACCCAGGCGCCACAAAGGTGGGGGCGCTGAAGCGCCAGAGTGCCTGTCTCAAATCTCTCTCTCTCCTTGTTTGTGTAGAGCGGCGCCGCGGCTCTCCCCGCCGCCGCCGCTGCTGTGTTTGACGTGTCCCCCCTCCCCTCCTGTTAGAGAGGGGAGTGAGAAGTCCGGAGATCGGAGCGGCTGTCTCTGTGTGGAGAGACGCTAGCTGCTCAGTGACCTCGCTGAGGGGGCGGTCCATCATGCCTGACACTGCTCCTCTCTGTGTCATAAGAGGACTCCTGTCTGCGGCGATCTGTGATCCACCCGGGCGGCGCGGCTGCACACTGTCCCCTCCTCTGCAGCTGCCGCCCGGGTGGATCACAGATCCTCGTATGACACAGAGAGGAGTAGTGTCAGGCATGATGGACCGTGTGTTTTTCAAGTAATGGAGGGGGGGGGGGTCTGTAGTAATGTAGGGGGCGTTTTTTTTCCTGGTGGGAGTCTGTACTAATGGGGGGGGGGGTTATCCCTGGGGTCTGCACTAATGAGGAGGGGTTGTCCTGGGGGGTTTGTACTAATGGAGGGGTTTGTCCTGGGGGTCTGTACTAATGTGGGGGTTTGTCCTGGGTGGGTCTGCACTAATAGGGTAGTTTGTCCTGGGGGAGTCTGTACTAATGGGGGGGGTTTGTCCTGGGGGTCTGCACTAATGGGGTGATTTGTCCTGAGGGGGATCTGTACTAATGGGGGGAGTCTGTACTAATTGGGGGGGGGTTTGTCCTGGGGGGTCTGCACTAATGGGGTGATTAGTCCTGAGGGGGATCTGTACTAATGGGGCAGTCTGTACTAATAGGGGGGCTTGTCCTGGGGATATGCACTAATGGGGGGGTTTATCCTGGGGGGTCGGTACTAAGGGGGGTTTATCCTGGGGGGTCTGTACTAATGGGGGGGTTTGTTCTGGGGGGGTCTGCACTAATGGGGTGGTTTGTCCTGGGGGGGTCTGTACTAATGGGGGGGCTTGTCCTGGGGGGTAGGTACTAATAGGGGTGTTTGTCCTGGGGGGTAGGTACTAATAGGGGTGTTTGTCCTGGGGGTCTGTAATAATGGGGGGTTTGTTCTGGGGGATCTGCACTAATGGAGGGGTTTATTCTAGGGTCTGTTCTAATGAGGAGTTTGTCCTGGTTGGGTCTGTACTAATGGAGGGGTGGTTTGTCCTGGGGGTCTGTACTACTGGGGGGGTTGTCCTGAGGTAGGTCTGTACTAATGGAGGGGGGTTGTCCTGGGTGAAGTCTGTACTAATGGGGGGGGGTTTGTCCTGGGGAAGTCTGTACTAATGGGGGGGGTTTGTCCTGGTGGAGTCTATACTAATGGGGGGTTTGTCCTTGGGGGAGTCTGTACTAATGGGGGGTTTGTCCTGGGGGTCTGTCAAGGGGAGTTTGTACTAATGGAGGGGGATTGGTTTGTCCTGGGGGTCTGTACTAATGGGGGGGGGTTGTTCTGGGGCAGTTTTTTAATACTGGAAGTGGGTCTGTACTAATGGGGGGGTGTTTTGTCCTGGGGGTCTGTACTAATGGAGGGGGTCTGTACTAATTGAAGGGGATTGTTTGTCCTGGGGGGTCTGTACTAATGGGGGGTGGTTTGTCCTGGGGGGTCTGCACTAATGGGGTGATTAGTCCTGAGGGGGATCTGTACTAATGGGGCAGTCTGTACTAATAGGGGGGCTTGTCCTGGGGATATGCACTAATGGGGGGGTTTATCCTGGGGGGTCGGTAGTAAGGGGGGTTTGTCCTGGGGGTCTGTACTAATGGGGGGGTTTGTTCTGGGGGGGTCTGTACTAATGGGGGGCTTGTCCTGGGGGTATGCACTAATGGGGGGGGCTTGTCCTGGGGGGTAGGTACTAATAGGGGTGTTTGCCCGGGGGGGTAGGTACTAATAGGGGTGTTTGTCCTGGGGGGTAGGTACTAATAGGGGTGTTTGTCCTGGCGGTCTGTAATAATGGGGGGTTTGTTCTGGGGGGTCTGCACTAATGGAGGGGTTTGTTCTGGGGTCTGTTCTAATGAGGAGTTTGTCCTGGTTGGGTCTGTACTAATGGAGGGGTGGTTTGTCCTGGGGGTCTGTACTACTGGGGGGGTTGTCCTGAGGTAGGTATGTACTAATGGAGGGGGGTTGTCCTGGGGGGAGTCTATACTAATGGGGGGGTTTGTCCTGGGGAAGTCTGTACTAATGGGGGGGGTTTGTCCTTGGGGGAGTCTGTACTAATGGGGTCTTTAATACTGGAAGTGGGTCTGTACTAATGGGGGGGTGTTTTGTCCTGGGGGTCTGTACTAATTGAGGGGAATTGTTTGTCCTGGGGGGTCTGTACCAATCGGGGGTGGTTTGTCCTGGGGGGTCTGCACTGACGGAGGGGGTCTGTACTGAGGGGCAACTATAGGTGGAGGAAGGGGGGTGACACCATGTTTTACCTCAACGGGTGACAACAACCCTAGTGACGCCACTGCAGCTGCGGGCGCTACCATCAGAGAGAGAACCCCCCTGCCACCAGAGGGAAAGCCACACAGCCTAGTGCCATCCCTGGCGGAGAAAGGAATGGAGTCATTGCCAGAATACAGATCTGGGCTCTACCCAGCGGAGTATCCATGGGCAATTCAGAGTGAGCTGACTCCTGATCAGAGGAACCGTTGTTGCTGTATCGCTGGGTCAGGTGAGGTCTCTGACCATCTCCTGTAATATGTCTGCAGTCTCTGACCATCTCCTGTATTATATCTCCAGTCACTGACTGTCTCCTTTAATATGTCTACACTCTCTGATCCCCTCCTGTACTATGATTGCAGTCTCTGACCATCTCTTGTATCATGTCTACAATCTGACCATCTCCTGTACTATGTTTTGGGACACTTTCTAACAGTATCAGAGAGGTTCCCCTCCAGGTCTCATTAGTGTACGCTCTTCCAGTATTTTCTTTATTGTTCAAAGATCATGGGAGGATCCAAGGGCAACAAATACTTCTTAGAGGAGCATCTCTGTGTTTGAGTCATTGCCATAGAAACATTTGTAAAGGGGAGGAGTAGGTAAGATGACCACGCTCCCTTTGTGGGGGCTAGGGTGACCACGTGTCCCGGTTTGCCCGGGATCGTCCCGTAATTTACATATTTGTCCCGTGTCCTGGGAGCCTTCAAATCGGGACAATAGAGTGTCCCGGAATCAGTGCCTGCCAGTCTGCCACACTCGCTGCCGGCTGCCGCAATGCCGCTGTAATGTAATCATTTTAAATCACTGGTTGCTAGAGCCGCCCTACCGCTTAGCGTGTAGCAACCAGTGACGTCACCCGTGTGTTTCCTGCTCTCTCTGAGTCTCCGACTCCACCCCCACCTCCTCCTCCTCCTCCAGCTGTCAGCCGTGGTTCTTGCAGCAGAGAGAGCAGCAGCTGGCAGAGACAGTGAGTCACCTACCACGGGCGCGGCACGCACAGACCAAGACCTCCTCCTCCCCAGACCTCGGCTGCTTTTTAGCTGGACTCGATCCGCCGACCCGACTGCCGTCCGTCCCGAGTGAGCCCAGAGTCCCGCAACATCTCCGGTCTGAGTGACCTCCTCCAGGACCAGGGCCCAGGCAGGCTCCTCCTCCTCCCGGCTCCTACCCGAGCCGCCCGATTTACTGCCTTCTTGAGTGAGTCGAGTCTGTACCAAAAGAGAAGACATTGCTGCTGAGCTGAAGACTGCCCTGCTCCACCACCACCAGTGACCAGGAGTCAGTCAGTCATATCAAAAGGTGAGCAAATACTATAGGGGAAATTAACACTGGCTGGCAGCATCTGATGGGGGCACAGTAGCGACAATTCATGGGCACACTGGCTGGCAGCATCTGATGGGGGCACAGTAGCGACAATTCATGGGCACACTGGCAGCATCTGATGGGGGCACAGTAGCAACATTTCATGGGCACACTGGCAGCATCTGATGGGGGCACAGTAGCGACATTTAATGGGCACACTGGCAGCATCTGATGGGGGCACAGTAGCGACATTTAATGGGCACACTGGCAGCATCTGATGGGGGCACAGTAGCAACATTTCATGGGCACACTGGCAGCATCTGATGGGGGCACAGTAGCGACATTTAATGGGCACACTGGCAGCATCTGATGGGGGCACAGTATCGACATTTCATGGGCACACTGGCAGCATCTGATAGGGGCACAGTAGCAGCAATTGTTCGGCACACTGGTAGCATTTGATAGGACACACTGGCGATAATTGCTGGACACACTGGCAGCATCTGAAGGGGCACAGTAGCAACAATTGCTGGACACACTGGCATTTTATGTGGCACAGTGGCAACATTTGACGGGGCACACTGACGGCATTTGACGGGGCACACTGACGGCATTTGACGGGGCACACTGACGGCATTTGACGGGGCACAGTGGCGGCATTTGACGGGGCACAGTGGCGGCATTTGACGGGGTACAGTGGCGGCATTTGATGGGGCACATTGGCGGCATTTGACGGGGCACAAGTAGGTGCATATGATGAGAACAGTGGCAGGATTAGATGGGGCACAGTGATGAAATTGGATGGGCACAAGTGACTGAATTTGATGGGGCACAGTGGCGGCATTAGATGGGGCCTAGGGCGCACTTCTGATCTTGCTCACGGGCTCGCTGATTTCATGATACGCCCCTGCCCCCAAAATCTGCAAAAAAATATGTAAAAAAAACATCTTTTTTGGGGGGGGGGGGGTGTCCCTGAATGGCAGTTTGGAAATGTGGTCACCCTAGTGGGGGCGCCAGAAATATTTCTGCACCCAGGCGCCTGTGACCCTAGGATTGGCCCTGGCCTTGCTGGTATCCAAAGTCGCTTCCTCAATAAGGCCCAGTATATCTATTAAATTTGAGATGATATCCCATTGTTCTGCTGGAGGTGTGGTAAACTTGCCATGTTCTGCTACATAAAAATTCAGGGCACGCTTCTGCTCCAGCATCCTCTGCAACATGTGTAATGTGGAGTTCCAGCGGTTGGGAACATCCTGAATGATGCTGTGCTGGGGGAGGCCAAGATCTTTTTGGATGGCTCCAAGACGCTGCTTTGCAAGCACAGAGTGGCTAAAGTGTGTAGCACAAGTCTTTAATTTGGCAATGATGTCCCCCACTACTCGCTGACTGCTGATGCCCTCTTTCACCACAAGCTGTAATGTTTGTGCACTGCAGCTTAAGTCTGGTATATCTGCCAGTCTGAGGCCTTTAATCATGTTGGCACCACTGTCTCGCAGCACAAGCACCACTCTGTCTTGGATGATGTCCCAATCATTGAGGATGCTAAGAAACATCTCCCTGATATAGTCCCCAGTATGGGAGCCAGACATAGCCTTGACATTTAGAATGACTTGTTTCCTTTCCCAGTTATTGTCTATAAAATGACATGTTAGGCTCATAAGCCATTCTGTTTCTCCAGACCAACAGTCTGTTGTGAAGGACAAATAGGGGCCAGCATTCTTTGTTGCAATTAGGGTCTTAATTCGCTGTGTAACCTTTTTGTACACGCTGTCCAGCATGTCTGTGCGGTAGTATTTTTCACTTTTGATCGAATATCTTGGTTCTATTGTTGCCAGCAAACGTTGGAAGCCAATATCTGCAACA
The DNA here is from genome assembly GCA_029574335.1 of Rana kukunoris. Lineage (NCBI taxonomy): Eukaryota > Metazoa > Chordata > Amphibia > Anura > Ranidae > Rana > Rana kukunoris. The sequence goes on from CM056049.1 coordinate 467,016,683, forward strand.
ACTGTAAAGGGCTGGTTGTCCGTGGCAATCATTTCTGTGATTAGGGTATCAATTTTCTTGAACCCTGGATCAGTATTTTGCCATTTTCTTTTAGCATCAAACATCTGTACTACAGTGGGCTGAAAGTTGGATGAAGAAGCGGCTGCATCTTCTTTCTCCCTCTGTGCGTCTTTTTAAGCTTGGAGGTGGTGGACTTTCAGATGATTCCAGATATTTGTGGTATTTTTAGCCTTTCCTTTTTCTGCTCCCATGCTCAGCAATTTCTGGCAGATATTGCACTTGGCCTTCTCCGATGTTGACTCGCTGAAATACTGCCATACTGGGTTTTATTTCTTTCCAGCCATCATTTTAAATTTTAAAATTTCTCATTTTTTGGGGGGCTGCAAACAAACTGAAAAAAAAACCCACCAAGCACAGCCACTGACTGTGCCCCATCAATTGCTGCCAGTGTGCCCCATCAATTGCCGCCAGTGTGCATTCCCCGCCCGGCACTGGCCTTGTCTCGGTGGGGCAGCGGGTCACGGCAGCGGTGTCCTCCACGATCCTCAATGTCTTCTCCCGTCCTCTGTATAGGTGTCCAATCACAGCACCTGTCGTTTCAGCCAATCAGGTGGCGGGTAACAGACCTGAGCACCTGATTGGCTGAGAGGCGGTTTAGTGTTAGTAAAGCAAATTAATCGCTTTCCTAACACAACTCTGAGCGAACAGCGAGCGCCCAGCATGGCGCCCGCTGTTCACCTTTTTGAATGCCTATTAGAGCCTATGGCTCTAATCAGGTGCTTCCAAATAATACCACGCTACTGTAATTCAGGTGCCTGGCTCCTGACAAGGGGCCGGCAGCGGCAACCATAGATAGATAGATTCATGCATTGCATGGGGGGTACAGAGAGGTGGCTGTATAGGGGGGGTACAGAGAGGTGGCTATAGAGTGTAGAGGGGGGAACAGAGAGGTGGCTGTAGAGGGGGGGTACAGAGAGGTGGCTGTAGAGGGGGGGGTACAGAGAGGTGGCTGTGGAGGAGGGGGGTACAGAGAGGTGGCTCCACAGCCACCTCTCCATATTTATTGTTAAGTTTCAGGTGTCCCCATCACGGTGCCCCTTTACATCAGGTGTCCCCATCACAGTGCCCCTTTACATCAGATGCCCCCATCACTGTGCCCTCTTACATAAGATGCCCCCATCACTGTGCCCTCTTACATCAGATGCCCCCATCACTGTGCCCTCTTACATCAGATGCCCCATCACTGTGCCCTCTTACATCAGATGCCCCCATCACTGTGCCCTCTTACATCAGATGCCCCCATCACTGTGCCCTCTTACATCAGATGCCCCCATCACTGTGCCCTCTTACATCAGATGCCACCATCACTGTGCCCTCTTACATCAGATGCCACCATCACTGTGCCCTCTTACATCAGATGCCCCCATCACTGTGCCCTCTTACATCAGATGCCCCCATCACGGTGCCCTTTTACATCAGGTGTCCCCATCACAGTGCCCCACTACATCAGATGTCCCCATCACAGTACCCCTTTACACAGGTGTCCCCATTACATCGCCCCTTAACATAAAATGTGCTCATCATTGTGCCCCTTAACATAAAATAAGGGTCACGCTGATGGGCACATTTTATGTTAAGGGACACTCTGATGGGCACAACAAAACGTGATCCTTAACATAAAATTTGCCCGTCAGAGTGCCCCTTAACATACAATATGCCCATCAGCGTACACATTAAATATATACACATCAGTGTGCCCCTTAACTTAAAAGTTGTATTGTGCCCATCAGATTGCCCCTTAACATAAAATATGCCCATCAGCGTACACATTAAAAATATACCCATCAGCGTGCCCCTTAACATAAAAGTTTTGTTGTGCCCATCAGAGTGCAGCTTAACATAAAATTTGCCCATCAGAGTGTCCCTTAATAACATAAACTGTGCCCATGGGCACATTTTTTGTTATTAGGGGCACTCTGATGGGCAAATTTTATGTTAAAGGCACTCTGATGGGCACAACAAAACTTTTATGTTAAGGGGCACGCTGATGGGTATATTTTTAGTGTGTACATGGCGGGCATATTTTATGTTAAGGGGCACTCTGATGGGCACAACAAAATGTGTCCATCAGTGTGCCTCTTAAAAAAAATATGCTCATCAGTGCGCACATTAAAAATATACACATCAGTGTGCCCCTACACATAAAAAACTGCCCATCAGTGTTAGTGTTGACAATAAATATATATGCCCATTAATAGTGATCGATTAATTAAAAACCCATATGCCACATACCGAATGCAGGGGCGGATGCTGCAAGATAAGGAGTCGGGAACGAGAAGCAGGGGTGGTGAAACAGAGGTTGTCGTTGGAAGCAGGACTGTTTCCCTATTACATACACCTGAAACTTCCATTTTAATTTCTACTATTTCTCTACTCTTCACCAAGTTTCACTGTTTTTACCCGGCTGGGTAATAAAACCACAGAAAAGACATGTGGACATTCCATTTACTACAGCTCTCATGAAATACACTAGACGGCGGAGATACAGGAGGTGAAGTGCCACCCAAATCTTCAGGACCATCAGAGGGGCACCTTCAGTAGACCACCCCTTGATGGAGCTGCAACCTGTCCCACTCTTTATGCACCAGCCCTGCTTCTCTCGAAGAGCTGTTAAGGAGTACACCGGAGTCTTGGTCTTCCAAAGCCTGCAAAACCAACTTTCCAAGGGGATCTTCTTCTTGGTCCTTCCGAAGGTCCTTTTTGGATAATTTGGGTAGAAACTTGCTTTTCCCTTTGAGTCACGTTGCAGTAATACTTGGGCACTCCCATTGCCGGAACTCCTATCTCTTCAGCTCTGGGTCTCCCCTTCATCTGCAACTTCATTCCTTGACACAGAGCTTGCACTCCTTTAGAGGTTATGTGGTTCCAATCTTCCTTAGGGATCATTGACCCATGGGGCCTCCTCGATAGAGCATCTGCATCTCTGTTTTCCACTCCTGGTCGATACTTCAGACTGAAATTAAATCCTGAAAGGCGGCTAACCATCTATGTCCTGTAGCATCTAGTTTGGCGGTGGTTAGCAGATAGGTGAGCGGTCCTCACCACAAACTCGGTTCAATACAAATAGTCTTTGAGTTTATCCACAACAGCCCACTTCAGTGCCAAGAATTCAAGTTTGTGAGTGGGATAGTTCTTTTCAGATGAAGTTAGACTCCTGCTCACGTAGGCTACTAGGCGTAGATAACCACTGTGTTCTTGGTATAATACTCCTCCTAGTCCATCTCTACTGGCATCCACATGCAACTCATAGGGCTTGAAGGTATACGCATAGGCCAGCACAGGAGCAGTGGTCAGATTTTTCTTGAGCTGAAGGAATGCCTCCTCGCACTTGGGGCTCCACTGGTCACGGATTTCCGAGGCCCCAGGTTGACCTTTACCAGTCTCTCTAAATCAGGAGCATCATCTTCGTCTTCAGTCTTCAACAGATCGTTCAAAGGCCTTGCGATCTTGGCAAATCCTTCTACAAACCTCCTGTAATAGGAGCAGAATCACAGGAATGACCGCAATTCCGTCACATTGGTGGGCCTGGGCCAAGAGGTTACTGCCTCCAACTTCTCCGTGTCTGTTGATACCCCTTCTGCGGAAACAATGTGGCCCAGATAGTGAACCGATGATTGATAGAACTGGCACTTTTCTCTAGAAAGTTTAAGGCCTTCATCATGAAGCCATTTTAGTACTTTCTCCAGCCTCTGTTCATGTTCTTCCAGAGTCTTCCCGAACACAATAATATCATCCAAATACACCAGCACTTCGATCAGGTTCATGTCCTCTACTGTCTTCTCCATCAACCTTTGGAAAGTGGCAGGGGCCCCTGACAATCCCTGTGGCATACGGTTGAATTCAAAGAAACCCACAGGGGTAATGAAAGCTGTCTTCTCTCTGTCTTCTGGGTGCATGGGAATCTGGTAATAACCACTCTTTAGATCCATCACACTGAACCATTTGGCTCCTGATAAGCTCTGTAAGGCGTCCTCAATTCGAGGTGTGGTGTACTGATTGGGTATGGTTTGCTTGTCGAGGGTTCTGTAATCAATGCATAACCTCAATGAGCCATTCTTCTTTCTCACTACCACTATTGGGGAAGCATAAGGGCTCCTTGACTCTCTGATATTTCCGGTTCTCTTGAACTCTGCTAGTTGTTCCCTGAGGTCTTCCAAATCCATCAGAGGGACTCTCCGGACTTGTTCCCTGAAGGGTTTATCTTCCTTCAGCCGAATCCTGTGAGTGGCACTCTTCGCACACCCAACATCAAACTCAGTCTTTAAAAATATCTTTTTCCACCGGTCAAGTTGAGCTTTAGCCCTCTCCTCCCACTCTGGTGGGAGGTCCGTGCCATCAGGTTGGTACCCCTTCTTTGGGTCTCCAATCTTCTTTCCCTCTTCAAGGTCAGAGGGGGTAACTGGGGTGGCTTGGTATACTCAGCCCAGCAGCACTCTGGCTGGCACCTCCACAGGGTTTGTAGTAGTATTCCGAATACAGACGGACACCCTTCCACGATGTCTCTTCAGCACTTTCAACTGGATCACTTCAGGTATCACTTCTACTCCTTCTGAATGTCCAGCAGAGTCGGGCTCAAAGACAAGAAACGGGCCTGGCTGAGACCAGGTAAGCTTCACCGGGGCCTTCAAACAGGTCACCTCTCCGGGTCGCAGTACCTTCTCTGTCTTCTTCAGCCGCCAGATTTTTCCCACTCCTTTTTCAGGAAGCTTCTTCTCCATCACTAACTGCTGGTAGACCCTCCGCAGCATTGGATGGACCTTTCTTGATGGGACCTCTGCTGCTTCAGCTAGGGGAATCAAAAGCCTCCGCACTAGATCAGTGTTTGTCCCTATAATGAGGGAGCTCTTGTGGGCCCTTGGCGGCCAAGGGCAGACTACTGCTAAGGTGTCAAAGGTCTCTGCCGCTCCTGCTACAGAAGGTTTAAAGGTCAGACGGATTGGTAGATATTCGTCGCAAGGGAAACTGAGTCCCTATACCCCATATTTCCAGCTCTTCCAATTTTTGAAGGGGTAAGTGGGAAAGGTATCTATCATAAAAGTCTCTGTATAGGAGGGCTACTTGAGCTCCGGTATCCAGGAGGGTTTTGGTGTAGATCTCTTCTACTTGGATGGAAACTAATGGGGAGGGCCCCACTAAATTTTCAGGGAACTTCTGGGGTGTGGATTCTTTTTATTGCTTGGTAACCCGCACCCTCACTCCCTTCTTACTTGGGCTTACTCTCGCTTCCAGGGCCGCCATAAGGGGGGTACAGGCATTACACCTGTAAGGGGCCCGGGGGTCCCCAGGGGCCCGGATGGGAACCACCCTAAAAAAAAAAAAAAATGTTTTTTTTTTTTTTTAGGGGTCCGAAGGTCCCCAGGGGCCCGGAGGCCACTAAGGGCCCCAGATGGCAAGCCCTTTTTTTTTATAAAAAAATATATATATTTTAAAAAAAAAATATATATTTTTTATATATTTTTCTTTTATTTTTTATTAAAGGGCCAATTTTTTGTTGTTTTATTTTTTTAGAGGTCCGGAGGTCCACAGGGACCTGGAGATCTCCAAGGCCCCAGATGACAACCCCCCTTTTTTTCTAAAATAAATATTTGTTTTATATATTTTTTTATTTCTTTTATTTTCATATTATATATATATAGATATATATATATATATATATATATATATATATATATATATATATATATATATATATATATATATATTTATTATTAAAGGGCCCAGAGGTCCCCAGGGCCCCATGTGTCAAACCCCCTTTTTTTAGAATTGTTTATTTTTTTTATTTTTTTATACATTTTTTTTATATATTTTTTTTTATTAAAGGGCCCAGAGGTCCCCAGGGCCCTGGAAGGCAACCCCCTTGTTTTTTTTTTTTTTTTAGATAAATGTTATATTTAAAAAAAAATATATATATATATTTTCTCTCTTTTTTCTTTTTATTTTATAAAGGGCACAGAGGTCCCCAGGGCCCCGGATGGCTACCCCCCTTTTTTATATATATTTTTCTTTATTTCTTCTTTTTGTAAAGGGCCCCCCTGCTTCTCAATTCACGGCAGCACCCCCCCCCCCCCCCCGCTTCTCAATTTCATGCTCCAGGGGGCCCATGCTGTGTAAGGGGCCCCAAAATTCCTGATGGCGGCCCTGCTCGCTTCCACCTGTCCATGCTGTGAAGGGGTGTAAGAAGGCGTTGGTTGAGGTTTTTCCTCCTTCTTTTGCTTCTCCATTTCCTTTGGTACTTTGGAGTTGTCTACACCCGGTTGACTCCTGCACCGAGGCCCTCTGAAGTTTTCCGCTGGCTTGTACATTTGTTGACTAGCCTTAATAGGGCTGGGGCAAACTTCCCTTGTATGTCCTACTCCTCCACAGTTGAAACAAAATATGAATCTTCTGGGCCTTCTTGGTTGACCGCCCTGCCTGTAGGCAGGCTTCTCCGGTTCTTCCCTCTGGACGGCTACCATTTCCGTGAGTTGGGACACCTGCGTCCTCAGGAGCTCAACTTGAGGGTCACCATCCTCTGTGGACACTACACTAACTCATGCCATGGGTTCTGGAGGCTGGTACCTATTCGTCTGGTCCAGTAGGACCTCTTCCTGTTGAATCATCCGAATCAGTTCTGGGTAGTTTAACACTCCGTTTTCCTGTTGAGTTCGCAACTGAAAGGCAATAGGATCCATGGGCTGGGCTCCCCTTATAACTTGTTGAGCTCTGATCTCATCTACTTTCATGGGATCCATTCCCTTCTTTAACAGGATCTGGTGAAAGATTTTATCTAAGCGGCCGACAAATTCGGATAACTTCTACCCTTGTTTCTGAAAACAGTGGTCCAATTGATAGTGAAGTTCACTGGTGTTTTCAGCAGTGGCGGAATTATCAGTGTTGCAGCAGTCGCCGTTGCGACTGGGCCCTGTAATTCCGCCAAGTACGGGGGGGCCCACCTCCCGCCCATGTGAGCTGCTATACCGCCGCTGGTGCGTGCTGTTCGTTCCAGGCAGGGCCGATCCGCCCTATACGTGGACTACACAGGCTATTAACACAGAGGAGAGCACAAGGGAGTATTAACTCAGGGCCCCGCGCCGCCGCTAGAGGTCCGCGGCCGGTGGAGATAATGTCTCCGCCGGCCGCCATTTTCTTGAAGACAACAACGAGAAGGGAGCCCTGCCTGCTGTAATAGTGCTGCGGCGCCTGCCGATGGGATCAGAGAGAAAATGCAGCCCCCTGTAACCTGAATAGGAGGAGGGGTGGCTGCATAAAGAAGAATAATTCTCTCCATCGTCCTCCCGTGGTCTCTGAATGCCTGCTTCTGCTCCTCTCCCTCTCGCAGGCATTCAGGTACTGCGGGAAGAAGATAGAGAGAATGATTCTTCTATATGCAGCCATCCCACCGCTCCTCCTAATCTGCTTATCTCTGCTGCCCCCACAGTGCTCTCTACCCCCCCCACAGTGCTATCTAGCCCCCCCCCAGTGCTCTCCACCTCCCCCATGCTCTCCGCTGCCCCCTGTGCCCTCCACTTCTCCCCCAGTGCTCTCCACCTCCCCCATGCTCTCTGCTGCCCCCTGTGCCCTCCACTTCTCCCCCAGTGCTATCCAGCCCCCCCCTGTGCTCTCCTGTGCTCTCCACCTCCCCCCCTGTGCCCTCTGCCTCTTCCCCTGTGCTCTTTTCAATTCCCCCTAATTCTCTCCAACCCCCCCAGTGCTCTCTACCCCCCCCACAGTGCTATCTAGCCCCCCCCCCAGTGCTCTCCACCTCCCCCATGCTCTCCGCTGCCCCCTGTGCCCTCCACTTCTCCCCCAGTGCTCTCCACCTCCCCCATGCTCTCTGCTGCCCCCTGTGCCCTCCACTTCTCCCCCAGTGCTATCCAGCCCCCCCTGTGCTCTCCTGTGCTCTCCACCTCCCCCCCTGTGCCCTCTGCCTTTTCCCCTGTGCTCTTTTCAATTCCCCCTAATTCTCTCCAACCCCCCCAGTGCTCTCTATTCCCCCAGTTCTCTCTATTCGCCCCAGCGCTCTCCAGCCCCCCCTCTTCACTCCACCTCCCTCCTGTGCTCTCCACCTCCCCACATGCTCTACACTGCCCCCTATGCCCTCCGTCTCTCCCCCTGTGCTCTCCACCTTCCCCATGCTCTACGCTGCCCCCCTGTGCCTCTGCCTCTCCCTCAGTGCTCTCTAGGCCCCCCAGTGCTCTCTAGCCCCCCTGTGCTCTCCACCTCCCCCCATGCTCTACGCTGCCCTACCCCTCTCCCCCAGTACTCTCCAGTCCCCCCATTGATCTTCACCTTCCCCCTGTGCTCTCTGCTGCCACCCCGTGCCCTTCGCCATCCCCCAGTGATCTCCACCTCCCCCAGTGCTCTACAGCCCCCCATGATCTCCGCCTCCCACATGTGCTCTCCGCCCTGTGCTCTCTGTCCCCCCTGTGCTCTCCAAACCCCCATGCTCTCCAGCCCCCTTGTGCTCTCCTCTTCCTCCCTGTATTCTCTGCCTCCCCCGTGCTCTCACACCACCTCATGTTTTCAAGGTTCTTCCCTGTGCTCTCTGCTCCCCCTGCTCTTTCTCTGTCCCCTCGCCCCCTGCACCTTTGCAGGGTTTCCCCCTCTCCTTTCCCGGGGGATCCGTCAGGATGGAGAGTGGAGAAGGGGCTGGTTAAGAAGTCATGGGCTGCTCATTCCAAAATGCCCGAGCCTATTTTTTGTCCCAGTCCAGGCCTGCCTGAGATGTAAGGAAGCACTCCGCTGGGGACACCTGAGATGTAAGGAGGCACTTCGCTGGGGACACCTGAGATGTAAGGAAGCACTCCGCTGGGGACACCTGAGATGTAAGGAAGCACTCCGCTGGGGACACCTGAGATGTAAGGAAGCACTCCGCTGGGGACACCTGAGATGTAAGGAAGCACTCCGCTGGGGACACCTGAGATGTAAGGAAGCACTCCGCTGGGGACACCTGAGATGTAAGGAGGCACTCCGCTGGGGACACCTGAGATGTAAGAAAGCACTCCGCTGGGGACACCTGAGATGTAAGGAAGCACTCCGCTGGGGACACCTGAGATGTAAGGAAGCACTCCGCTGGGGACACCTGAGATGTAAGGAAGCACTCCGCTGGGGACACCTGAGATGTAAGGAGGCACTCCGCTGGGGACACCTGAGATGTAAGAAAGCACTCCGCTGGGGACACCTGAGATGTAAGGAAGCACTCCGCTGGGGACACCTGAGATGTAAGGAAGCACTCCGCTGGGGACACCTGAGATGTAAGGAAGCACTCCGCTGGGGACAGTGACACCTGAGATGTAAGAAAGCACTCCGCTGGCTGGGGACAGAGACACCTGAGATGTAAGGAAGCACTCAGCTGACTGGGACTCCTGAGATGTAAGGAAGCATTCCGCTGGGGACAGTGACACCTGAGATGTAGGGAAGCACTCCGCTGGCTGGGGACAGTGACACCTGAGATGTAAGGAAGCACTCAGCTGACTGGGGACTCCTGAGATGTGAGGAAGCACTACGCTGGCTCGGGACAGTGACATCAGGGCTCCCACTGATTCTGCATTATGGTGAGTTGAATAATTTCATTCTATATTACCATGTGATAATAGAAATAATGCGCTTCAATCATCCTGACACCATAACAACCATGGTCCCGGGATGATTGAGGTGCCAACACTAGAATTTTGGAGTATCTTTATCTGCTGATTGTTAAACACACTCTGCACTCTGTACGTAGCACACCCCGGACTCTGTACGTAGCACACCCCGGACTCTGTACGTAGCACACCCCGGACTCTGTACATAGCACACCTTTAACCAGTGGCGGAATTATAAGTGTCGCAGCAGTCGTCATTTTTCGACTGGGTCCTGTAATTCAGCCAAGTCCGGGGGGCCTTCACCCGCACCTGTGAGGTGCCCGACCGCCGCCCGCCAGTGTGAGGGGTCCACCTGACTGTCATGTCACTGTGGAGGGGGGGCCCCATTATGATTTCTTGCACCGGGGCCCTGAAGTCTCTAGTTACGCCATTGGTTTTCAGTTCTTTCAAACACACTCTGCAAAACGTCTAGATAGTCCTGTGCAACACAATCCGTTTTGCTGAGTTTAAGGTTGCGTATGGCCTCTAACGCTGGTCCCCTTAGACTCTCCATAATCCTTTGTTTTTTATGCTTCTCGGGGACTTCCCACTCTTTCAGAGCCTGAGTGGCATGATCCAGCCATTCTTCAAATCCATCCTCCGAGGATGGCACTGGTTGTCTCCCTGAAAAGGTTCTGAACTTCCTATATCTTGCAATCAGGTAATCTGGGGAGTCCTTCTTACACTGGGCCACAATTTCTCCCAAAACGGAACATAATTCTGGGCCAAGAGTTTTTAAAGGTGTGGTGCCAGACCCCTCTGTTTTTTTCTCTCCAGGTCCTTTGGGGGACATTGTACTAGAAGAAGTAGGACCATCTTGTTCTTCTTTAGGGTGTATTAAGAAAAGTTCTACACGGTCTGCTGTCTTTATACTGGCACCTTTAAAATAATCTGGAAGTCCTTTTTTCCACTCATATAAAGCATAGGTGTGAGGGTTGGTGTTATTCACCTGCGTGTCCACCACCCATGGCTTCCTGTCTATGGATAGGACCTTCAGGGCTGAGAGTAATTTATCTTCTGCCCAGACTTCCCCTTTATTTATTTTTTAGAGAAGTAGAATCCCGGACGAGCCACCATGTGTAGCGCTACCCCCTCAGGAGCCGCTGGTTAGATTTGGGATCTACTCTCACTAATTTGTTCACCCCCTTAAAGTGGCTCGAACCCTCCCTTGGCACTAGGGTGACCACATTTCCAAACTGCCATTCAGGGACACACACCCTCTCTCACCTTCCCCCAAAAAAGATGAGGGGGCGGGGGAAATGTAGTCTCGGGGTTGATGGGGAATTTGGCGGCGGGTTATTTGTCAGGTGAATGTGCCACTTGCCACCAGATGCAGTGCCTTTTTCCACCCATAGCCTGCCACCAGATGCAGTGCCGCTTGTCACCCATAGCCTGCCACCAGATGCAGTGCTTCTGTAACTCCCTCTGCATGAGCCACGTGCGTAGAAGGAAAGGAGTGGAGTCACTATCTGGAGAGTGAAGATCACACCAGTCCTTGCTGTATGCCACTGGGTGCCAGAGAATGAGGAGGTGGGGACAGCAGTGCTGCACTAGGTGCAGGCCTCCCTCCAGGTCTCACTGTCTGAGAGTAAATTGTCACTGGTTGCAAGACGCCAGGCAGCACCGGCCCTAGCAACCAGTTCCGGAAATGTAGTTATTAGTTAGTAGGGGGTGGCTGTGTCCTGTATTTCATTCCGGGACATTGTATTGTCCCGGAATGAAGGTGCCCGGGACCCAGGACAGACGTGTCAATTGCGGGACAGTCCCGGGCAATCCGGGACACCTGGGCACCCTACTTGGCACACCAGGCAAATGCAATAGTATTGTGTCCCCCACTTGGCCGGGGCCACAATAGCACCTATAAAATATGCAATGCAACACAATAATATGATTACCTTCTTCAACTTGCGGCTCCAGGAGTAAACACACCTCACACAGTCAATAAAGTTAAAACGAAAGGGGTAATTTTACTTGGTATATGGTAAAGGGTGGTAGAATGAGACTGAACAACAGGTTAAACATACACAGACAATTATATAAGAAATGACTCTGCAAAGGCCTTTTGCAAGAGTCAGCAGATAAAGACAAAACTTGAACTAAACCGGTAATATTTCTAAGTATAAAAGTTGCTATAGGCAGTCTATGCTCGCAAGCTTCCCCTAGTGGACAAGTGCAGAAGACCCTGGCCAGGGCGGGCTCGAACAGCTTCAGAATGTTCCTACAGGATGAAGTCTCTGTTGAGAACATTGGTGCACTTAATTAAATTGTAATCCAAAGAGGGGAGTTAAACTTGGTCAAAGGGGTATGAAGAACACAAATGCTTGTGGACCGATCGTCCAGTCAGCATCAGTCAATCCTGCTAGCGTGACTTTCAGATGTTAGGCCTCTTTGTTAAAACAGCGAATAATACAAAGCTCCGTCTGATGGAGTACTGTTAACTTTATAAGCTGAGGTAATATTGAAACTCGGGCAGGTGCCCTCTCACCCGAACAGACCCAGTCCGTCTGAGGCCTTCACGGAAGAAAAACGTGCCAAACAGTCACCGCTCCGCAACACATGATCTCCGGATCAACAGCTCCCCACTGTTACGTTAGTCAGCTGGTAAGTTCCTCCGGTCTTCTGGAAGCATAAACTGCAGACCCTTAGTCTGGTTCCTCTCCGGATGGTTGGTCTCCGGATGGATCCCCTTCCAGGCTTCAGGCCTAGCTGCTTGGCTGTAGTTGCTCTCCCCTGCTCCGTCCATGATGGCATGACCCCGCTACATGTAGTTTGCCTTATGTGTTGTACATGCTGAGTGACCCAGAGATGTCCATTTACATTTACAGCAGCACACATGTCCATGGAACAGCAGAGGAGCAGAGCTCTGAGCAGTATACTGCACAGACTCATTGGACTGGAAGCTGCTCAGTGTCCCGAGTCTTACAGCCAATAGGAAGCCAGGAAAGTCTGCATGCACTTCTTGTGAAGAGAGAGGCAGAACTCAGTGCTGGCTTTGCCTTTGGAGAGGATGATTAGTTGCAGTAGCAGCTGCTCCCTCATCTCACCAGTTTTTTTTTGTTCACCATCGATCTGATCTCTGTCTGCAACACTCACTGGCTGTCTGCCACAACCAACGGGAATGATGAATCCCAGATACTGCGTATATAATTGTGTATATGGGATTGCATTTTTTTTGGGTTGAACTAGATGGACTTTTTCAACCTGACTAACTATGTAACTGTAGCAGTGGCAGCCCGCCCATAGGGATGCACGGGCGCCGCCCCCCCTCCCGCAACCACAAAAAAAAACAAATAACGGGCCCTTTAAGAACTTTTATTCGGCTAAAATGTCATTTTGACATTTTAGCCGAAGTTCTGGCGGCCGTCTATAGAGGGCGCTGCAGCGCCACCCCCTCTCGCAAATAACACACGTTCAATGCAATGCATTAAACGTGTGTTATTGTTGCCAGCTGCCTGGTCTATTCATATAACCGGACATGGGTCGCGGGTTACCTGAATAGCGGCAGCTGGTTCGCTGAGGGGATCTGCCTATCAAAGCCAGCGGCTCTGATAGGCTTTTCCAGTACCGCCCTCCGGCTCTCGGAAGTCTATACTCAGAGCGCAGGCAACCTGCGAAAGACTGGCGGCCGTTTCAGCCAATCAGGTTCCCGGATTCTGGTTATTAGGAACCTGATTGGCTGAAGCTTCTCCACGGCGGCAGAAGACATCGAGGGAGGACATGGAAGCGTCAGGTAAGTGTTTTTTTTACAGGGAAAGGGGAATCATGGGGCTCAGTGGCATCATGGGGCACAGTGGCATCATGGGGCACAGTGGTGACAAAGGGCACAGATGCAACAATGAGCACAGTGACTGCATATGATGGCATGGCACAGTGGTGACAATTAATGGCACAGTGACTGCATATGATGGCATGGCACAGTGGTGACAATTGATGGCACAGTGGTGGCGTTTGATGGCATGGCACAGTGGTGACAATTGATGGCACAGTGACTGCATATGATGGCATGGCACAGTGGTGACACTTGATGGCACAGTGACTGCATTTGATGGCATGGCACAGTGGTGACAATTGATGGGCACAGTAGCTGCGTTTGATGGCATGGCACAGTGGTGACAATTGATGGCACAGTGGTGGCGTTTGATGGCATGGCACAGTGGTGACAATTGATGGCACAGTGGCTGCATTTTGTGGCATGGCACAGTGGTGACAATTGATGGCACAGTTGCTGTGTTGCATGGCACAGTGGTGACAATTGATGGCACAGTGGCTGCATTTGGTGGCATGGCACAGTGGTGACAATTGATGGCACAGTTGCTGTGTTGCATGGCACAGTGGCTGCATTTGATGGCATGGCACAGTGGTGACAATTGATGGCACAGTTGCTGTGTTTGATGGCATGGCACAGTGGTGACAATTGATGGCACAGTGGCTGCATTTGGTGGCATGGCACAGTGGTGACAATTGATGGCACAGTGACTGCATATGATGGCATGGCACAGTGGTGACACTTGATGGCACAGTGACTGCATTTGATGGCATGGCACAGTGGTGACAATTGATGGGCACAGTAGCTGCGTTTGATGGCATGGCACAGTGGTGACAATTGATGGCACAGTGGTGGCGTTTGATGGCATGGCACAGTGGTGACAATTGATGGCACAGTAGCTGCATTTGGTGGCATGGCACAGTGGTGACAATTGATGGCACAGTTGCTGTGTTGCATGGCACAGTGGTGACAATTGATGGCACAGTGGCTGCATTTGGTGGCATGGCACAGTGGTGACAATTAATGGCACAGTTGCTGTGTTGCATGGCACAGTGGCTGCATTTGATGGCATGGCACAGTGGTGACAATTGATGGCACAGTGACTGCATATGATGGCATGGCACAGTGGTGACACTTGATGGCACAGTGACTGCATTTGATGGCATGGCACAGTGGTGACAATTGATGGGCACAGTAGCTGCGTTTGATGGCATGGCACAGTGGTGACAATTGATGGCACAGTGGTGGCGTTTGATGGCATGGCACAGTGGTGACAATTGATGGCACAGTGGCTGCATTTGGTGGCATGGCACAGTGGTGACAATTGATGGCACAGTTGCTGTGTTGCATGGCACAGTGGTGACAATTGATGGCACAGTGGCTGCATTTGGTGGCATGGCACAGTGGTGACAATTGATGGCACAGTTGCTGTGTTGCATGGCACAGTGGCTGCATTTGATGGCATGGCACAGTGGTGACAATTGATGCCACAGTTGCTGTGTTTGATGGCATGGCACAGTGGTGACACTTGATGGCACAGTGGCTGCATTTGGTGGCATGGCACAGTGGTGACACTTGATGGCACAGTGACTGCATTTGATGGCATGGCACAGTGGTGACAATTGATGGGCACAGTAGCTGCGTTTGATGGCATGGCACAGTGGTGACAATTGATGGCACAGTGGCTGCATTTGTTGGCATGGCACAGTGGTGACAATTGATGGCACAGTTGCTGTGTTGCATGGCACAGTGGTGACAATTGATGGCACAGTGGCTGCATTTGGTGGCATGGCACAGTGGTGACAATTGATGGCACAGTTGCTGTGTTGCATGGCACAGTGGTGACAATTGATGGCACAGTGGCTGCATTTGGTGGCATGGCACAGTGGTGACAATTGATGGCACAGTTGCTGTGTTGCATGGCACAGTGGCTGCTTTTGATGGCATGGCACAGTGGTGACAATTGATGGCACAGTTGCTGTGTTTGATGGCATGGCACAGTGGTGACAATTGATGGCACAGTGGCTGCATTTGGTGGCATGGCACAGTGGTGACACTTGATGGCACAGTGACTGCATTTGATGGCATGGCACAGTGGTGACAATTGATGGGCACAGTAGCTGCGTTTGATGGCATGGCACGGTGGTGACAATTGATGGCACAGTGGTGGCGTTTGATGGCATGGCACAGTGGTGACAATTGATGGCACAGTGGCTGCATTTGGTGGCATGGCACAGTGGTGACAATTGATGGCACAGTTGCTGTGTTGCATGGCACAGTGGTTACAATTGATGGCACAGTGGCTGCATTTGGTGGCATGGCACCGTGGTGACAATTGATGGCACAGTTGCTGTGTTGCATGGCACAGTGGCTGCATTTGATGGCATGGCACAGTGGTGACAATTGATGGCACAGTTGCTGTGTTTGATGGCATGGCACAGTGGTGACAATTGATGGCACAGTGGCTGCATTTGGTGACATGGCACAGTGGTGACAATTGATGGCACAGTTTCTGTGTTTGATGGCATGGCACAGTGGTGACAATTGATGGCACAGTGGCTGCATTTGGTGGCATGGCACAGTGGTGACAATTGATGGCACAGTGGCTGCATTTGGTGGCATGGCACAGTGGTGACAATTGATGGCACATTTTCTGTGTTGCATGGCACAGTGGCTGCATTTGATGGCATGGCACAGTGGTGACAATTGATGGCACAGTTGCTGTGTTTGATGGCATGGCACAGTGGTGACAACTGATGGCACAGTGGCTGCATTTGGTGGCATGACACAGTGGTGACAATTGATGGCACAGTTTCTGTGTTTGATGGCATGGCACAGTGATGACAATTGATGGCACAGTGGCTGCATTTGGTGGCATGGCACAGTGGCTGCATGTGATGGGCACAGTGAAGCTGCAATATATATTTTTTTCGTTTGCGCCCCCCCAAAAATTTTGAGCACCAGCCCCCACTGAACTGTAGCGTCCTGCTCCCAATGAGTGGGCGCTATTTGTGTTCAAATTATAGTTGTCTGAGCAGTAGTTGGCTCAGAAGGATTATGTCTAAATTCATTGTGGCTGTGTCTCAGTTCGGCTGGTTGCATGATTTTCCTCCCAACGATGGGTGTCGTTTTCACCGCTGGTCAGGATTGGAAAGGCAGCAGGCTGAATGTGTTGGGTGCCTTTTTCCCAGAAGCAGCCCAGGGGGTGTGGTGAACCTGCTGTGCATTCTGGGAGAGGGTACTTAAGGGGCAGATACCTTTTTGTGAGGTTTGTCTTCCAATCCTCACCTGAGGGCCCTTCTGGCCTCAGGAATGTGTTGGCAGTCTCCGCCTCGGGGTTACGTTGGCCTGAGGCCTCGCAACTGAGCTGTAAGCCCAGGAGTTACTGGGACCTACTGATCCAGGGATAATCCTGTGTTCCCTTGCCTGATGGAAGGGACCGAGCAATTGAGGACTCAATTGGAGGATGTACCCGAATCAAAGTTACCTGACAGTGCTGCCGGAAAGGCAGAGAGATCCTGGCACTGAGAGCGGTGTTCTTTTACTTCAGAAACTAACCCAGTGAGGGGTTGACCTAGTCTGTGGCAGAGACTATTGAGCAAATCCTAAGTTCACCTTGTCTGTGGCAGAGACTAACGAACAAATTCTACTACCAAGTCTGTGGCAGAGACTTTTCGTTTTGATCAAGCTTCACACTGCTAGGACAGTGATGAGAGTGGGCCTATCCAGTGGTTGGTAAATCCAGCGTGGAGACGGCTGTCCCTCTGGACCTAGGAGAATATCCATGATCTGCAAGTAAGATACCTGAGTCCTCCCCATCCCTCTATCCCTCTGTTGGAAAGTTTGTTCAATAAAACCCTTGAAAGAGACTTTGTGTTGGTGCAGACATTTCTTCTGGATAACTCTTTAAGGAGAACCCCTGAGATGAATGCAAGGAACAGTAAGGTAATGGTAGGCCCAAATATAAACCAGCAGCTCCTTCTGGGGTAGTGTTGCACGTGTTTTTTGCAACTAAAACAGACTGTTCATTTGGGACCTACAGTATATAACAGAGGGAAAAAGGACTGTGCTAGAACGGGGAAGAAATTTGCGATCATCTTTTACTCTTTGACCACATGGAGTTGTGGGCGGAGTCAAGGAAAAGAAAAGCCAGAGTGCTAGAGAGAGCAAGTGGGAGGAGTTCCCGCCTGTTCGCTGCATAAAGACGCCGTATGTGTGTCCAACACCCAGAGACGGAGAACCGCCATGCCTTCAATGCAACCATTGCAGTCTGCTTTTGGGCCCAGGATGGCATTCGATTGAAGCCGCATGGGCGGTTCATGCTCCACACAATCATTGATGTGGAGGAGCTAGGTATGCTGTGTAACAGGTGTAATGGACTGGCTATGCATCTCCGTCCTTTTGTTCGATGTTTGCGATGCAGAGAGTACCTGTTTTCTGTGAAGCAACGCACTATGCCACCATGTGCTTACAAAGTGGACTGGATCACAGGCGATGTGACAGTAGAAGCTGCTGCCTTTGACCAGATTGCCCGGCCCATGCCTACCACATCCGCTACAACAGCCATTCTGAAGGGAGCTGGCACTGTTACCACTGTGAGTGGGTCACCAGCGGACACCGCTACCATTACTACTTCAACTGTATCCACTTTCGCTGCACCCATCTTTGCTAAACATGCCCAAAGTAAGGTGGGATATGTGAACGCCTCCTGCGGCCGCAGGAGGGCCACCCCAGAGACTGCTGGAACCGGACCCCAAGAGAGGTGATATCCCCGGGAAGTCCACATCTGGAACCAGTAAGACCTCTGGGGAAATAGTACCTAGGACTGTACTTACATGTTTGCTGGCAGAAGAGTGGGAGGACTCTGAATTAGACTCTCTGCCGGATACAGGGGATGATGACTTGTTCGAGACCATGTCTCAAGAACTGTTGTGGAGCAACATGAAGGATGTTGCTTCAGTACGTAGCTCTTCAGAATTGTTGGCTATGGATTCCAGGGAGACAACACCTAGAGTAGAAGGCCCAGCTGTTACTAGTGAAATCCTGCCCAAAGTTACCAGTTCCTATGGGTCAGGAAAATTGTCTGTGAACTCCATGGTTCACAAGTCCCCAGTCTCGTGTATACCTCCTGGATATGGAAGTGCTCGATCTTTGCCTAGGCTTGCCCGGTCACAGAGATTGTTAAACAAACGGGTGGCCACTGATTATGGTCTGGAGTTCCCTTACGTTCCTAGGGAAATTATGCAGGAAATTGAAACTCACAGAGAGGAATGGTACCATGATGCTGTGTGGGACTACCTTGAAGTACCTGAACCGTTCCGAAAGATAGGCCATTCTTCCACTATGGATGAATGCTTTAAAGTATGCCTGCTAAACTGGAGCTATGGTTGGCATGTTTATGCTGATAAAGTGGTTATCTGCCAGCCTGGGAAAGATGACTGTGTGTATTTCATCACCACTGTGGACAAGCAGTGGAAATCATTTACTTTGCCTAACCCTTGCTTTTACTGGTGACTATCTAAGGTGACTGTTCCAGTTTGTCACTTTGCAAGAAGAAGATTCTCTGTTTTTTTTTTTTGTTTTCTTCTTCGAAGGACTTGAGGTAACTAGTTAGTTAGTACTAGGGCACTGAAGGCTCCGAGTCAAGATTTTTCCACCAACCTCAATATTAAAAAAACAAGAGACTCTGGTATATTGTTCTTCGACCACTAGATGGCAGAGATTTATTCAGCAGAAACTGGACTCCTCTGCACTTAGCTACATACAATTTTTTTTATTATTGCATTTACCGTATTTATCGGGGTATTGCGCGCCCCGGCGTATAGTGCGCACCCCTAAAGTGGACCCGCATTCCTGTGGAAAAAAGATGTTTGTATTTACAGTTTTGGTGTCTTGCTAGAGCACATATACATTTTTGGTAATTTGTTTCTTTTGTTTATATGTGTTTATATAATTACATATTCATGGGTCTCTTTTTCACATGTGTAGTCTATGTGGCAGGAAGTCTGCAATTAGTACCTGGTGACACCTGTTATAAGTGGGACGATATAAAAACGTATTTGTGTAATGACTAAGCGCACGTTAAGTGTGCGAAACGCGTCTACCCAGCAATCTGATTCCTGTCATTTTGGGATGTCCAAATAAAAAGGATTTTGATCTACAGTGGTGTGCAGCCATTTCTTCTAATTTCATTGTGTGCAGAAGGCGAGCCAAGGTGAGCACCTACTGGATCATTAGGCTTCCTGGTCCCACCTGGAGCGGCAGGTGTGTCTTTTTCCATCGAAAGGTTTAAAGCCCCAAGAGATTGATGTCATAACCATTTAAACCTGCACCCACAAACCCTCTTACCTTATACATGCTGGGTAAATTGGCAGTTTTATTTAACCACTTAAGACCCGGACCAATAGGCAGGTTAAGGACTTTGTCCCTTTTTGCGATTCGGAACTGCGTGGTTTTAACTGACAATTGCGCGGTCGTGCGACGTGGCTCCCAAACAATATTTGCGCAATTTTTTTCGCACAAATAGAGATTTCTTTTGGTGGTATTAGATCACCTCTGCGGTTTTTATTTTTTTGCGCTATAAACAAAAATAGAGCATCAATTTTTTAAAAACATTCAATATTTTTTACTTTTTGCTATAATAAATATCTCAAAAAAAGATTAAAAAAACATTTTTTTCCTCAGTGTAGGCCGATACATATTCTTTTACCTATTTTTGGTAAAAAAAATCGCAATAAGCATTTATTGATTGGTTTGCGCAAAATGTATAGCGTTTACAAAATAGGGGATAGTTTTATGGCATTTTTATTAATATTTTTTTTTTTACTACTAATGGCGGCGATCAGCGATTTTTTTTGTGACTGCGACATTATGGTGGACCCATCGGACGCTGCGAAAAGTGCTATAAAAATGCACTGATTACTGTGAAAATGACAATGCAGTGAAGGAGTTAACCACTAGGGTGCGTTGTTGGGGTTAAGTGTGACCTCATGTGTGTTTCTAACTGTAGGGAGGCGGGGCTGGATGTGTGACATCAGTGATCGTCGTTCCCTATATCAGGGAACAGACGATCACTGACATTGCCACAGTGAAGATCACGGCTCCTGTGATCGATCACGGGACAGCGGCGGCGATCGGGTCCTCAGGTCCCGCGGGCGCAGTCACGGAGTATATAATGTGCGTGTGGCGGTCCTTAAGTGGTTAAATGAAACTCATTGTACAAAAAAAGCTTATGATATCACAACAGTTAAGCGTAAGATGAAAGCATATCAATATTGTTATAGGCAAACAATATTAACCACTTCAATAGGGAACTCATACATCCAATTGTGTGCAAGCTAAAATGCCTTTTTTAATTTTCCTTACTTGTCCCCCTCAGATCTACATCGACTGCACTTTCAAGTGCACTTGCAGTGCTAAGTGGATTTTCCTTTAGTAAATAGCCCCCGTGTCTCTTTCTCAGAGACAACTCTGACATTGACCATTCCTGGCGGTTGTGAAACCTACCTAAGCGCTAGCAAGTTGCTAGGTGACGGGGATGCTGTGCATGGGTACTGCCCTCGAGATGGTGCACAGTACAGAGCTCAGACTCATTCACAAATATTAGCCATCGTTTTTCTAATACATATAATAATATTATTTTTGTTCACAAGCTCTATCTAGTGGCCAACATGCAGTGTAGCATTCTGAAATGCCTTAGGCCCCTTTCACACCAGGGCGTTTTTCGAGCGTTATTACAGCGTTATTCGAGCGTTATTACAGCGTTATTCGAGCGAAGCCTTATCTGCAATCCCAATGTGCTGGTAAAGCACCGCTAAGACCCTAAAGATTTAGGGCGTTTTTGCAGTGCCTCGGTGTAAAAGGGTAAGGCGTTTTTACAGAGATTTTCAATTAATTTCAATGGAGATGGGCGTTTTTGGAGCGTTTTTTTCAGCGCTCAAAAGCTGCTCCAAAGATGCTGCTTGCAGGACTTTTCTCAATGCCCCGCCAGTTCAACGCCTCAGTGTGAAAGGGTAAGGCGTTTTTACAGCGCTTTCAATTCATTTCATAGGAGGGGCGTTTTTGGAGCCTATTTTTCAGTGCTCAAAAGCTGCTCCAAAGATGCTGCTTGCAGGACTCAGTGTGAAAGGGTCAATTGAGATGCATGGAAAGAGTTTTATGAGCGTTTTAAGAGTGCTATTTTTAATGCTAAAACGCTGTAAAACGCTTCAGTGTGAAAGGGGTCTAAATGAGAAAATGTATCACATTTTGACCATTAGATGAAGCTAAAGATTTCAGCAATTGCATGCACCAAAGTGTCTGACATCTAAAAAATACTTTATAAGTAGGGCCCATAGTATTACTGGAAGATGGGAGGGACCAGGATGTGCCCATAGGCATACTGGGGTCCACTGACAACAATGCTGGGGGTTATTACTGCACCCACCGACATCAATGCTGGGAGTTATTATTACTGCCGCTGACACCATTTTGTTTATTGTATTCAACTTCTTCAGTGTGCATTGTGATACACTGCAAAAAATGCAGCAGGGCCATGAGATTATAATCTCATAATTTGTAACGATCTTTCATTGTGCTGATTTTTTGGAAAAAAAAAATTAACTAAAAGTTAGGCTTTAAAGCTGGACTCCCGTTTCTTCATCACCAGATAATTTTTTTGCTATTCGGCAGTGTGCTACTTTAACTGGCAATTGCATGGTCATGCAACACTGTATCCAAATTACATTTATATCATTTTTTCACACAAAAAAAGCCATCTTTTGGTGGTATTTAATCACTACTTTTTATTTTTTGCTATATAGACAAAAAAAAAATACCAAAGATTTTGAAGTTTTTCTTTGTTTCTGTTTTGCAGTAATCTTTCTTGGTTAATTAATAAACAACGTGCCACGCTAAACCATGTTAATATAAATCAATAAAAAAACATGAAAAACAAACTTTGCTTTTTTAATAAACATCCGTGAGAATTTTACACTATGCGAGCCTGGTGCTCTTTTTTTTCATTACTGACGGAGACCCTGACTGACGGAGGACCTGGCGGGGAAACTCGCTGGAATTGACGCGGGGATCAGCCGCTAGCGGTGTGGTATTAACCCCCGCTAGTGGCTGATAAAGGAGCGGTATTGCTGCAGTTTCCCATTGTTTTCAATGGGAAAGAGTGGTGAAGGAGCGGTATACATGCCGCTCCTCTCACCACTCCAAAGATGCTGCTGACAGGAGATTTTTTTCTCTCCCGCCAGCGCATCGACTTCCTGTGAAAGCCCTCGGCTTTCACATTGAGATTGCTTGGTAGGAGTTTTTCAGGCGGTATAGCAGCGCTATTTTTGGAGCTGTACCGCCTGAAAAACTCCTCAATGTGAAAGGGGCCTTAGTCTTCTCTTGATAGAGAGTTACACATCTAAGACCCCTTTCACACTGAGGAGTTTTTCAGGCGGTACAGCGCTAAAAATAGCGCTGCTATACCGCCTGAAAAACTCCTTCACTGCATCCTAATTGTGAAAGCCTGAGGGCTTTCACAATGAGGCAATGCACTGGCAGGAGAGAAAAAAATCTCCTAGTGGCCGATTACCGCGGCAATCTCGGCGGTATAGCGCCGCTATTTTTAGCCGCGCTATACCGCCACCGCGGCTCTTTCTTCAATGTGAAAGGGGCCTTATGGTAAGGAGACATTTTTATTAGTGTTTGCACATGTGGTGTTTTAATCAGAGTTGGGGCACAGAAACTTTGATCAAAATCACCTGGATTCAGCATATGGTTGTGGACTGTTCACCCATAATCTGAGGTATTTAATTAGAGGCATGGCGAGTTTTTTGAAGTTGTAATTTTTTTTGTCACAGTTTTTTGGAAAATTAATTAAAAAAATTCTTAAAATGTTTTACTTACTGTCACCAGTACAGTACAGTGTCATCATTTAACTGGTGTGGCTGTGATCAGGTATACTGACTGGTGACAGTATGTTAAAAACAAATTTGTAAATCATTTTTAATTCAATTTAAAAAAAAACACGTTTTTTTTTCTTTTTTTTATATCCTGCCATCATAGTAGTTCAATGTCACTGTACTACTTGGGGGGTGATCAGGGATTTTTTTTTTACACACCATTATTGCTTATCACAGTGATAACTGGTTAGAAGCAATCGTTTTAGCTGTGGCTTTATTAATATTGTGATCTGTGATTGGCTACAGCTAATTACATGGTACAGGTTGCTGTGATTGGCCCAGGTACCATGTGATATCTTTGCTATTTTTTCTGGAGGAATTTGAGACAAAATAAATATTTTCAAGGTAATGTTTAGGCACAATTTACATTTCTTTATATTCCCTTTGAGTTAGCAAATATTTACTGTTTGAGTTCAGGTTCACTCAGTGACATTGCTATGGTGTGCGGACCACACTGGGTGACACCTGCCAGAGGGGTGCCATGATCCTTGCAGTTTCTCTGGTATTGGCGGTAGAGAGCAGGGGGTAGAGAATAGCTGAAGGTGGGCGGAACACCAAGCAGAGTCTGAACATCTAAACGCTAAAGTAAGATTAAGGGGAGGAGTTGGGCAGAAAATGAGCAAGATATGGGCGGGGGAAAGAAGAGCATAGTAGCATCTCACAGAGCTGAGTGGAGATGAACAGGTAGTGGGTGTGTCTCAGTTGTCACTGACAAAGAGGTGAGTCCAGACGAGGTAAGTCCAGGTGAGTGCAGGTGGCAGATGGCTCCACCGAGACCCAAAATCAGATACCAGAAAATATAGGACACTGGTAGGGGGGAGAGCCACAGGAGGTCACCATCTACTTGTACAGGTAATATACAAACGCTGATTGTGTAATCAGATCCAAATGAAACATAAAATGTTGGACAATGTAAAACCTCCTTAGGGTTGCATGTAATATAAAGTTACTTACACTTACACATATCCATAGTAAAAACAGCATTGCATGGTAAAAACGGAAGGCGGACACCACAAAACATCCATACATGTAAAATGCACGATAACAGAAACATACAGCTTCAGCCTGACCAGTTTCATTGACAAAAGGTAGGACCCGGCAGGACCCAGAAGTAATAGCCAGTGGTGCTTCCAGCAAGTGAAACATTGATCCCCAGGACTCTCAGGATCCAGGTCACAGAGTATAATGGAAGCATCAGTCTCTGATCTTCCCCTGAGCAACACAGAATCAGATATCTCCATCAAACTCTGGCCACACACCACTGTCCCCCTTTACAGCAACCTTGTGATGGTGCTCTCTCTCTCTCAGCTGACGACCCCTTTCCCTTCTTTTGTTGCATCAGCCAATTAACTCCCAAATCAAAATCAGATCCAACCAACATGGCTGCCCCCTGCACTTGAGACACTCCATAGACAAGCATTGCAAAGTAGTCTTCTTAAAGATGGCTGCTGCACTTCTGCATTAAAGGATATTCAGTTTAACCCTGTGCACACTGCAGAAGAATAATACAGTAGCAAGAAAGGAAGAAGTGTCACAGCGGTTCTCTGCTACAGTACAGATTACCTCATATCTATTCCAAAGGAGCCTGGAATTGTATTTTTGTACCACGAAGACCCGTCTCCCAACCATGGACCCATCTATCCTCAGCTATTTGTAAACACCCTATTTCTTTAATAGTTATCTCTGAGCCAGAGGGAAAAACTACCCTTCCTACCTCTCTCCCCTTTGCTCACCCCCCCCCCATCCAACCCCACCCCCCTGTTCCAGTTATCTTATCCCGTTTCCCTTCTTCCTGGGATGCTTTTGTCTTTCTTTTTTTCCCTGACTGGTGCCAGAAATCGAGAGCCTAACATCGCTGAACATCTTTGTAGGATGTCACTCCTGTGGGTATAATGCTACTGTTGTTATGTAGCCCCTATGTGGACAACTGTTTTGCTATCATCTTTCAAAAACCAATACAACTTTTTAAAATAGAACAAAAACTGTTACTGGAACTGCTTTAAAAGTATATGTTGGAGTCTATTCTTTAGTTTGTTAGTCAAGTCCATCTAAATCTGCTAGTGCATCTAACACTTCCCTCTCCCCAGATTGACAGTCCTGTGAGCCCTTAAGAACCATGTTGCATGCTGAGAACCTCAGAAGCATTGTTTGGTGTGCTTAGTCACTAAAGCTTATTAGTACAAAAACTAATTACAGTTCTGTGCAAAAAGTAATCAATATCATTCAGCTGTATCAACTTTCATTACTCTAAGCACACTTGCATAGCATAGCATAGATACTAGATGGTAATGCTGGTACTATGCTGGTGGTGAGAAACATTAATACATACAATGTAAACTGATATACAGAATGATGTGTACAAGTGGTTTACTAAGAAATTATTATGAATTCACATGAATATCAATTTACACCCTTTGAATTAAATCTATGTCGTAATTTTAAACAATACAGCAAACATGTAGTTTGACATGCAGGGCAAAGCATCAGGTTTGCTTTAAAGCTGAACTCCAACTTAAAACGGGGTTCCAACCACAATTAGAATGTTTTAAACGCATGTCCTTTCATCATGCGTTTTTCTAATATAAATCCGGTCACTTAGTATTTTACAATCCGCCGCCGCTCCGCATAGTTATTCAAAAAAGATAGTTTTATAAACTATGTCCACACCGTTGTCATTTTGCTTGTGGGCATTGTGAAGCCCACAAGCACTTACTTCCTGGAAGTCTTGGATGGGGAGTGATAATTGGGCAGCGTACTGCATCCTGGGAAATGATGACACACATTTCCCAGGAGCATTAGAGGGAGATTATGTCGGAATCCTAGGTGATTCCAAAGGCAGATTTCGTGGGACCGCATAGCAACAGGCATTTTCAGTTTTTTTTTTTTAGATCTAATGAGCACAATAATGAAAAAAAAATTGGGATGGTAACTCCACTTTAATAATCAATTTTCAGCAGCACATTCTCACCTCTCTTTTTCTCACACCAGGACTGAAGAAAATACTCAAGGCACGTAGGTGCAGAGAGCAGTGGGCTGCTGATGTGACGTTGTGGGAGCTGGCGAAACAAGGTTTTATGCATACAAACCCCTTTTTTTCTTCTCTTCCTTCTTCAAGGAGTCAGTGGGTGAATGACGGATGCCACTATCGCGTCTCTCTTTCACCTCTCCATAACCTCTACTCCCTTTTTCGTCCTTTTGTGACCTTTTTCGGAACACTTTGTTGATCCATCTGAGGGTTTGCTCATCAGATCCCATGTCTTGAGTTGTCGATTGCCCGGTCTTACAGGTATCTGTGGTTGTAATCATTAGAATGGATATCGCTTTTCCCTGAAGAAGCGAAATTTGCGAAACATGTTGGGAATGTGCAATTTCTGTATGCTTTAAATTGCCATTTTGTTATCTGATGACCACTATAATTCATGACATTGATTGGACCATAGATTTTAAATGCATTTTGTACTAAATAAAATTATTTTGTAATTTTATAAGACACGTTCTTTCTCATCATTACTGCATTACCAATTGCACCGTAATATATCCCATTACTAATCTTAGTAATTAAGGTGAAGAAGTTGTGACACTTAAATTTTCCTTGCACATGATTGGGTATTCAGAGTAAACACAACTTCACCTTATTTATCTAAGCTATGGGAAAATGCACTTTGCAATGTTAACTGTCTTCACTGGTTACGCTAGCCATACACACCAACAGAATATTGTTTAAACATTCATACAGAAATTCAGAAAATAGCCTTGATAGTACTATTGTGGATTCTACAAGTTTCATATAAAAACCCCGAAGAATTATGTTCTATTGCCATATCAGTGTTTTGAATTATATGCTTGACTTCAGGATGCACACGTGCATCACAATAAGTGTGATTTTTCCCAAAACTAAAACCACATTTACTTAAAATTTCATTTGTTCGAAAAATTCCTTCCTTTGCCTTTTTATTTTCCTGTTCCCCAAGGCTGAAAATGATTGTGTGATTTGAACTCATTAGCTATTAGATGATTAAATGAATGTTCTCAAAATAAATTTTTTCCAAACAAAATTTAGGTCAGTTTTAACCTCCCTGGCGGTATGATTCTTTCTGGTTTTAGGTGCTGAAAGCGGTACCATTATTTGCAAGGAAATTTGGCGTTTTATACTGTAGGCCTGTAATTCTTAGGAAAAACTCACTTAAATCTGACCAAACAAGAGTCTAGTAGGCATCCCTGGTATGAAATTAAAAAAAAATATATAAATTATAATATAATAAATAATTATAACAAATAATAATAATATAATTATAATAAAAATTATTCAATAATGTAATCTACTCAAAATCACTGAAATTTGCTCAGTTGCAGAATTGTCGCTGTCATGACTTTTTTTTATGACAAATTTCCCCACAATTCTGCAAGTGATTATAATTTATCATCGCTGTTTTCTAGCTGCTCTAAAACCATTTTTGACATAAAGGGACACTTTTGGTTGCTATGGACAATCTACAGTTTGCAGGCAGAAAGAACAGTTTTTATTATATAAAAGAACATGTAGGACACTGGGCAGACCACTAGAGACAAAGGGGTCTGTATTTTTTACATACAGTACTGTAATCTATAAGATTACAGTATACTGTATGTAATGTGTTTGTTTACTTTTTTTAATTTGGCGCCGATCTCCGCCCCCGTGCGTCGTAACGTCGCAGGGAACGGAGCTCGGCGGCACACAGACACTGTGTGAATCGAGCGAGGACGCTGCTTGCTTACACAGCGGGGATGCATCGCTGGATCCAGGGACAAGGTAAGTAAACCATGCCTGTGGATACTGCGAGGCGAGCCCAAGTCTGACTCGGGGTTACCGATCGCAGCACAAAAATGTAACCCCGAGTCAGACTCGGGAATACCGCCAGGGGGGTTAATCAACGCCAATGTGTTCTTGCCACAAATTAATCAAATCTGTTCTAATTTGTCAAACAACAAGCCAAATGGCTACAAAACAACATAGAAACAACAAACAAAACAACATACAAAACAACGTACTGTAGCAAGGTGTCACTTTACAACGTAGCCAATAGACTACAGTTTGTGATTAACCACTTCAGGCCCGTGCTACTGTCGGATGACGGCAACAGCGCGGGCCTGAATATCCAACATGCCGTCATTTGACGGCATGTCATTCAGGCGTTCCCAGCGAGCGCTGTAGAGCACGCTGCGGGGAAGCCCTGTGTTGTCCGTGTCCCTTGGACACGGCCAATCACAGATCGCGGCAAACGGCCAATCAGAGTGGCCATTTGCGATGCGATCTGTGGGCGAATGAGAGATGATCTCTCATAGATCATCTCTCATTGCCGTTTTACACAGAGACAGCGTCCTGTCTCTGGAGGGGAGGAGCCCGATCTGTGTTCCTTCCTACATAGGGACACAGATCGGTCACCCCCCCTCCCCCCACAGTTAGAACACACCTAGCATACACATTTAACCCCTTCCTCATCCCCTAGTGTTAACCCCTTCAATGCCAGTCACATTTATACTGTAATTAGTGCATACATCAGGGGACCTCTGGGGACCCTGATGTAACGGGGGCTCTTTGGGGACCCTGATGTATGGGGGAGCTCTCTGGGGATCCTGATGTACGGGGGAGCTATCTGGGGACCCTGATGTAAGTAGGGAGGCTCTCTGAGGATCCTAATGTAAGGGGGATCCACACTCAGATCTGTAACGATATTTTATATATACATATATATATATACTGTATATACACTCACACATGTATATTATATACATATGTATGCCTGCCCAAGTGTATACATTTCTTTACTTCTCTGCTATGGGCTCTAGCCCGAGATCTTTTGTAGACCTAGCAACGCCCCTAGTGGGGGCCCTATATGGTTTCTTGCACCAGGGCCCTGAAGATTCTAGTTATGCCTCTGGATTAGAAGGCCCATCAGGTTTTTTCTGCTGACCATGTCCCTGGAAAATGTACCCTCTCCATATGTCTAGAATGGAAAATAGAAGAGGAATAGAAGGAAAATCTTCCGATGGGGACAGGGATTCCCTTTCATTTCTTGATGTGGTCATTGTACAATAAGTAAAGGAAAAAAAAGTTTTTTTTTTTTTTTTTTTTTTTCACAATCAAATTTTATTGGAATAACAACAGTACAGGCAAATTATAATATACAGTAAGAATTTTTGAACATATCGAAAACCAGAACAGAAATAACAACAAGGTATAGGTGATATATTGAACAAACAGTGGTTCTGGGTATAATCTGACATTTAGTATTGGCTAGTTTTATATCATGTAAGTAGGCACTGGTTGAAAGGGGGGGGGGTTGGTTGGGGAGGAATAAGTAGGGATGGGAGGGGGGAAGGAGTAGGGAGGGGGGGGGAAGGAGTAGGGAGGGGGGGGAAGAAACAGAGGGGGTATCTAGAAGCCTCACACAAAGTAGGTGGGTGGGATTCTCGGTAGTTAAAATAGAGTAAAATTTTTCTTTATCAAAGATGTGGAATATAAAAGTCCACGGTTAGAGCGTGGTATGTTAACACACTGGGGGGAGGTGTATAAGTACATAATTTCTCAGATAACGTGAACTTTAAAGGGATTTGATCTAGTTTAACTCATTAGCAGTAGGTAGTCGTTGGAGTATTTAAATATTATCCAGGGTTGCCAGGTATCATGGAAGTTCGTTGGGCACTCCTTTCTCATGGCTATCAGTTCTTCCATCTTGTATATATACTGAACTCTGTCTAGCCACTCTCTAAGGGATGGACTCCTGCTTGATTTCCAGTATAGGGGGATTAAAGTTTTCGCTGCCGTTAATAAGTGTCTGGTGAGTGACTTTTTATAGTTGCTAATTGATAGGTGGTTTACATGAAGGAGACATGCAGCAGCATCTAGTGTTATGTTTGTATCCGTGATCATTTTGGTCCAGTGTATAACTTGGGACCAGTAGTCAGTAATTGGGGGGCAGAACCACCAGATATGTGCTAGAGAGCCCGTATCTCTATTACAACGCCAGCAGATGTCTGAGGCAGAAGGGGACCACTTCTTTATTTGCATAGGAGTTACATACCAGTGTGTGAGAAGTTTGTATGATACTTCCTGGAACCGTGTACTTAAAGAGCATTTGTGCGCGAACACATTGGCTTTCAGCCATTGGTCATCGGTTAGTTGAATGTGAAGTTCTTTCTCCCAAAGAGTTTTATGTCTGGTTTGTGGTTGTTTGTTGGATGGGTAAAGCCAAGAATAGGCTAATGAAGTTGTTTTAAGAGTCGGGGAACCTGCTAGGCAAATTTTCTCAAGTTGGGTAGGGGTCTTACAGTATTCCGATTTGTGTTTACTGTTTAATAGGAAGTTTTGTGTTTGGAGATAGAACCAGAATCCGGGGAATGTTTCACCCAGTTCTGATTTTAACGTGTGGAGAGTTTTGATTTTATTTCCTGAGAAGCAGTGCATGGCTAAAAGTTTTGGTGTGGCCAGGGGGGAGTCAGGGAGTTTTATGCCCAAGCCAGGTGGGAAATCCGGGTTATCTGTAATTGGGGTTAGCGGGCCTGGTATCGAGGCTATGCCATAGGACAAGACTGCTCCATGCCAAACTGCTAATGTAGCGGCTACAAGTGGATGTGGTATTTCAGTAATCCGTTTTGATCTTGTGGACCAAGGCAAAAAGGTGATAGAATTTGTGTGGCTGGCCGTTTCCAGATCAACCCAGTCTTTGGTAGATATGTGACAGTGCCAGTCTATGATTCTCGTGATGTGGGCGGCCACATAGTATTTTCTGAAGTCAGGGAGACCTATACCCCCCTAAGTTTAGGGAGGGTAAGGTGCGAGAAGCTGAGTCTCGATTTCTTGCCTGCCCATAAAAACTTCAATTGTAAGCTTCGGAGCTTAGTAAAAAAGGAGGAATGTATTTTAATTGGCAGGGCATTAAAATAGTAGAGCAGTCTCGGTAAGACCGTCATTTTTAGTATTGATGCCCTCCCAAACCACGAGAACCACTTGGGGGACCACCTCTGTAGGTCTTTGGTAATAGATTGTAGGAGCGGTGTGAAATTAGCTGCGAATATACTGTCAATCGTCGGTGTCAGTCTGATTCCCAAATACTTAAGATTCTTTTGTTCCCATTTGAAATTGAGATTACTTTTCAAGAGTTCGTATTCAGTGGGTTTAAGGGATAGGTTGAGGGCTTCTGACTTGCTGTTATTAATTTTAAAATTGGAAATGTAACTAAAGGAAGCAAAGATTTTAACTAGATTGGGTACGGAAATGTGGGGCCTAGAAATAAAAAAGAGTAGGTCGTCTGCATAGGCGGCAACTTTAAATTCTCTGTTTTGTATAGGAAAGCCTCTTATATCATTTGAGTTGTTTATTGATCTAATCAGGGGTTCCAGGGACAGGATAAACAAAAGTGGGGAAAGTGGGCATCCCTGACGGGTGCCATTCGTAATTTTAACTGGGTCCGAGAGAGTATTGTTTACTTTGACTAGGGCGTGGGGGTTGGTATATAGAGCACCTATCCAGCCTAGCATATTTTCCCCTAGACCTATATGTGAGCATGTAGCCATTATATAGTCCCAGGATACTCTGTCAAAGGCCTTCTCCGCATCAGTTGACAGGAGAAGGCCCTCGATTTTCATTTGTTTGGCATAGTGGATCAAGCTCAAGGCTTTAGCAATGTTGTCCCTTGCCTCGCGTCCCGGCATAAATCCCACTTGTTCTGGGCTAATCACTTGTGTAAGGAGTGGTTTTAGTCTATTGGCTAGGATCTTGGCTAGGAGTTTTATATCAGTGTTTAGTAGTGAGATTGGCCTGTAATTGGCACACTCAGTAGGATCTTTTTCGGGCTTAGGGATAACGGCAATGTGCGCCATAAGTAATGTTCTGGAGTTATGTTCATTTTTGGCCAAAAAATTTAGAGCTTTGAGCAAGGGGGGGGAAAGTATGTGTGAATAGGTCTTATAATACTGCGAGGTATATCCATCAGGGCCGGGACTTTTACTTGCTTTCAATGATTTTATTGCTTCCTGTAATTCAGTTAATGAAATTGGGTTTTCTAGGAGTGCCGCATCTTCTGATTGGAGAGGGGGGAGATTACTGTTACGTAAGAATTCCTGGATGGTGACAGCTCTTGGGGCTGTGGTATGTGTCGGTTTGTGTTGTGGAGGCAAGTTATATAGCTGTGAGTAAAATTCACGGAAAAGTTTTGCAATTTGTTCTGGGTCATGTTCTAGGGAACCCTGCTTGTTTCTGATGGCTAAAACTCGGTTCGACACTGAGGCATCTTTGAGTGCCTTGGCTAGATATCTCCCACTCTTATCACCGTGCTCATAGAAAATGTGTCTTTTAAAAAATAATGATTTCTGTGTTTGTAGGTGGAGTATTTGGGATAAGGCCTTCCGTTTTTCGGCGAGTTCCGCTTCTACCTGGACTGAGAGTTTTTTTTTATGTTGTTGCTCTAATTGGGCTATCTTATTGGACAGTGTTAGTATTTCCTTATCTCTCTCTCTCTTTCTAGTAGCTCCCCATCTGATCAGTTTACCTCTAATGACCGTCTTGTGTGCTTCCCAATTGTTCAGTGGGTTCGTGTCTGAGTCCTTGTTGTCAATGAAAAAGGTCGTGATGGACTCATGGATGTCATCAAGAATTGTCTGATCAGTCAGAAGGGCAGCGTTCAGTCTCCAGTTGAAACCTTTAGTTTTGGGGGGTCCATTCTTAAGGGTTACGGCTACTGGGGCGTGATCTGAGAGTGAAATGATCCCAATTTCGGCTCTGGCCAGTGTGGGAAGGTCACGTTGGGACATAAAAATCAAGTCAAGTCGGGAGTACCGCTTGTATGGGGCGGAGTAGAAGGAGAAGTCCTTCTCTGAGGGATGAGTGGACCTCCACGTGTCAACTAAAGATAGAGAGTGAAGCAAGGCTTTTATTTTCTTTAGGATTTTGTAGGTGACATAAGTGTGGCCAGTCGAGGTGTCCTGTAGGGGTGAAAGGGGTACATTGAAGTCGCCTCCCATTAGAATACATCCCTCGGCGAACCTTTCTAGTTCGTTTATGATTTTCCTGCAGAAAGTCACATGATTTCTGTTGGGAAAGTACACGTTAGCGAGGGTGATAGGAGTGCCTTCCCAAGTACCTTTAAGGAAAATGTACCTGCCATCCTGATCTAAAAGGCTTTGTTTAAGCTCGAACGGGGCGTGTTTGTTAATTAGTATTGATACTCCTTTTGTTTTGGCGTTGGGATTAGTAGCATGGTGTACTCTTGTGTAGAGATTGTCTGTTATTTTAGGGACGTTCTGACCCTTGAAGTGGGTTTCTTGTATGAAGACCAAAAGAGGTTTTGTTTTTCTTAATTCTCTGAGGAATTTGGAACGCTTCTCGGGGATATTGAGCCCGTTTATGTTATGCGAAACCAGTGTGGGGGATTTGCCCAGAAATGAATACGCCATCTGCGATCTTGGAGGGGGGGGATCGAAATGTCAGTTTGCACAAGGGTGTGCACGAGCGGGGGGGGGGTGGGATGCGGGGAGGGGGGGTAAAAAAAAAGTTTTGACTTCAGTTCTACTTTAAGCCACATAAGCTCAAGCAGAGGAGAAAACACATTTGTTGGGTGCCCCAAAATTAAAAGTAACATCTCTTTGAATATTATGTGCTTTATTTTTGTTGTGTTAACTAAACTGGCACACATACAAAGTGGTATAGTATGAATTAGCAGATAGTGGGGTTAGGCTGTCAGGTAATAACACTATGGGCCAGATTCAGCAAGACTTGCGCTGGAGTATATCGATATGCGCCGCGTAACTGTAAAGATGCGCCGTAGTATTTATGTGGCCGTACCCACCAACCTAGATGCGCCAGAAAACGGGCCATTTCCGATCGGCTTAAGTTTCCCTCGCCAGAGTATCGTTAGCGCATATTTTCGCTTGTCGCATCTGTCGCGCCTATTGATTTGCCTTGCAAAAATGCAAATGAGGGAGATTTCCCGATTCACAAATGGATTAGCACCATACGCTGGCTACATACGCCGCGCGTATCTCGTCCGTCCGTCGCAAAGTTATTTCTACAAATAGCTGCTTTATCTTTAATCCAGACGGCCTCAGGTCAGCAGGAGAGCAGCTACAGCAGCAGCGTTACCGACCAAAATAGCAAGCTGAACAACCACACTTGCAAGGACAACACCTCTGTGTGCCAACATGCCAGGGGCAGTCGCGGTCCTAGCACTAGTACTGGGTCCCCCGGTACGGAGGAGGCGGGCACGTGAGAGGATATACCGCATGCGCATGAGCCTCTTTGGCATGGGGGATGAGGAGGTGTATCGCCTCTTCAGATTCAGCCCTGATGCAATCCTTGAATTAACCACAACTCTGCAGGATAACATCACCAGCAAGACACACCGCTCACAAGCAGTGCAGCCACTGGTGAAGGTACTGGCAACACTTCATTTCCTTGCAAGTGGATCATTCCAGCGTACAAGTGGAGTGGTGGCTGGGATGTCACAGTCCACCATGAGCAGATGTGTGCACCAGGTTGTCCCCGCAATCCTCAGACGCATGTCCAACCAGTTCATCAGACCCACCACTGAGGACCTGCAGCTGAAGACAATGACAGATTTCTACAGCATTGCCAGATTCCCACGCACAGTGGGGGGCATTGATTGCACACATGTGGCCCTACAGCCCCCCAGTGCCACAGAGCACATATACCGCAATCGGAAGCATTGGCATTCCATCAACGTACAGGTGATAGCCGATGCCCAACGCCTCATATGGCACGTCCGTGCCAAACACACCGGATCCAGCCATGACAGCTTCATATACAATCAGAGTCCCATCCCAGCAGAATTCGAACAGAACATGTATGGGGACAGCTGGCTGGTTGGTGAGTGACATGGGTGGCAGGCATGACTATCCCCTCCCATGATGCACACATCACAAGGGGCACATGCATGACTAACATCCTCCTGTCTTTTCCCATCCAGGTGACTCTGCATATGCACTGGGACCCCATCTAATGACTCCTTTCCGGAACCTCAAAACCAGAGGAGAGAGAAGATACAATGAAGCACATATCAAAACTCGTGCAGTGGTGGAGCAAACATTTGGGCTCCTGAAGTCCCGTTTCCGATGCCTGGATAAGTCCGGGGGGACCCTATTGTATTCCCCTACCTTCGTGTGTCAGATCATCGGTGCATGTTGCATTCTGCACAACTTTGCCATGAGAAAAGGCCTGCAGATTGACATACGTGATGACCTGACCCCCGACCCACACAGTCCCCACCTGCCAGAGGCTACAGAGTCTGCTGATGGAAGAGCAGTCAGGAGGGTCCTCGCCGTAGGCATCTTTGGACACTAAACCAAAACATTAATCACACAGACAATGCACGCATGCACACCACTGATGTCCCTAGATCACACACACCACATCCACATCACATTGGATTAGCCCAAGTCCAGCATGTAGGACTTGGGAGCAGCAACGCCAGTGTCAAGGCCCCAATGATGTCACTGTCCATTCATACACCATTCACACGTCATTCACACAGCCGTGGGGATAACTTCTCCACCACGGCCGAGGGTGACACCCCTTACTGGCAGGAGTGGCACCCCCTCACATTCACACACCATTGACACTGTCCCCTGCACTCCTGACCGTGTGCAGTTAAAAAAAAAAAATCTCATAACCTGAGCACTAAACAAAAATTATAAAATACTCATAACCTGAGCAATAAACCAAAAAAAAAAAAAACCTCATCTGGGCTGACGGGGGCTCCTTCTTGTGGGCACTCTCGGGCTCCTCAGCCGCCTGGATGGAGTGGGTGGGGGTGGGGGGGCATCTGGAGGAGGCTGATCCCCGGGTGGGCCACTCCTGGCAGCTGTTGGCTGCATGCCCTCCAAGGCCACGGCAATCCGGCTCAGAAAGTGATTAGTCTGGGCCTGCATCCTCAGCTGGCGGGTGACATGATGCCGCTGGTCACGCTGCCTCTGCCTCCCCTCTTCCCGGATGGCAGCTGTGTTGGCGTGGACGGCTGCAGTGAGGTGTTTAACATCAGCCTTCACCTCCCCCAGGTGCAGGTGCCCAGCAATCTCCCCCATCTGCTGGGTCTGCCTGGCGTGGTCCATCGCCACCTGGTCCTGGACCAGATCAGACACCCCCCTGGTCTTCCGGGTTGCCTTCCTGGGGCCAGGAGATGGTTGTCCCCGTGGGGATGGAGTCGCCCTTGAGGGGCTTCCGAGGATGGGGGAGGGCATTACAGAGGGCCCTGCAGAAGGGGAGGACTCCTCCAAAAACAAAATAAAGTCCTGCTCAGGAATAACAGGCTGCTCCTCAACCACCTCAGCAGGTGAGGTGTGGGCACTCTCCTCCACCTCGGTCTCTTCAACACCCAGGGGCTCGGCCTCAGGATCTTGTTGGGGGGTTGGGGAGGACTGGCCGCCGACAGATGATGGCCCAGCTCTGTCATCTGTGGATGACACAAAGCAGACACATGTTGGTGGTCCCACACACTTGGCACATGTACCCTCCCCCCCACATGCAACACACCAAATAGGGGATAAAAAACACTTACCTGTCCTGGAGCCTTCCTCCATAGAATCATAGCCTGATACCCCCTCCAACTGCTCCCTCTCCAGGCAGCGGGCAACCACCTCCTCCTCCGTGGTCAGGCTGACCGCACATGGGGGTCCACCCCCCGTGCCCCTCTCATGCCTGCTGATGGTGGCCACCTTGCCACGGACCTTGCGCCACAGGTCATTTTTTTTTTTTTTTTAATATCGCCAGCAGTCCGGGTGGAGTACCCCAAAACATTCACCCTGCCAGCAATGGTCTCCAGGATGGCTTGCTTCCTATCCTGGCTGGTCTTCCGACTTTTTTTGCCGTGGAGGAAGTCATTATAAGTCTCCATAGCGGATATTATAACTGAGACCTCCTGGGAATTGTAATTTAGGTTCCTCCTCTCTTTGGGGGGGACGGGAGCAGCCATCACAGTGCAAAAGTAACTTCCCTGGGGTGGGGGGGAAACGGAAATACTTTTGCGCCGGAATGGCGCTTCCGCTAGCGCTTTTAAACGCTCAACGGAACACATTGCGCTGACGTTTACCGCGAAGTGGTGCCGACGGAAGTTGTGAGCATGCGCACAGGGGGCCGAGTGAAGCCTCACTCACTGCGCATGCTCCGTGGATGATGCGCTGAACGTAAGCCTCTGCGCTGGGCTCCGCCCATCATTTACATATGATCACACCCACTTCCACTTGGGTCGGGTTACACCAGCGCATTTCCGTTACTCCGGCGCAAAGTAACGGACAGGCGCTTGGTGAATACTGTACTTCACTCGCTAGTTTGCGTCAGCGCAAAGTATATGCGCTGCGATATGCTGGCGAAAATATGCGCGCATCTACCTGAATCTGGCCCTATAGCTTTTTGACCCACCATCTATTTTGAATATGCAGTAATTTTTTTTACAATTTGGTAATCTTCTGTGAGGGTTAGAATCTCTGCCAGGGTTCTACTGCTGTCTGCGACCCACACTTTGTGTTCTTTTTACACCAGCTGGTTTTGATTGACTCGAAGTTGGGATTTTAAAGATAGGTTTAAATAATACATACGTACATGAAAACAGCATCAGCACACCTAAAACGAATAGGTGTTCACGCTAACCTGAGTTAAACTAACACGTTATTACATTTTGTAGACTAGCCAGAGCCAGCGGGCTGATAAAAAAAAGCAAAAGTATTTTCATGATCGAAGTGGATGGACGAATCATCCCTGCTGTGCTATTGCATTCTGACAATAGGTACTTCTCCATTGTCGGAATTTACTAATCAGAAAAACGTATTTCCAAATCATAGGAAGCAAACAATGTGTTCTACATACTAAACAGATTTGGTCACAGCTAAATTGCAGAGGTATTAGATATTGCCACAGAGCACATTATTTATGGTAATCCTATTGTAATAATACACTTATAAACAGGATTGCACAGGTGTAGGAAACCCATATTCCTTACACACAGTGAGGTAGAAATACTCAGTAAGGATAAGGTAACTTAAGCTCTATGTATAATTTCTATCTATCTATCTATCCTATCTATCTATCTATCTATCTATCTATCTATCTATCTATCTATCTATCTATCTATCTATCTATCTATCTATCTATCTATCTATCTATCTATCTATCTATCTATCTATCTATCTATCTATCTATCTATCTATCTATCTATCTATCTATCTATCTATCTATTTGTTATTTGCATACCTCCTACTCTATTTAACAGTTATCTTTTTACCTTTTTTTAAAGGCTACCAAATGTCTTCATGTGCAGTGGTCAAAATGACTCCATTGCCTAGGTTATTGAAATATAAAGGAGTTGGACAGCTATTCACAGTCCAAATTCTTCTTGCTGGATCTGTGTTTTGTGGAAACGTTTTAATCTGGCCAACAGAAGGGAGCCATTGGTTTAGTGAAAGGCTGACAGAAGGTCAGCCTGGGTTTGTAGGAGGAGTCGGGAGGTATTTAAACCCGCCCTCCATCCTCCTTCTGGGCGTCGGTTTTCTTGTGTGTGGGGTTTCTGGGTATTGCACATCACTTCCTGTTTCTGTCCAGAGCAATGGAGGCAGCTGCTGCAGGTGTCCATTGTGCTCTCCTCAGGATTCCGAGCGGACCGGACTGGTTGTACCCCATCCTCCTCTGTCAGCTGAGCACCGCTCACCCCAACCGCCCCCCCGCTTCTCCCGATGCTTGCAGGGGGGGGGGGTGCAGGTTTGTAGTTGTGGCAGGCACCATTGGGGGGGCTGTCAGCCAGGCCCTTGTCAGCATCATAGGGGCCGCCTGCTTCTCCCTCCCACTCAGACTCACACTGTGGGGGGGTCCCTCCACCACTCCCATTTTCTCCCTCCTGCTCCTCCGGGAATACTCGGTGAATACGATCCAGGGGAGCCAGCCGTCCTCCCTCTCACTCCTCCTGGCACCCACGTCCACGTGGTACAGGGCTCCATGGAGACCGCCCGCCTGTTCCTCCCGCCCCCCGTTTGCTCCAATGACGTCACCCGCTCCATGGCTCCTCAAGCTAGTCTTGTACCTCACATGGGGGGATGTTGGTTGGGTCAGGTGCGGTAGTTTGGTGGGCTCAGTCAGCATCGGAGGTTGCATCCCGGTGCAGGGGGGGGGGTCGGGTGTGTGGGCATGTGCTTTCCCTGTCCGCACTCTGCTTCCTCCTAGCTGCTCTTTACTTCGGAGCATGCGCATTTTAACTTTGGACAATAGTCCGATGGTTTGCTGTACACACGATCGGATTTTGCACCATCGGACTTTTGTTGCCTGAAAGTTGGTCCGTTCGCAGACCAAACTTTTTGTCCGATGAAAGCCAAAAAAGTTGGTCCGATGGAACGTACACACGGTCGGACAAATGAGAAAAGTGTCGGATTTTGATGTTGGTTGGGCAAAAGTCCGACCGTGTGTACGGGGCTTTAGACTGACTATGGCTGAACACCTGCCAAAGCATTTTATATGTGTTTTTTTTTTTTTTTTTTATAATTTTATAATAATACTCTTGCGGCTCTAGAAAAACAATTCAATGCAACCTGATTAACCACTTCGATACCGCGTCACGTCCAAAGACGTGAACAGCGCAAACCTGAGGCGCCGGGTTGACGTCTTTGGACGTGACTGCCTTTCCCCGCTCCCTGCGCGTCCCCGCGAGCGCGCATCGGCAAAAAACTGTGTTGGCCGTGTCCCTTGGACACAGCCAATCACAGATCGTGCTGAATGGCCAATCGCAGAGGCCATTCAGCACTCGATCCCGCTGTCCAATGAGAGATGATCTCAATTGTAAACAAATGAGATCATCTCTCATCGCCGGCTTTCTCTCCTCACACACAGCGTGTGAGGAGAGAAAGAGTGACAGCAGTGACAGTGAGTTGAAAAAAAAAAGTTAAAGTTAAAAACAGCGCCAGTGTCTCTGCCAGTGCCACCTGCCAGTGCAAACAGCCTGTGCCACCTGCCAGTGCAAACAGCCTGTGCCACCTGCCAGTGCAAACAGCCTGTGCCACCTGCCCCCAGTGCCATCTGCCCCTGCCATCAGTGCCACCTGCCCCTGCCATCAGTGTCACCTGCCCCTGCCATCTGCCGTAAGTGCCATCTGCCATCAGTGCAATCTGCCATCAGTGTCACCTGCCAGTGCAATCTACCATCAGTGCCACCTGCCAGTGCAATCTACCATCAGTGCCACCTGCCAGTGCCACCTGCCAGTGCCATCTGCCTGTGCCACCTGCCATCAGTGCTATCTGCCCGTGCCACCTGCCCGTGCCATCTGCCATCAGTGCCATCTGTCATCGTGCTATCTGCCCGTGCCATCTGCCCGTGCCATCGGTGCCATCTGCCATCCGTGCCATCTGCCCGTGCCAGCTGCCATTAGTGCTACCTGCAATTAGTGTAATCTGCCATCAGTGTCACCTGCCAGTGCAATCTCCCATCAGTGCCACCTGCCAGTGCAATCTACCATCAGTGCCACCTGCCAGTGCCACCTGCCTGTGCCATCTGCCTGTGCCACCTGCCATCAGTGCCATCTGCCCGTGCCATCTGCCATCAGTACCATCTGTCATCAGTGCTATCTGCCCGTGCCATCTGCCATCCGTGCCATCTGTGCTACCTGCCATTAGTGCTACCTGCCATTAGTGCTACCTGCCATCAGTGCCATCTGTGCCATCTACCAACAGTCCGTGCCATTTGCCGTCAGTGCCACCTGTCAGTGTCATCAGTGCCAACAATGGCTAAAAGATCCTTTTCACTTGAGGAGGCATATGAAATTATGGCGGCTGACGAGAGCAACGGGGAGCTCTGCGATTCAGATTCCACTGAAAATTCCGACAATGAATCTGACGTCACCTATGAGCCGATAGTCAGCAGTGGAGAAGAGACATCCTCGGAGGAGGAGGAGGAAGAAGAAGAAGAGGAGGAAGAGGAAGAAGAAGAAGAAGAGGAGGAGGGTCCACCCGCCAGAAGAAGGCGTATTGCTAAGGAGGCAGTGCCATCCACCAGCACCGCTGTGCCATCCACCAGTACCGCAATACCTCAGCAAGCAAGGTCACACACCAGTGGGGTGTCACCTCAGTCCCAAAGGGTTAGGTCCCATGCCAGCCTTCCCTATTCCCTTCAGAACTCCCTGTGGCTTCCTTCTAATTCAGGAGAAGCCAACATTCCCCCTTTCACTGCCCAGCCAGGAGTCCAGGTGGACACAGAAAATTTTGCCCCGATTAACCTTTTTTAATTTAATTTTCACCGACAACATGCTTGCCTCAATTGTTACCCAGTGCAATCTTTATGCAGAACAATTTATTTCCAGTAACCCCACATCCCATTATGCCCGTCCCTTCGAGTGGAGAGCCCTAACAGTGGAAGAGTTTAAAATTTTTTTGGGCCTCATATTCTGTATGGGACTAAACCACAAAAAACCAGCTACGTGCCTATTGGTCAAACCGCCCCATCTACCACATGCCCATCTTTTCCTCCTCAAAAATGCCCAGGACCAGATATCAATTGATAATGAGATTCCTACACGACAATACCCAGTGCCCTCCCTGAAATGACCCAAGTTTTGATAAACTTTATAAAATTCGGCCACTACTTAATTATTTTCCGAAATTTTCCCCCAGTTGTTTACCCCGACCAACAAATATGTGTAGACGAATCCTTAGCAAATTTTCTGGCAGGCTGGGCATAAAACAATTCATTCCCAGTAAAAGGGCCCGCTATGGGGTGAAGCTCTATAAATTATGTGACCGAGCCACAGGTTATACGTATGCCTTCAACGTATACGAAGGAAAGGACAGCCAGCTACACCCCCCTAATTGTCCAGACTACATAGGAACCAGCGGGAAAATTGTTTGGCAACTCCTGAACCCACTCCTGGAGAAAGGATACAACTTGTATGTGGACAATTTCTACACAAGTTTGCCCCTGTTCCGAAACCTTTTCCAAAAAAATACCCCAGCATGCGGCACCCTGCGATCGAACCGGAAGGGCTTTCCTCAAAGTCTTGTCATCAAAAAATTAGAGAAAGGGGAGACGGCGAGTTTACGTACAGAGGAAGTTCTGGCTGTGAAATGGAGGGACAAAAGGGATGTGTACGTGCTTTCTACCATCCACAACAACACATTCGTTGAGACCAGAACAAGGAATGGGCTAATCCAGAAACGGAAATGCATTTATGACTGCAATAAGTTCATGGGGGGTGTCGATTTGAACGACCAGATGCTGGAACCCTACCTTTCTACAAGAAGATCATACCAGTGGTATAAAAAAGTTTCAATTTATTTGTTCAATTTGGCCGCGCAACAATACCTATGTAATATATCGGAAATCCACTCCAAGACCCAAACCCTACCTTTTCTACCTGGAGGAAATCACCACTGCCCTTTTATACCCCAGCAACCCACCAGCATACATTCAGATACATTCGATCCGATGTGGTTAGCCGACTCAACGAGCGCCACTTTCCAGATAAACTCCCTCCCAGACCAACAGGCCATAAATGCCAAAAAAGATGCAAGGTGTGCTCCAAAGCAGGATTGAGAAGAGACACCATTTATTATTGTCCTAAATGCCCTTCCCAACCAGCCCTCTGCGTAGTTGGTTGTTTCGCCCGTTACCATAC
This sequence comes from Rana kukunoris, assembly GCA_029574335.1. Classification (NCBI taxonomy): domain Eukaryota; kingdom Metazoa; phylum Chordata; class Amphibia; order Anura; family Ranidae; genus Rana; species Rana kukunoris. The sequence goes on from CM056049.1 coordinate 467,059,680, forward strand.
CTCACTAAATTATTAGTCACTTTCTGCCATTTACCTTCACACCCCTTATACCTCTGCTTATGACCTCTGCTTATGACCCCGGCTTGTTATTTGACCACGATTCTGCCTACCGATTCTGTTTATACCTCTGCCTGATCTGGAACTGACCCTGGACTGTTATTAAAGGCTTTTGCCTACCATGCTGTTTATACCTCTGCCTATCTGGAACTGACCCTGGACTGTTATTTGCCTATTATGCCTACCGATTCTGTTTATACCTCTGCCTGATCTGGAACTGACCCTGGACTGTTTGACCATTCTTTTTGCCTGCCTCTTGGACTGATCTTTTACCCTGCCAGTGGACTAGTGGGATTCATAGCACAGGGGTCTCACATATGTGAGGGGCTCCAGAATTAGTTTTTCTGGATGAAGAAAACAATTGTTTTTGTTTTCTCATTCTAGATTAGGGTCTGGTTGCCCGGAGGCTTCAAAGAGATTTGGGTGGGAGAAGCCTCCACCCCTGTCCCCATTCTGTCCTGAACGAGGCCCTACTTCTGCCTGTAGGACCTATGCCATCATGCCTCTGCCTGTTGCATGAACTGACCACCTGCACTAACCCTGACGGGACAGTATCCCTGCCTGGACAATTGTGTATGCCGTTGCTGACCAAGTCCCTGCCTGCTGCCTGGACCAGTGCTATCCTGTGTTGTAGAACTGCGCTACTATTACCAGAGGTAATCTTTTGTTTACGCTTTGCTCAGCATAATGTATTTTGGGGTGTAACTCTTGGTATGTGCATGCTATGTGTCTCTGGAACACCGGACCGTGTTCCTTGCATGTTTGATCTCTGTATGTGGTCAGGCTGTGTAGAAGTCTCACACATGGGGTATCGTTTTACTCAGGAGGAGTAGCAGAATGTATTTTGGGGTGTCATTTTTGCTATCTAAATGCTATGTGTTGGAAATATCTTAGAAAGGCACAACTTTGTGTAAAAAAAATGCGTTTTCATTTTTTTTTCCACGTGTTCCAAAAAAAACTTCTGGAAAACAATGAACCGTTCAAAAGACTCATTATGCCTCATAGATTATACGTTGGGGTGTTAGCTTTCCAAAATGGGGTAATTTTGTGGGTAATTTCATTATCCTGGTGTTCCAGGGCCTTCAAAAGTGTAATAGGTAGTCAACTAGTTAGATGTGCAATTTATGCTCCTAAAACCCTGGATGGCGCTTCCTGCATGTTGGGCCTCCGTATGTGGCCAGGCAGTGAAAAAGTCTCACACATGGGGTATCGTTTTACTCAGGAGGAGTAGCAGAATGTATTTTGGGGTGTCATTTTTGCTATCTAAATGCTATGTGTTGGAAATATCTTAGAAACGCACAACTTTGTGTAAAAAAATGCGTTTTCATTTTTTTCCACGTGTTCCAAAAACTTCTGGAAAACAATGAACCGTTCAAAAGACTCATTATGCCTCATAGATTATACGTTGGGGTGTTAGCTTTCCAAAATGGGGTAATTTTGTGGGTAATTTCATTATCCTGGTGTTCCAGGGCCTTCAAAAGTGTAATAGGTAGTCAACTAGTTAGATGTGCAATTTATGCTCCTAAAACCCTGGATGGCGCTTCCTGCATGTTGGGCCTCCGTATGTGGCCAGGCAGTGAAAAAGTCTCACACATGGGGTATCGTTTTACTCAGGAGGAGTAGCAGAATGTATTTTGGGGTGTCATTTTTGCTATCTAAATGCTATGTGTTGGAAATATCTTAGAAACGCACAACTTTGTGTAAAAAAATGCGTTTTCATTTTTTTTCCACGTGTTCCAAAAACTTCTGGAAAACAATGAACCGTTCAAAAGACTCATTATGCCTCATAGATTATACGTTGGGGTGTTAGCTTTCCAAAATGGGGTCATTTTGTGGGTAATTTCATTATCCTGGTGTTCCAGGGCCTTCAAAAGTGTAATAGGTAGTCAACTAGTTAGATGTGCAATTTATGCTCCTAAAACCCCAGATGGCGCTTCCTGCATGTTGGGCCTCCGTATGTGGCCAGGCAGTGAAAAAGTCTCACACATGGGGTATCGTTTTACTCAGGAGTAGCAGAATGTATTTTGGGGTGTAATTTGTGGTATGCACATGCCATGTGAGAGAAATAAGCTATTACAATGACAATTTTGAGAACATTTTTAAATAAAAAATAAAAATCTTAATTTTGCAAAGTATTGTGGGAAAAAATTACAACTTCAAATACCTCACCATGCCTCTTAATAAATACCTTGGAATGTTTACTTTCCAAAATGGGGTTATTTGGGTGGAATTTGTACTTTCCTGGCTTGTTGGGGTCTCAAGAAATGAGATAGGTCTTCAGTACATCAGGTGTAATCAGATGTGATAATTTTTTATGATTTGCACTATAGCTTGTAGACTCTAAAATTTTCACACAGACCAAATAATTTCGAAAAATTTTGGGTTATTTTTATCAAAGACATGTAGCAGTATAAATTGTGGCCAAAATGTATGAAGAAAAATTAATAATTTGCAAAATTTTATCACAGAAACTAAGAAAAAATCATTTTTTTTTTTTTTTCAAAATTTTCGGTCTTCTTTTATTAATAGCGCAAAAAATAAAAAACCCAGAGATGATCAAATACCACCAAAAGAAAAGCTCTATTGTGGGAAGAAAAGGACAAAAAAATCATTTAGGTATAGTGTTGCATGACTGAGTAATTATCATTCAAAGTGTGAGAGTGCTGAAAGCTGAAAATTGCTCTGGGCAGGAAGGGTGTTTAAGTGCCCAGTAAGCAAGTGGTTAAAGGGTTACCGAAAACCTGATAATTTTGTTATTTTAGTTTTCTCTTATTGTTAGTTATTCCCACTCAATTTATATTCAACGTACAATTACAGACCTGTGGTTAATTGCAAGATACAATCACAAAGAAATGTTAAAATGCAGTGAGCTCGCACCCCACCCCTAAGACCCCTTTCACACTGAGGAGTTTTTCAGGCGGTTCAGCACTAAAAATAGCGCTGCTATATCGCCTGAAAAACTCCTGCCCAGCAACCTTAATGTGAAAGCTCTAAGGCTTTCACACTGAGGTGATGCGCTGGCTGGAGAGAAAAAAATCTGTCAGCAGCATTTTTGGAGCAGTGAGAGGAGCGGCGTGTATACCGCTCCTTCCCATTTAAAACAATGTGAAACTGCGGCAAAACCGCACGGCAATGCGCCACTGCAGAGGCGCATTGCGGGCGGTATTAACCCTTTATTGGCCACTAGCGGGGGTTAACACCGCACCGCTACTGGCCGAATCCTGTGGTAAATCCGACGGTATAGCGCCGCTATTTTTAGCGGCGCTGTACCGCCACTGCGGCTCCCGCCCCAGTCTGAAAGGGGCCTAACAATGACTGAATTCTTCTTTCCTGACGCCAACATGGCAGCATACTAGTGATAGAGCTCCGCCTCTTGACCACTCCTTCAGGACCAGTGAATAGCATAAATGAAGGCATGGTTAGTCGCCACCCCATTCGTTCTTCTTTTTTTCCTCATACCTCACGCACCAGTGAAGATTAAGCAGTACCATGTCCCCCCTCTGCCTCAGTGCAGTAGCCGTCTGGGTTGAGCCTCTCCCAGTGCGAAGTCCCAGCACTCAGGCTGCTAAACGCGCTATAGTCTGGGAGCCCCTTCTGTGGGTCTTATTGGGGCCCCTGCAGTGTTTCCTCTTTAGGAACGAAATCTGCTTTTACAATTGATAACTGCAGCGCTTGTGGAATATGGAGGGGCCAGCTATGCTTTATCTCTCTTGGCCCCTTGTGCCATACAGGGTCACCTGTACCTTTTACCTATATCACCCTTTTTTGTCTTTCATTACCTTTCTTATTTACTGCTTCAGCAAAACAAACAGAAGAAACTACAGGCTTGTCTTCTAACACAGGTACAGAGATAGGAAAGGTTCAGTCTCTTTAGCCAACAGATTGATATATAGACAAAGTACATGGCTATAGCGAGAGCTATAGTATCCGATATGGTTTTGCTTACCCCAGTAGGTACACAATCCAACAATGGATCCTCTCACACATCATGCTGCTGTCTGTCTCTCTCTCTCCATACACACAACTCATCTCTGACATGTTCAGCTCAGCTGACAATCAGGTCTGAAAGGGAAATTCTTACCCTTTTCAGTTAACCCCTTCTCAACACGCCCAGACTCACCCTGTGCAGGTAGATATGTCTGTGTGTATGTGTATGTGTATATGTATGTATGTATGTATATATATATATATATATATATATATATATATATATATATATATATAATGTGTGTATGTGTATGTATATGTGTGTGTATGTGTATATATGTATGTATATATATATATATATATATATATGAATGTGTGTGTGTACAGGTGTATGTAGATAAATCAGGAAAGAAAGTGGAATCCTTTCTCCTATGTCTACTCCTGCTACTTTTATCGCTTTTCAGCTATCCTTACCTCAGCTGGCTGTCCCATTTCTCTACAGATCAAGAGTCGGTTACTGCTCATAATACAAAGGCCCTCAACAACTAGGATAGGGACCACCATATAGGTAAGTTTTCAGAAAAGAGTGCCCTCTTGTGCGGATTGCTTTGATTTGCTTCAGCCCCGCATCCCCACGCTCTCAAAAGAGCCAGGCCAAGGAAACAGACGTTCTTCAGGGGAGCATAGCCTGGATGGCGCCCCCACTGAGGAGAAATTTCCAAGGAAGACGTCTTTGCTCCTCTTCCCCAGAGCCGGTGCCCCAGCAAAGAGTCCTGCAGGGCCTATGGCACAGTACCTATGCCAAGGAAGCTGGTGAGTAGACACTGCCTGGAGGAGTATGCAGCTAACAGGTAATGCCAAATGTCTTTATTATTGATAAGAGTGGCACAAGATTCTGTTTTGAACTCACCTTAATTACCTGAAGCTACTGTTACACTTGTATTGTAAACTGTTGTAGACTGTTGCCATAGGAGACAGCGTTCCTATCAGTGCAAATGTGGCATCTTGCTGGATGTTTTTACTGCGTGGCTGTCATTCTGTAGAAGTCTTAGGCCTCGTACACACGATCGGACATATCCGATGAAAACGGTCCGCGGACCATTTCCATCGGCTATGTCCGATCGGGAGTTTGATCCGATGGCGTGTACACACCATCGGATCAAATTCCCGCCGCCGGACGGCGGCGGCGCGGCGGCGGTGCGGGACGACATGTCTGCTGGTAAGTGTACTAACCAGCAGACATGTCGGGCGGACAGATTCCCACCGGATAGATTTCAAAGCATGCTTTGAAATCTGTCGGGTGGACAAATCTGTCCGCTAGCCCATACACACGAGCGGAGATGTCTGCTGAAACGGTCCATCGGACCGTTTTCAGCGGACATATCCCCTCGTGTGTACGAGGCCTTAGAGTCTGCCGGGTTGGTGTTGCAGCTTCCTAGTTGTGTCCTGGCCCTAATCCTCTCTACCAGAGTTCTGTTGAGGAGAGATGGAATCGCTTTGCAGACTGAGGTCCTGACATGTGATTCAAAGACCAAATTGTCCTGGTGAATCCTGGACAGGTGGCACACCCTAGGTGTCTGACGCCCATAAAACTACTTTGCACTGCACCATTATACCTTACGACCCACTCTATGTGAAGGGATGTCAGCGACTCGTGGTTCTCGTTAGACTGAAGGTGGCCTGGGTCCTTGCTACATATATTACAGATACAGCAGTCTGCTACTCAGGATATGGAGGCTTCACAGGAAGTCCCACATAGTTGCTTTTTAACACTGGAAAAGCATCCTGGCACCTTGGGGGCTAGGGAGGCCATACGGTTGAGACCCTGGGCTGAGTATTGCTTCCTAGAAACAAAAGTGGGAAAGAATGAAAAGATGTTGGAAAAAAATGCCCATATAAACAGGCTGTCAAAACTGTATACCCTGAACAAGCTAAGGGTCAACCTGCTTCTACATACTGTAGCATCTGCAGGTACCAGCAATAACCAGCCCATGTGTTGGGTGAGTCTAATGGGGATGGTTTAATAATTATCAACCAGCTTCTGCACCTGCAGGACTCTGAGGAGAGTGGCAGGATCTGCATCCCTTTAGGCATGATTTCCTTTTGGGAGTATCTTGTCAAAAATTACATTTTTGTAGCAATAGGTGGAAAAAAACAAACAAACAAAAAAAAAGTCTGACTTGTACCTTAGTGCAGACTTCTGGGAAAAAATCAGTCACACAAGTGCATACCCAAACTCTAGGGCTTAGTTTCCTTTAGTGCAACATGAGACTGGAAAGTCACATGACAGGTCATTCCCCATAATTTCCAATGAGTATCGTTTATATCTGTGCGACTTCAAGTGGCATCGACTTCAAAATAGTCCCTGAACTACTTTGGTTCCACTTTGATGCAACTTATACAGGCATTGTTTCCAGTCACATCAAAATTGCAGCAAAAAAAAAAAAAAAATGCAAAAATCGCAGCAAGATCACTATACTTTTGGTGAAGCCTTGAAGTAAGACCTAGAGGGCACACTTTATGTGTTTCTGGACAGCATGTGGTACAGGTCCTTGGATGAAGGTATCAGGCACTCATGGTCACTTCAGGAAATTCCTCACTGCTCTTCCTCCAGACCATTTCTCTCCCACGCATATGCCAAGTCCACCACAACAGGTGTGCTGCTACAATGCTTACAATACTACAATACACTTCAGACTCAAGGGATTGCAGGTTTTTTATACAATCCTGTTTGGAGTTTGCAGGGGATGTTGGCTGGTGTCCAGTAGCAGATCGGAAGAGGTCGAACCCTTCTGGGTCCTCTTTGAGATCTTTAAGCTGAAGTCCTTCAAACAGTACAACCACATGGCTGGATGCTGTTGCTGGATTGTCAGGATGCCTATCCTATCCTCACACCTTAGAGGGAATGCGCTCAGATGTGGCCTTTGTCCAAGAAACCCATCTTAGAGCCAGTCGGCTGCCGTACCTACAAAATAGATTCTTTCCATGCGCCTACCACGCCTTTAGCCTAAACTCTAAATCTAAAGGAGTGGCGATATTAATATCTAATCAGGTTGCCTGGTCACTAACAGAAAAGCAGGTAGATGAAAACGGAAGGTATATATTCTTAAAAGGTACTTTAGGAGACGAGAAAGTAACACTAGCCACTATATATACGCCCAATAAGAGTCAGGATGCCTTCCTGATTAAAACATTGTCTGAACTGGATAAATTTACAGAAGGGAAGCTGATATTAGGAGGAGACATCAATATGACATTAGATCCTAAACTGGATACTTCCTTAGGAACCTCCTCTATATCAGGGAAATCCAGGAGGCGAGTTCTGCGAAAGTTAAAAGAAATACATCTGGTAGACACATGGAGGACTCTCCATGGCGAGGAGAAAGATTATACTTTCTACTCTAACCCCCATAAAAGTTACTCACGGCTGGATTACTTTTTAATCCCCCACTACTTATTGACGGGAGTAGAGGAAGTGAAAATTGGAAATATAACCTGGTCGGATCACGCCCCAGTGACAATAGACATAGTAATATCAGGTAAGGCTCTTCCACGGGGTATCGTTGGCGCCTGAATGAAAGCCTACTACAGACACAAGAAGTTAAAGAGGCAATGGAAAAGGAGTTAGTGGACTACTTTCGGACCAACGATACACCGGGGAGCGACCCCAGTATTGTGTGGGAAGCACATAAGGCGGTGATGAGAGGCCTATTGATAAAACACGGGCAAGAATTAAAAAAATACGGGAGAAGAAGGTTAGGAAACTAACAACAGACATTCAAGCCCTAGAAATTCAACATAAAGGTACACAGTCAACTAAAGTAGGAGAAGAACTTGGACATAAAAGGAGGGAGTTATCTGACCTATTGAGGTATAAAGCTAAAGCGATTATCCAGGTAGGTAGAAGGACAATATATGAACTAGGGGATAAGTGTGGCAAAATATTAGCAGGGAAACTGAAAGGACTTAGGAATAATGTCTATATACCACATATAAAGGATAAGAATGGCCAGATAAAATCTCTCCCGAAAGAAATAGCACAGAGGTTTGGTGAATATTATTCATCTTTATATAATCTAGAACAAACAGATATCCCTGGAAGAAGGATTGAGGATTATTTATCCTCAACACAATTGCTAAGAATACCATCAAGTGAAAGGGAGAGCCTGGATAGACCCATTACACTGGAGGAATTGAGAGGTATCATGAAAGGGGTTAAAAAGGGGAAAGCCCCCGGGCCAGATGGGTTTTCTATTCAGTATTATCAGTCTTTCTTTCATGTTCTTGGACCATATATGATTGGGATGTACAATGAGATCGGCCGCTCTACCGCACTCCGCCCGGAAGCTCTTATGGCACATATTGCGGTGATCCCCAAAGAGGGGAAGGACCCGGCGGAGTGCGGTAGTTACCGCCCGATCTCATTGCTGAATACAGATCTGAAACTTTTTACTAAACTAATAGCAGCCCGACTAAAACCTCTTTTGACTCAGTTAATACACCCAGATCAGGTTGAGTTCATCCCAGCTCGAGAAGCCAGGGATAACACTATTAAAGTGTTAAACCTGGTAACTGGGCAAGGGAAACTAAAACACCTTCGATTTTTCTAAGCACAGACGCCGAAAAGGCTTTCGACCGAGTCAATTGGAAGTTTATGGCAGGAGTATTGAGACATATGGGAGTAGGAGAAGATATGTATAGATGGATTATGGGGGTGTATACTATACCTCAAGCATCAATTAAGGTGAATGGGATCCTTTCAGACCCCATTAAAATATCAAATGGGACAAGACAAGGGTGCCCATTATCCCCGTTACTATACGTCTTGACATTGGAGCCCCTCCTTAATAGGATTAGGCAAAACCCTAATATCCGGGGATTGGAAATTGGAGACAGGGAATATAAAATCTCTGCATTCGCAGACGATATGCTGTTTACCATATCCAATCCGCAGGATTCACTACAGAGCCTGATGAGAGAAATTGAGGAATATGGGGAACTAGCAAACTTAAAAATTAACTACGAGAAATCTGAAGTAATGAGCGTGGAATTAAGGAAGGACCTACAACAAATCTTAAAACCTAAATTTAAATTTAAGTGGGTAAAGACAGCCCTGAAATACTTAGGGATTTACATAACACCAAAGCCAGGTAATATTTTTGGAGCAAACTTTCCTCCATTGATGAATACAATCAAGGATACCTTGAAGGGATGGCAGAGGGGACTTCATTCATGGTTTGGGAGATGCAATGCTATCAAGATGAGTATACTTCCTAAAATATTATACCTCCTTCAAACAATACCAATCAGGATCCCCTCTGCCTTCCTACTTCAAGTAAATAGGACCCTATTTGAGTTTATCTGGGCTAAGAAAAAATCTAGGATCAGTAGGAGTAGGATGTTTCTGCCTAAGAGCAATGGTGGATTAGCAATACCTGATGTAACTAAATATTATCAAGCGACCCATATGGGGAGGATTATAGAATGGGTAGGAAGAGAGGATCCAAACTGTGGGTGGATATCGAACAAGAAATGAGTAAAATACCACTGCAACGAGCATCTTGGTGCTATCTAGCACTGCCGAAACAACTAAAAAAACATCCAACTATTGGGACGACGCTTGCAATAGGCTATAAGATCTGCCGGATAGGAAAACATACCTCAAGCTTCTCCCCTCTATACCCAGTACTAGGGAACCCCTGTTTCCCACCAGGTATGGAAAAAGGAGCATATAGGAGCCTTAAAGAGAAGGGCCTAACTCAGATATCCCATTTTTCAGAACAAGACAGATGGCCTACTGCATCAGCTTTGACATCGCAGGAAGGAAAATATGGGGTGGAAGACTGGCAGGCGGTACAGTTGCGCCATTTTTTTAATTCTCTGGGTCCAATAAATCGATATAAAAGGGAATTAACACAATTCGAAAGATATTGTGAAAATCAGGAACCACCAGAAAGATTACTATCTAAGATGTATAAGATAGGAACTGCACCCCCGGAAGGTCAGGAGTTATTACCTATAAAAGATTGGGCTGGAGATATGGGGAGGAACTTTTCATTAAATCAGCAGCAAAAAATAATTAATTTAACCATGAAATCATCAATAAGCACCAGGCTCCAGGAATTAAATTATAAAATACTAAATAGATGGTATTACACACCAGAAAAATTAAGTAGAGTGTACCCGGGAACTTTAGACTTATGTTGGAGATGTAAGAAAGATAGGGGAACTATATATCACCTATTTTGGACCTGCCCAAGGATTAGAAAATACTGGCAGGAAGTAGTAAAGATAACCCAAAAATTTACAACATATAAACTACAAGAGGACCCGGCTTTTTGCTTGCTTCATTTAACACAGATTCCAACCAAAATATATAAGAAATCGATTATATGTTATATGATTAACGAAGCTAAGGCCGGGATAACCCAAAACTGGAAGAAACAAAAACCCCTACGATAATTGATTGGCTCTATAGGGTTAGAAATATCTGCGCAATGGAGGACGTAATACTATCAGCCCAAGATAGAAATGAACAATATAACCAGACTTGGGGAGGGTGGAACGTATTTATGAACTCAGAAGAGGGAAGGAGGTGGATGGGTAGTGGAGGGGGGGGGGGGGGGTAGGGAGTGGGGGGGTGGGGGAGGGGAGGGGGGAGAGGGGAGGGGAAGGATAAATTAATTTTTTTTTTCTTTTTTTTTTTTTTTTTTTTTTTTTTTGAGGGGGAAGGGGGGGGAAATAAAAGACAAAAGGAAGTAGGGGTACATAAGAAGGAAGAGATAAGAAAGGAACTCAAGGAAAAGGGGAGGTGAAGGATATGGCGGGGGAGAGAAGAGAGGGGGGGGGGGAGGAGAGAGGAGGAGAGTAAAGAGGGAAGAGAATGAGCAGGATAAATAGAAGTGACCTCAGAACCTCTAAATATACCCCTGATACTTGAAGGACCGTAAGATAATAAAGGCTATGCTTATTAAGTGGACCCTGATATAGGATCTATTTTAAGGATGTGAAGCTAATACTCCTCAGGGAAAGAAAGAATCTGGTTTTATGGAGTAGTTAGCGTCAAATAATTTCATGTAGGTGGGAGATCAGGATGGGAAGGTATATTGATTATAAGTTTTGGAAGATTATACGAAGGAGCCCTTCCGGAAATGAGCCCGGGTTAACCTAGGGGGTTGATATATATATATACATATATGTTATAGATATATTAAGGGGTTACCAATGTGAAGGGTGTAACATGTAATTGCCTATCCTTCTGTTTTTCCTTTTTCTTTGAAAATAAAAAGAGATTAAAAGAAAAAAACTTTGTTTTTTCTAGAGGCTGAAAAAAGTTGTTTTTTACAACCCGAAAAAAGATCGTGTGTACGCGGCATAACACTTATGCCACTTACACACGATCGGAAATTCCGACAACAAAACCGTGAATTTTTTTCTGACGGATTGTTGGCTCAAACTTGTCTTGCATACACAGGGTCACACAAATGTTGTTGGAAATTCCGAACGTCAAGAACACGGTGATGAGAAAGGATAATCCTGGACTGCCGCACTCTGATAGGCACATTTTTATAAAAAAAATATCAAAGGATAAAATCCAAAAAACGCGTACAACACTACAACAAGCCAAGAAAAATTAAGTCTAATGATTCCGAGCATGCGTGGGGGATTTTTGTGTGTTGGAATTGCATACAGAAGATTGGAATTTCCGACAAGAACTTTTGTTGTCGAAAAAATTAAGAACCAGCTCTCAATTTTCCGACAGCAAATGTCCAATGGAGCATACACATGGTCGGATTCTCCGACAACAAGCTCACATTGAACATTTGTTGTCAGAACATTCCGACCGTGTGTACGCGGCATTAAAGTGATTTTAAACAATCACACTGTAAAACAACCTATTCAGTTTAAAATTGAAATGAAAGGCAAAACATATTTGTATAGATATAAAACACATACTCTTTCCCCCTTTTTTATAAGTGATAAAATTCCCTCTGTTCTCAGCTGCATAAGAGCTGAGAGAAGAGAAGCAGCAGCACACTGAGATCCTCAGTGAATGGCTTTGCAGTGGAAGCGTGTCAGGACAAGTCTGATCATTGGAGGAGAGCAGGCTGAGTTCCCAGAAAAGCTAGAGAACTGGCCATGGTGTGCTCTCCTGCTTAGTGTAGACAGTTTTTAGGAGGAAAGCAGAGGGACTGGCAGGAACACCGGGGATTTCACATAAAAGAAGCAATACAAAGAGAGCAGAATACTTTCTCATACAAGTACATGGTACAGCATCCACATATCAGGAATATCAAGTGTTGGAGTAACAACCACTTCAATAAACTTTGCACTGCACCATTATACCTTACGACCCACTCTATGTGAAGGGATGTCAGCGACTCGTGGTTCTCGTTAGACTGAAGGTGGCCTGGGTCCTTGCTACATATATTACAGATACAGCAGTCTGCTACTCAGGATATGGAGGCTTCACAGGAAGTCCCACATAGTTGCTTTTTAAAACACTGGAAAAGCATCCTGGCACCTTGGTGGCTAGGGAGGCCATACGGTTGAGACCCTGGGCTGAGTATTGCTTCCTAGAAACAAAAGTGGGAAAGAATGAAAAGATGTTGGAGAAAAATGCCCATATAAACAGGCTGTCAAAACTGTATACCCTGAACAAGCTAAGGGTCAACCTGCTCCTACATACTGTAGCATCTGCAGGTACCAGCAATAACCAGCCCATGTGTTGGGTGAGTCTAATGGGGATGGTTTAATAATTATCAACCAGCTGCTGCACCTGCAAGACTCTGAGGAGAGTGGCAGGATCTGCATCCCTTTAGGCATGATTTCCTTTTGGGAGTATCTTGTCAAAAATGACATTTTTGTAGCAATGGGTGGAAAAAAACAAACAAACAAAAAAAGGAAGGACTATTCAGTCCTCTGTCTCATCCTAATTAGAGGATTGGTTGGACAAGTAGATCCCACCCTGTCAGCTAGTTATTTATCACTAGTATGCTGCCATGTTGGCGTCAGGAAAATGGAAAATTGTATCAAATACTTACCGTAATTTTCCTTTCCTGACGCCAAACCATGGCAGCATATGAGCCCACCCATGTGCGTTCGGTATGTGGCTTGTTAACAAAGAATGGGGTGGCGGCTAACCATGCCTTAATTTATGCTATTCACTGGTCCTGAGGGAGTGGTCAAGAGGCGGAGCTCTATCACTAGTATGCTGCCATGGTTTGGCGTCAGGAAAGGAAAATTACGGTAAGTATTTGATACAATTTTCCATTTTATAGTCCTAATAGTTTCTTTACATTTTAAGGCAAATTCCCAAATGTTTTATTTTAACCACTTTAGCATAGCACTTAATTTAAGCTCTAAGGCAGTGTACGCACGATCATTTTTCAGGTTGTAAAAAATGGTCGTGTGTGGGCTTTACGACGTGAAAAATCTACGCATGCTCAGAAGCAAGTTATGAGATGGGAGCGCTCGTTCTGGTAAAACTAGCGTTCGTAATGGAGTAAGCACATTCATCACACTGTAACAGACTGAAAAGCGTGAATCATCTTTTACTAGCACAAAATCAGCTAAAGCAGCCCAAAGGATGGCGCCATCTGCATGGAACTTCCCCTTTATAGTGCCGTCGTACGTGTTGTACGTCACCGTGTTGTACGTCACAGCGGGCCCTTGAAAAACAGTGGGCCCTTGAAAAACAGCTGGCCCTTGAAAAAACAGTGGGCCCTTGAAAAACAGTGGGCCCTTGAAAAACAGCGGGCCCTTGAAAAACAGCGGGCCCTTGAAAAAACCTGAAAAACAGCGGGCCCTTGAAAAAACAGTGGGCCCTTGAAAAACAGCGGGCCCTTGAAGAACAGCGGTCCCTTGAAAAACAGTGGGCCCTTGAAAAACAGCGGGCCCTTGAAAAACAGTGGGCCCTTGAAAAACAGCGGGCCCTTGAAAAACAGCGGGCCCCTTGAAAAACAGTGGGCCCTTGAAAAACAGCGGGCCCTTGAAAAACAGTGGGCCCTTGAAAAACAGCGGGCCCTTGAAAAACAGTGGGCCCTTGAAAAACAGCGGGCCCTTGAAAAACAGTGGGCCCTTGAAAAACAGCGGGCCCTTGAAAAACAGTGGGCCCTTGAAAAACAGGCCCTTGAAGAACAGCGGGCCTTAAAAAACAGCGGGGGGCCCTTGAAAAACAGCGGGCCCTTGAAGAACAGTGGGCCCTTGAAAAACAGTGGGCCCTTAAAAAACAGGGGCCCAGTTTGAAAAACAGCGGGCCCTTGAAAAACGAACTGCAGGCCCCTTGAAAAACAGTGGGCCCTTGAAAAACAGCGGGCCCTTGAAAAAACAGTGGGCCCTTGAAAAACAGAGGGCCCTTGAAAAAACAGCGGGAAAAACAGTGGGCCCTTGAAAAAACAGTGGGCCCTTGAAAAACAGTGGGCCCTTGAAAAACAGCGGGTCCTTGAAGAACAGTGGGCCCTTGAAAAAAAAAAACAGTGGGCCCTTGAAAAACAGTGGGCCCTTGAAAAACAGCGGGCCCTTGAAAAACAGCGGGCCCTTAAAAAAACAGCGGGCCCTTGAAAAAACAAAAAACAGTGGGCCCTTGAAAAACAGTGGGCCCTTGAAAAACAGTGGGCCCTTGAAAAACAGTGGGCCCTTAAAAAACAGCGGGCCCTTGAAGAACAGTGGGCCTTGAAAAACAGTGGGCCCTTGAAAAACAGCGGGCCCTTGAAAAACAGTGGGCCCTTGAAAAACAGCGGGCCCTTGAAAAACAGTGGGCCCTTGAAAAACAGCGGGCCCTTGAAAAACAGTGGGCCCTTGAAAAACAGTGGGCCCTTGAAAAAACAGCGGGCCCTTGAAGAACAGCGGGCCCTTGAAAAACAGTGGGCCCTTGAAAAACAGTGGGCCCTTGAAAAACAGCGGGCCCTTGAAAAAACAGCGGGCCCTTGAAAAACAGCGGGCCCTTGAAAAACAGTGGGCCCTTGAAAAACAGCGGGCCCTTGAAAAACAGTGGGCCCTTGAAAAACAGCGGGCCCTTGAAAAACAGCGGGCCCTTGAAAAACAGTGGGCCCTTGAAAAAACAGTGGGCCCTTGAAAAACAGTGGGCCCTTGAAAAACAGTGGGCCCTTGAAAAACAGTGGGCCCTTGAAAAACAGTGGGCCCTTGAAAAAACAGTGGGCCCTTGAAAAACAGTGGGCCCTTGAAAAAACAGTGGGCCCTTGAAAAACAGTGGGCCCTTGAAAAACAGTGGGCCCTTGAAAAACAGCGGGCCCTTGAAGAACAGCGGGCCCTTAAAAAACAGCGGGCCCTTGAAGAACAGCGGGCCCTTGAAAAACAGTGGGCCCTTGAAAAAACAGCGGGCCCTTTGAAAAACAGTGGGCCCTTGAAAAACAGCGGGCCACCTTAAAACTGAAAGTGTCTGTTACCCTTCAACTGCCCAAAGCAACCCACCCCCCCCCCCCACGGGCCCTTAAAAAACAGCGGGCCCTTGAAAAAACAGTGGGCCCTTGTGTCTGCCCAAACTCCAACCCCAGCTCTGGGCCCTTAAAAAAGAGCGGGTTGCCCTTGAAGAACAGTGGTCCCAGCCTTGAAAAACAGTACATCTGGATGAGAGTGCCTTTGAAAAAACTGCCAGTGGGCCCTTGAAGAAAAGTGGGCCCTCCATCCCTGTCTGTGAAAAACAGTGAGCCCTTGAAGAACACCTCGTGGCCCTTTTTTCACGAAGAACAACAGTGTGTAGGCAAGGCCGTTTTAATGAAAACAGTGGGCCCTTGAAAAACAACTTTGTTTTTTCTAGGGCCCTTTTAAAAACACAATGCCGCCCTTGTTTTTTACAACCCAAAAACAGCGTGTGTACGGGCCTTTGAAAAACAGTGGGCCCTTAAAAACAGCGGAAATTCCCTTAAAAAACAGCGGGCCCTTGAATTTTTTTCTGAATAGTGGGCCCTTGAAACTTGTCTTGCATACACAGGGTCACACAAATGTTGTTGGAAATTCCGAACGTCAAGAACACGGTCATGAGAAAGGATAATCCTGGACTGCCGCACTCTGATAGGCACATTTTTATAAAAAAAGTATCAAAGGATAAAATCCAAAAAACGCGTACAACACTACAACAAGCCAAGAAAAATTAAGTCTAATGATTCCGAGCATGCGTGGGATTTTTGTGTGTTGGAATTGCATACAGAAGATTGGAATTTCCGACAAGAACTTTTGTTGTCGAAAAAATTAAGAACAGCTCTCAAATTTTCCGACAGCAAATGTCCAATGGAGCATACACATGGTCGGATTCTCCGACAACAAGCTCACATTGAACATTTGTTGTCAGAAAATTCCGACCGTGTGTACGCGGCATTAAAGTGATTTTAAACAATCACACTGTAAAACAACCTATTCAGTTTAAAAATTGAAATGAAAGGCAAAACATATTTGTATAGATATAAAACAAATACTCTTTCCCCCTTTTTTATAAGTGGATAAAATTCCCTCTGTTCTCAGCTGCATAAGAGCTGAGAGAAGAGAAGCAGCAGCACACTGAGATCCTCAGTGAATGGCTTTGCAGTGGAAGCGTGTCAGGACAAGTCTGATCATTGGAGGAGAGCAGCTGAGCTCCCAAGAAAAGCTAGAGAACTGGCCATGGTGTGCTCTCCTGCTTAGTGTAGACAGTTTTTTAGGAGGAAAGCAGAGGGACTGGCAGGAACACCGGGGATTTCACATAAAAGAAGCAATACAAAGAGAGCAGAATACTTTCTCATACAAGTACATGGTACAGCATCCACATATCAGGAATATCAACTGTTGGAGTAACAACCACTTCAATAAACTTTGCACTGCACCATTATACCTTACGACCCACTCTATGTGAAGGGATGTCAGCGACTCGTGGTTCTCGTTAGACTGAAGGTGGCCTGGGTCCTTGCTACATATATTACAGATACAGCAGTCTGCTACTCAGGATATGGAGGCTTCACAGGAAGTCCCACATAGTTGCTTTTTAAAACACTGGAAAAGCATCCTGGCACCTTGGTGGCTAGGGAGGCCATACGGTTGAGACCCTGGGCTGAGTATTGCTTCCTAGAAACAAAAGTGGGAAAGAATGAAAAGATGTTGGAGAAAAATGCCCATATAAACAGGCTGTCAAAACTGTATACCCTGAACAAGCTAAGGGTCAACCTGCTCCTACATACTGTAGCATCTGCAGGTACCAGCAATAACCAGCCCATGTGTTGGGTGAGTCTAATGGGGATGGTTTTAATAATTATCAACCAGCTGCTGCACCTGCAAGACTCTGAGGAGAGTGGCAGGATCTGCATTCCTTTAGGCATGATTTCCTTTTGGGAGTATCTTGTCAAAAATGACATTTTTGTAGCAATGGGTGGAAAAAAACAAACAAACAAAAAGGAAAGGACTATTCAGTCCTCTGTCTCATCCTAATTAGAGGATTGGTTGGACAAGTAGATCCCACCCTGTTAGCTAGTTATTTATCACTAGTATGCTGCCATGTTGGCGTCAGGAAAATGGAAAATTGTATCAAATACTTACCGTAATTTTCCTTTCCTGACGCCAAACCATGGCAGCATATGAGCCCACCCATGTGCGTTCGGTATGTGGCTTGTTAACAAAGAATGGGGTGGCGGCTAACCATGCCTTAATTTATGCTATTCACTGGTCCTGAGGGAGTGGTCAAGAGGTGGAGCTCTATCACTAGTATGCTGCCATGGTTTGGCGTCAGGAAAGGAAAATTACGGTAAGTATTTGATACAATTTTCCATTTTATAGTCCTAATAGTTTCTTTACATTTTAAGGCAAATTCCCAAATGTTTTATTTTAACCACTTTAGCATAGCACTTAATTTAAGCTCTAAGGCCGTGTACGCACGATCATTTTTCAGGTTGTAAAAAATGGTCGTGTGTGGGCTTTACGACGTGAAAAATCTACGCATGCTCAGAAGCAAGTTATGAGATGGGAGCGCTCGTTCTGGTAAAACTAGCGTTTGTAATGGAGTAAGCACATTCATCACACTGTAACAGACTGAAAAGCGTGAATCATCTTTTACTAGCACAAAATCAGATAAAGCAGCCCAAAGGATGGCGCCATCTGCATGGAACTTCCCCTTTATAGAAAAACAGCTGGCCCTTGAAAAAACAGTGGGCCCTTGAAAAACAGTGGGCCCTTGAAAAACAGCGGGCCCTTGAAAAACAGCGGGCCCTTAAAAAACAGCGGGTCCTTGAAGAACAGTGGGCCCTTAAAAAACAACGGGCCCTTGAAGAACAGCGGTCCCTTGAAAAACAGTGGGCCCTTGAAAAACAGCGGGCCCTTGAAAAACAGTGGGCCCTTGAAAAACAGCGGGCCCTTGAAAAACAGCGGGCCCTTGAAGAACAGCGGGCCCTTGAAGAACAGCGGTCCCTTGAAAAACAGTGGGCCCTTGAAAAAACAGCGGGCCCTTGAAAAACAGTGGGCCCTTGAAAAACAGCGGGCCCTTGAAAAACAGTGGGCCCTTGAAAAACAGTGGGCCCTTGAAAAACAGTGGGCCCTTGAAGAAGAGCGGGCCCTTGAAAAACAGCGAGCCCTTGAAGAACAGCGGGCCCTTAAAAAACAGCGGGCCCTTGAAAAACAGCGGGTCCTTGAAGAACAGTGGGCCCTTGAAAAACAGTGGGCCCTTAAAAAACAGCGGGTCCTTGAAGAACAGTGGGCCCTTGAAAAACAGTGGGCCCTTGAAAAACAGCAGGCCCTTGAAAAACAGTGGGCCCTTGAAAAACAGCGGGCCCTTGAAAAAACAGTGGGCCCTTGAAAAACAGTGGGCCCTTAAAAAACAGCGGGTCCTTGAAGAACAGTGGGCCCTTGAAAAACAGCGGGCCCTTGAAAAACAGTGGGCCCTTAAAAAACAGCGGGTCCTTGAAGAACAGTGGGCCCTTGAAAAACAGTGGGCCCTTGAAAAACAGTGGGCCCTTAAAAAACAGCGGGCCCTTGAAAAACAGCGGCCCTTGAAAAACAGTGGCCCTTGAAAAACAGCGGGCCCTTGAAAAACAGTGGGCCCTTGAAAACAGCGGGCCCTTAAAAAACAGCGGGTCCTTGAAGAACAGTGGGCCTTGAAAAACAGTGGGCCCTTAAAAAACAGCGGGTCCTTGAAGAACAGTGGGCCCTTGAAAAACAGTGGGCCCTTGAAAAACAGCGGGTCCTTGAAAACGCGGTCCCTTGAAAAAACAGTGGGCCCTTGAAAAACAGTGGGCCCTTGAAAAACAGCGGGCCCTTGAAGAACAGCGGGCCCTTAAAAAACAGCGGGCCCTTGAAAAACAGTGGGCCCTTGAAAAACAGTGGGCCCTTGAAAAACAGTGGGCCCTTGAAAAACAGCGGGCCCTTGAAAAAACAGCGGGCCCTTGAAAAAACAGTGGGCCCTTGAAAAACAGTGGGCCCTTGAAAAACAGTGGGCCCTTAAAAAACAGCGGGCCCTTGAAAAACAGTGGGCCCTTGAAAAACAGTGGGCCCTTGAAAAACAGCAGGCCCTTGAAAAACATGGGCCCTTGAAAAAACAGTGGCCCTTGAAAAACAGGGGCCCTTGAAAAACAGCGGTCCTTGAAGAACAGTGGCCCTTGAAAAACAGTGGGCCCTTAAAAAACAGCGGGCCCTTGAAGAACAGTGGGCCTTGAAAAACAGTGGGCCTTGAAAAAACAGTGGGCCCTTGAAAAACAGCGGGCCCTTGAAAAACAGCGGGCCCTTGAAAAACAGTGGCCCTTGAAAAACAGCGGTCCCTTGAAAAACAGTGGGCCCTTGAAAAACAGCGGGCCCTTGAAAAACAGTGGGCCCTTGAAAAACAGCGGGCCCTTGAAAAACAGTGGCCCTTGAAAAACAGTGGGCCCTTGAAAAACAGCAGGCCCTTGAAAAACAGTGGGCCCTTGAAAAACAGTGGGCCCTTGAAAAAACAGTGGGCCCTTGAAAAACAGTGGGCCCTTGAAAAAACAGTGGGCCCTTGAAAAACAGTGGGCCCTTGAAAACAGCGGCCCTTGAAAAACAGTGGGCCCTTAAAAAACAGTGGGCCCTTGAAGAACAGTGGGCCCTTGAAAAACAGTGGGCCCTTGAAAAACAGTGGGCCCTTGAAAAACAGTGGGCCCTTGAAAAACAGTGGGCCCTTAAAAAACAGCGGGCCCTTGAAAAACAGTGGGCCCTTGAAAAACAGCGGGCCCTTAAAAAACAGTGGGCCCTTGAAAAACAGTGGGCCCTTGAAAACAGCGGGTCCTTGAAGAACAGTGGGCCCTTGAAAAAACAGTGGGCCCTTGAAAAACAGTGGGCCCTTGAAAAACAGTGGGCCCTTGAAAAACAGGCCCTTGAAAAACAGTGGGCCCTTGAAAAACAGTGGGCCCTTGAAAAACAGCAGGCCCTTGAAAAACAGTGGGCCCTTGAAAAACAGTGGGCCCTTGAAAAACAGTGGGCCCTTGAAAAAACAGTGGGCCTTGAAAAACAGTGGGCCCTTGAAAAACAGTGGGCCCTTGAAAAACAGTGGCCCTTGAAAAACAGCGGGCCCTTGAAAAACAGTGGGCCCTTGAAAAACAGTGGGCCCTTGAAAAACAGTGGGCCCTTGAAAAAACAGTGGCCCTTGAAAAACAGTGGGCCCTTGAAAAACAGCGGGCCCTTGAAA
Source organism: Rana kukunoris (assembly GCA_029574335.1). NCBI lineage: Eukaryota > Metazoa > Chordata > Amphibia > Anura > Ranidae > Rana > Rana kukunoris. Next base: position 467,080,279 of record CM056049.1, read on the forward strand.
AACAGTGAGCCCTTGAAGAACAGTGGGCCCTTGAAAAACAGCGGGCCCTTGAAAAACAGCGGGTCCTTGAAGAACAGTGGGCCCTTGAAAAACAGCGGGCCCTTGAAAAACAGTGGGCCCTTGAAAAACAGCGGGCCCTTGAAAAACAGTGGGGCCTTAAAAAACAGCAGGCCCTTAAAGAACAGCGGGCCCTTGAAGAATAGCGGGCCCTTGAAGAACAGCGGGCCCTTGAAAAATGGCAACAATTGTCTAAACTGAAAGTGTCTGTTACACTCCTTCACACTGCCCAAAGCTGACGCTACCCACCCCAAACACCCCTACCCCTCTGTGTCTGCCCACACTTCAATCCCCAGCTCTGTGCCTCAAAAAAGGAAAGTTGCGACCATAAATTTGAAGTCCAGCAGCCTCAGATACATCTGGATGAGAGGTGCTGACTGCCAAGGGGTGAGTGAGCTCACCATCCATCCCTGTCTGTGACTGAAGTCTCCCTTCACTCGTGCTTTTTTCACGATCGTGTGTAGGCAAGGCCGTTTTAATGATCGGTTGAAAAAAACTTTGTTTTTTCTAGAGGCTGAAAAAAGTTGTTTTTTACAACCCGAAAAAAGATCGTGTGTACGCGGCATAACACTTATGCCACTTACACACGATCGGAAATTCCGACAACAAAACCGTGAATTTTTTTCTGACGGATTGTTGGCTCAAACTTGTCTTGCATACACAGGGTCACACAAATGTTGTTGGAAATTCCGAACGTCAAGAACTCGGTGATGAGAAAGGATAATCCTGGACTGCCGCACTCTGATAGGCACATTTTTATAAAAAAAGTATCAAAGGATAAAATCCAAAAAACGCGTACAACACTACAACAAGCCAAGAAAAATTAAGTCTAATGATTCCGAGCATGCGTGGGATTTTTGTGTGTTGGAATTGCATACAGAAGATTGGAATTTCCGACAAGAACTTTTGTTGTCGAAAAAATTAAGAACCAGCTCTCAAATTTTCCGACAGCAAATGTCCAATGGAGCATACACATGGTCGGATTCTCCGACAACAAGCTCACATTGAACATTTGTTGTCAGAAAATTCCGACCGTGTGTACGCGGCATTAAAGTGATTTTAAACAATCACACTGTAAAACAACCTATTCAGTTTAAAATTGAAATGAAAGGCAAAACATATTTGTATAGATATAAAACAAATACTCTTTCCCCCTTTTTTATAAGTGATAAAATTCCCTCTGTTCTCAGCTGCATAAGAGCTGAGAGAAGAGAAGCAGCAGCACACTGAGATCCTCAGTGAATGGCTTTGCAGTGGAAGCGTGTCAGGACAAGTCTGATCATTGGAGGAGAGCAGGCTGAGCTCCCAGAAAAGCTAGAGAACTGGCCATGGTGTGCTCTCCTGCTTAGTGTAGACAGTTTTTAGGAGGAAAGCAGAGGGACTGGCAGGAACACCGGGGATTTCACATAAAAGAAGCAATACAAAGAGAGCAGAATACTTTCTCATACAAGTACATGGTACAGCATCCACATATCAGGAATATCAACTGTTGGAGTAACAACCACTTCAATAAACTTTGCACTGCACCATTATACCTTACGACCCACTCTATGTGAAGGGATGTCAGCGACTCGTGGTTCTCGTTAGACTGAAGGTGGCCTGGGTCCTTGCTACATATATTACAGATACAGCAGTCTGCTACTCAGGATATGGAGGCTTCACAGGAAGTCCCACATAGTTGCTTTTTAAAACACTGGAAAAGCATCCTGGCACCTTGGTGGCTAGGGAGGCCATACGGTTGAGACCCTGGGCTGAGTATTGCTTCCTAGAAACAAAAGTGGGAAAGAATGAAAAGATGTTGGAGAAAAATGCCCATATAAACAGGCTGTCAAAACTGTATACCCTGAACAAGCTAAGGGTCAACCTGCTCCTACATACTGTAGCATCTGCAGGTACCAGCAATAACCAGCCCATGTGTTGGGTGAGTCTAATGGGGATGGTTTAATAATTATCAACCAGCTGCTGCACCTGCAAGACTCTGAGGAGAGTGGCAGGATCTGCATCCCTTTAGGCATGATTTCCTTTTGGGAGTATCTTGTCAAAAATGACATTTTTGTAGCAATGGGTGGAAAAAAACAAACAAACAAAAAGGAAAGGACTATTCAGTCCTCTGTCTCATCCTAATTAGAGGATTGGTTGGACAAGTAGATCCCACCCTGTTAGCTAGTTATTTATCACTAGTATGCTGCCATGTTGGCGTCAGGAAAATTGTATCAAATACTTACCGTAATTTTCCTTTCCTGACGCCAAACCATGGCAGCATATGAGCCCACCCATGTGCGTTCGGTATGTGGCTTGTTAACAAGGAATGGGGTGGCGGCTAACCATGCCTTAATTTATGCTATTCACTGGTCCTGAGGGAGTGGTCAAGAGGTGGAGCTCTATCACTAGTATGCTGCCATGGTTTGGCGTCAGGAAAGGAAAATTACGGTAAGTATTTGATACAATTTTCCATTTTATAGTCCTAATAGTTTCTTTACATTTTAAGGCAAATTCCCAAATGTTTTATTTTAACCACTTTAGCATAGCACTTAATTTAAGCTCTAAGGCCGTGTACGCACGATCATTTTTCAGGTTGTAAAAAATGGTCGTGTGTGGGCTTTACGACGTGAAAAATCTACGCATGCTCAGAAGCAAGTTATGAGATGGGAGCGCTCGTTCTGGTAAAACTAGCGTTCGTAATGGAGTAAGCACATTCATCACACTGTAACAGACTGAAAAGCGTGAATCATCTTTTACTAGCACAAAATCAGATAAAGCAGCCCAAAGGATGGCGCCATCTGCATGGAACTTCCCCTTTATAGTGCCGTCGTACGTGTTGTACGTCACCGTGTTGTACGTCACAGCGGGCCCTTGAAAAACAGTGGGCCCTTGAAAAACAGCGGGCCCTTGAAAAACAGCGGGTCCCTTGAAAAACAGTGGGCCCTTGAAAAACAGTGGGCCCTTGAAAAACAGTGGGCCCTTGAAAAACAGTGGGCCCTTAAAAAACAGCGGGTCCTTGAAGAACAGTGGGCCTTGAAAAACAGTGGGCCATTGAAAAACAGCAGGCCCTTGAAAAACAGCGGGCCCTTGAAAAAACAGTGGGCCCTTGAAAAACAGTGGGCCCTTGAAAAACAGTGGGCCCTTGAAAAACAGTGGGCCCTTGAAAAACGGTGGGTCCTTGAAAAACAGTGGGCCCTTAAAAAACAGCGGGTCCTTGAAGAACAGTGGGCCCTTGAAAAACAGTGGGCCCTTGAAAAACAGTGGGCCCTTGAAAAACAGCGGGCCCTTAAAAAACAGTGGGCCCTTGAAAAACAGTGGGCCCTTGAAAAACAGCGGGCCCTTGAAGAACAGTGGGCCCTTAAAAAACAGCGGGCCCTTGAAAAACAGTGGGCCCTTGAAAAACAGCGGGCCCTTGAAAAACAGTGGGCCCTTGAAAAACAGCGGGCCCTTAAAAAACAGTGGGCCCTTGAAAAACAGTGGGCCCTTGAAAAACAGCAGGCCCTTGAAAAACAGTGGGCCCTTGAAAAACAGTGGGCCCTTGAAAAACAGTGGGCCCTTGAAAAACAGTGGGCCCTTGAAAAACAGTGGCCCTTGAAAAAACAGTGGCCCTTCTAAAAAAAACAGTGAGGCCCTTGAAAAACAGCGGGTCCTTGAAGAACAGTGGGCCCTTGAAAAACAGTGGGCCCTTGAAAAACAGCGGGCCCTTGAAAAACAGTGGGCCCTTGAAAAACAGCGGGCCTTGAAAAAACAGTGGGCCCTTGAAAAACAGTGGGCCCTTGAAAAACAGTGGGCCTTATGAAAAACAGTGGCCCTTGAAGAAAAAGTGGGCCCTTGAAGAAACAGTGGGCCCTTGAAAAACAGTGGGCCCTTGAAAAACAGCGGGCCCTTGAAAAACAGCGGGCCCTTAAAAAACAGCGGGCCCTTAAAAAACAGCGGGCCCTTGAAAAACAGTGGGCCCTTGAAAAACAGCGGGCCTTGAAAAACAATGGGCCCTTGAAAAACAGTGGGCCCTTGAAAAACAGCGGGCCCTCGAAGAACAGCGGGCCCTTGAAAAATGGCAGCAGGTGTCTAAACTGAAAGTGTCTGTTACACTTCTTCACACTGCCCAAAGCTGACGCTACCCACCCCCCCCACCCCAAACACCCCTACTCCTCTGTGTCTGCCCACACTCCAATCCCCAGCTCTGTGCCTCAAAAAAGGAAAGTTGCGACCATAAATTTGAAGTCCAGCAGCCTCAGATACATCTGGATGAGAGGTGCTGACTGCCAAGGGGTGAGTGAGCTCACCATCCATCCCTGTCTGTGACTGAAGTCTCCCTTAACTCGTGCTTTTTTCATGATTGTGTAGGCAAGGCCGTTTTAATGATCGGCTGAAAAAAACTTTGTTTTTTCTAGAGGCTGAAAAAAGTTGTTTTTTACAACCCGAAAAAAGATCGTGTGTACGCGGCATAACACTTATGCCACTTACACACGATCGGAAATTCCGACAACAAAACCGTGAATTTTTTTCTGACGGATTGTTGGCTCAAACTTGTCTTGCATACACAGGGTCACACAAATGTTGTTGGAAATTCCGAACGTCAAGAACACGGTCATGAGAAAGGATAATCCTGGACTGCCGCACTCTGATAGGCACATTTTTATAAAAAAAATATCAAAGGATAAAATCCAAAAAACGCGTACAACACTACAACAAGCCAAGAAAAATTAAGTCTAATGATTCCGAGCATGCGTGGGATTTTTGTGTGTTGGAATTGCATACAGAAGATTGGAATTTCCGACAAGAACTTTTGTTGTCGAAAAAATTAAGAACCAGCTCTCAAATTTTCCGACAGCAAATGTCCAATGGAGCATACACATGGTCGGATTCTCCGACAACAAGCTCACATTGAACATTTGTTGTCAGAAAATTCCGACCGTGTTACGCGGCAATTAAAGTGATTTTAAACAATCACACTGTAAAACAACCTATTCAGTTTAAAATTGAAATGAAAGGCAAAACATATTTGTATAGATATAAAACAAATACTCTTTCCCCCTTTTTATAAGTGATAAAATTCCCTCTGTTCTCAGCTGCATAAGAGCTGAGAGAAGAGAAGCAGCAGCACACTGAGATCCTCAGTGAATGGCTTTGCAGTGGAAGCGTGTCAGGACAAGTCTGATCATTGGAGGAGAGCAGGCTGAGCTCCCAGAAAAGCTAGAGAACTGGCCATGGTGTGCTCTCCTGCTTAGTGTAGACAGTTTTTAGGAGGAAAGCAGAGGGACTGGCAGGAACACCGGGATTTCACATAAAAGAAGCAATACAAAGAGAGCAGAATACTTTCTCATACAAGTACATGGTACAGCATCCACATATCAGGAATATCAACTGTTGGAGTAACAACCACTTCAATAAACTTTGCACTGCACCATTATACACCTTACGACCCACTCTATGTGAAGGGATGTCAGCGACTCGTGGTTCTCGTTAGACTGAAGGTGGCCTGGGTCCTTGCTACATATATTACAGATACAGCAGTCTGCTACTCAGGATATGGAGGCTTCACAGGAAGTCCCACATAGTTGCTTTTTAAAACACTGGAAAAGCATCCTGGCACCTTGGTGGCTAGGGAGGCCATACGGTTGAGACCCTGGGCTGAGTATTGCTTCCTAGAAACAAAAGTGGGAAAGAATGAAAAGATGTTGGAGAAAAATGCCAATATAAACAGGCTGTCAAAACTGTATGCCCTGAACAAGCTAAGGGTCAACCTGCTCCTACATACTGTAGCATCTGCAGGTACCAGCAATAACCAGCCCATGTGTTGGTGTGGGGAGTCTAATGGGGATGGTTTAATAATTATCAACCAGCTGCTGCACCTGCAAGACTCTGAGGAGAGTGGCAGGATCTGCATCCCTTTAGGCATGATTTCCTTTTGGGAGTATCTTGTCAAAAATGACATTTTTGTAGCAATGGGTGGAAAAAAACAAACAAACAAAAAGGAAAGGACTATTCAGTCCTCTGTCTCATCCTAATTAGAGGATTGGTTGGACAAGTAGATCCCACCCTGTTAGCTAGTTATTTATCACTAGTAATGCTGCCATGTTGGCGTCAGGAAAATTTGTATCAAATACTTACCAGTAATTTTCCTTTCCTGACGCCAAACCATGGCAGCATATGAGCCCACCCATGTGCGTTCGGTATGTGGCTTGTTAACAAAGAATGGGTGGCGGCTAACCATGCCTTAATTTATGCTATTCACTGGTCCTGAGGGAGTGGTCAAGAGTGGAGCTCTATCACTAGTATGCTGCCATGGTTTGGCGTCAGGAAAGGAAAATTACGGTAAGTATTTGATACAATTTTCCATTTTATAGTCCTAATAGTTTCTTTACATTTTAAGGCAAATTCCCAAATGTTTTATTTTAACCACTTTAGCATAGCACTTAATTTAAGCTCTAAGGCCGTGTACGCACGATCATTTTTCAGGTTGTAAAAAATGGTCGTGTGTGGGCTTTACGACGTGAAAAATCTACGCATGCTCAGAAGCAAGTTATGAGATGGGAGCGCTCGTTCTGGTAAAACTAGCGTTTGTAATGGAGTAAGCACATTCTCATCACACCTGTAACAGACTGAAAAGCGTGAATCATCTTTTACTAGCACAAAATCAATAAAGCAGCCCAAAGGATGGCGCCATCTGCATTGAACTTCCCATTTATATGCCGTCGTACGTGTTGTCACGTCCCGTGTTGTACGTCACAGCGGGGCCCTTGAAAAAACAGTGGGCCCTTGAAAAACAGTGGCCCTTGAAAAACAGCGTCCCTTGAAAAACAGTGTGCCCTTGAAAAACAGTGGGCCCTTGAAAAACAGTGGGCCCTTGAAAACAGTGAGTCCCTTAAAAACAGAACGGGTCCTTGAAGAACAGTGGGCCTTGAAAAACAGTGGGCCATTGAAAAACAGCAGGCCCCTTGAAAAACAGCGGGCCCTTGAAAAACAGTGGGCCCTTGAAAAACAGTGGGCCCTTGAAAAACAGTGGGCCCTTGAAAAACAGTGGGCCCTTGAAAAAACAGTGGGTCCTTGAAAAACAGTGGGCCCTTAAAAAACAGCGGGTCCTTGAAGAACAGTGGGCCTTGAAAAACAGTGGGCCCTTGAAAAACAGCGGGCCCTTGAAAAACAGTGGGCCCTTGAAAAACAGTGGGCCCTTAAAAAACAGTGGGCCCTTGAAAAACAGTGGGCCCTTGAAAAACAGCGGGCCCTTGAAAGAACAGCGGCCCTTAAAAAACAGCGGGCCCTTGAAGAACAGCGGTCCCTTGAAAAACAGTGGGCCCTTGAAAAACAGCGGGCCCTTGAAAAACAGTGGGCCCTTGAAAAACAGCGGTCCCTTGAAAAAACAGTGGGCCCTTGAAAAACAGTGGGCCCTTGAAAAAACAGTGGGCCCTTGAAAAACAGCAGGCCCTTGAAAAACAGTGGGCCCTTGAAAAACAGTGGGCCCTTAAAAAACAGCGGGTCCTTGAAGAACAGTGGGCCCTTGAAAAACAGTGGGCCCTTGAAAAACAGTGGGCCCTTGAAAAACAGTGGGCCCTTAAAAAACAGCGGGTCCTTGAAGAACAGTGGGCCCTTGAAAAACAGTGGCCCTTGAAAAACAGTGGGCCCTTGAAAAACAGTGGGCCCTTGAAAAAACAGTGGGCCCTTGAAAAACAGTGGGCCCTTGAAAAACAGTGGGGCCCTTAAAAAACAGCGGGTCCTTGAAGAACAGTGGGCCCTTGAAAAACAGTGGGCCCTTGAAAAACAGCGGGCCCTTGAAAAACAGTGGGCCCTTGAAAAACAGCGGGCCCTTAAAAAACAGCGGACCTTGAAGAACAGTGGGACCTTGAAGAACAGTGGGCCCTTGAAAAACAGTGGGCCCTTGAAAAACAGCGGGCCCTTGAAAAACAATGGGCCCTTGAAAAACAGTGGGCCCTTGAAAAACAGCGGGCCCTCGAAGAACAGCGGGCCCTTGAAAAATGGCAGCAGGTGTCTAAACTGAAAGTGTCTGTTACACTTCTTCACACTGCCCAAAGCTGACGCTACCCACCCCCCCCCCCCACCCCAAACAGCCCTACTCCTCTGTGTCTGCCCACACTCCCTGTACCTCCCGCTCTCCAATCCCCAGCCTGTCCTCAAAAAAGGAAAGTTGCGACCATAAATTTGAAGTCCAGCAGCCTCAGATACATCTGGATGAGAGGTGCTGACTGCCAAGGGGTGAGTGAGCTCACCATCCATCCCTGTCTGTGACTGAAGTCTCCCTTAACTCGTGCTTTTTTCATGATTGTGTAGGCAAGGCCGTTTTAATGATCGGCTGAAAAAAACTTTGTTTTTTCTAGAGGCTGAAAAAAGTTGTTTTTTACAACCCGAAAAAAGATCGTGTGTACGCGGCATAACACTTATGCCACTTACACACGATCGGAAATTCCGACAACAAAACCGTGAATTTTTTTCTGACGGATTGTTGGCTCAAACTTGTCTTGCATACACAGGGTCACACAAATGTTGTTGGAAATTCCGAACGTCAAGAACTCGGTGATGAGAAAGGATAATCCTGGACTGCCGCACTCTGATAGGCACATTTTTATAAAAAAAATATCAAAGGATAAAATCCAAAAAACGCGTACAACACTACAACAAGCCAAGAAAAATTAAGTCTAATGATTCCGAGCATGCGTGGGATTTTTGTGTGTTGGAATTGCATACAGAAGATTGGAATTTCCGACAAGAACTTTTGTTGTCGAAAAAATTAAGAACCAGCTCTCAAATTTTCCGACAGCAAATGTCCAATGGAGCATACACATGGTCGGATTCTCCGACAACAAGCTCACATTGAACATTTGTTGTCAGAAAATTCCGACCGTGTGTACGCGGCATTAAAGTGATTTTAAACAATCACACTGTAAAACAACCTATTCAGTTTAAAATTGAAATGAAAGGCAAAACATATTTGTATAGATATAAAACAAATACTCTTTCCCCCTTTTTTATAAGTGATAAAATTCCCTCTGTTCTCAGCTGCATAAGAGCTGAGAGAAGAGAAGCAGCAGCACACTGAGATCCTCAGTGAATGGCTTTGCAGTGGAAGCGTGTCAGACAATCTGATCATTGGAGGAGAGCAGGCTGAGCTCCCAGAAAAGCTAGAGAACTGGCCATGGTGTGCTCTCCTGCTTAGTGTAGACAGTTTTTAGGAGGAAAGCAGAGGGACTGGCAGGAACACCGGGGATTTCACATAAAAGAAGCAATACAAAGAGAGCAGAAAACTTTCTTATACAAGTACATGGTACAGCATCCACATATCAGGAATATCAACTGTTGGAGTAACAACCACTTCAATAAACTTTGCACTGCACCATTATACCTTACGACCCACTCTATGTGAAGGGATGTCAGCGACTCGTGGTTCTCGTTAGACTGAAGGTGGCCTGGGTCCTTGCTACATATATTACAGATACAGCAGTCTGCTACTCAGGATATGGAGGCTTCACAGGAAGTCCCACATAGTTGCTTTTTAAAACACTGGAAAAGCATCCTGGCACCTTGGTGGCTAGGGAGGCCATACGGTTGAGACCCTGGGCTGAGTATTGCTTCCTAGAAACAAAAGTGGGAAAGAATGAAAAGATGTTGGAGAAAAATGCCAATATAAACAGGCTGTCAAAACTGTATGCCCTGAACAAGCTAAGGGTCAACCTGCTCCTACATACTGTAGCATCTGCAGGTACCAGCAATAACCAGCCCATGTGTTGGGTGAGTCTAATGGGGATGGTTTAATAATTATCAACCAGCTGCTGCACCTGCAAGACTCTGAGGAGAGTGGCAGGATCTGCATCCCTTTAGGCATGATTTCCTTTTGGGAGTATCTTGTCAAAAATGACATTTTTGTAGCAATGGGTGGAAAAAAACAAACAAACAAAAAGGAAAGGACTATTCAGTCCTCTGTCTCATCCTAATTAGAGGATTGGTTGGACAAGTAGACCCACCCTGTCAGCTAGTTATTTATCACTAGTATGCTGCCATGTTGGCGTCAGGAAAATTGTATCAAATACTTACCGTAATTTTCCTTTCCTGACGCCAAACCATGGCAGCATATGAGCCCACCCATGTGCGTTCGGTATGTGGCTTGTTAACAAAGAATGGGGTGGCGGCTAACCATGCCTTAATTTATGCTATTCACTGGTCCTGAGGGAGTGGTCAAGAGGTGGAGCTCTATCACTAGTATGCTGCCATGGTTTGGCGTCAGGAAAGGAAAATTACGGTAAGTATTTGATACAATTTTCCATTTTATAGTCCTAATAGTTTCTTTACATTTTAAGGCAAATTCCCAAATGTTTTATTTTAACCACTTTAGCATAGCACTTAATTTAAGCTCTAAGGCCGTGTACGCACGATCATTTTTCAGGTTGTAAAAAATGGTCGTGTGTGGGCTTTACGACGTGAAAAATCTACGCATGCTCAGAAGCAAGTTATGAGATGGGAGCGCTCGTTCTGGTAAAACTAGCGTTCGTAATGGAGTAAGCACATTCATCACACTGTAACAGACTGAAAAGCGTGAATCATCTTTTACTAGCACAAAATCAGATAAAGCAGCCCAAAGGATGGCGCCATCTGCATTGAACTTCCCATTTATAGTGCCGTCGTACGTGTTGTACGTCACCGTGTTGTACGTCACAGCGGGCCCTTGAAAAACAGTGGGCCCTTGAAAAACAGTGGGCCCTTGAAAAACAGCGGTCCCTTGAAAAACAGTGGGCCCTTGAAAAACAGTGGGCCCTTGAAAAACAGTGGGCCCTTGAAAAACAGTGGGCCCTTAAAAAACAGCGGGTCCTTGAAGAACAGTGGGCCTTGAAAAACAGTGGGCCCTTGAAAAACAGCAGGCCCTTGAAAAACAGTGGGCCCTTGAAAAACAGCGGGCCCTTGAAAAAACAGTGGGCCCTTGAAAAACAGTGGGCCCTTGAAAAATAGTGGGCCCTTGAAAAACGGTGGGTCCTTGAAAAACAGTGGGCCCTTAAAAAACAGCGGGTCCTTGAAGAACAGTGGGCCCTTGAAAAACAGTGGGCCCTTGAAAAACAGCGGGCCCTTGAAAACAGTGGGCCCTTGAAAAACAGTGGGCCCTTAAAAAACAGTGGGCCCTTGAAAAACAGTGGGCCCTTGAAAAACAGCGGGCCCTTGAAGAACAGCGGGCCCTTAAAAAACAGCGGGCCCTTGAAGAACAGCGGTCCCTTGAAAAACAGTGGGCCCTTGAAAAACAGCGGGCCCTTGAAAAACAGTGGGCCCTTGAAAAACAGCGGGCCCTTGAAAAACAGTGGGCCCTTGAAAAACAGTGGGCCCTTGAAAAAACAGTGGGCCCTTGAAAAACAGCAGGCCCTTGAAAAACAGTGGGCCCTTGAAAAACAGTGGGCCCTTAAAAAACAGCGGGTCCTTGAAGAACAGTGGGCCTTGAAAAACAGTGGGCCCTTGAAAAACAGTGGGCCCTTAAAAAACAGCGGGTCCTTGAAGAACAGTGGGCCCTTGAAAAAACAGTGGGCCCTTGAAAAACAGTGGGCCCTTGAAAAACAGCGGGCCCTTGAAGAACAGCGGGCCCTTAAAAAACAGCGGGCCCTTGAAGAACAGCGGTCCCTTGAAAAACAGTGGGCCCTTGAAAAACAGCGGGCCCTTGAAAAAACAGTGGGCCCTTAAAAAACAGTGGGCCCTTAAAAAACAGCGGGTCCTTGAAGAACAGTGGGCCTTGAAAAACAGTGGGCCCTTGAAAAACAGCGGGTCCTTGAAAAACAGTGGGCCCTTGAAAAACAGCGGTCCCTTGAAAAAACAGTGGGCCCTTGAAAAACAGCGGGCCCTTGAAAAAACAGTGGGCCCTTGAAAAACAGCGGGCCCTTAAAAAACAGCGGGTCCTTGAAGAACAGTGGGCCCTTGAAAAAACAGTGGGCCCTTGAAAAACAGCGGGCCCTTGAAGAACAGCGGGCCCTTAAAAAACAGCGGGCCCTTGAAGAACAGCGGTCCCTTGAAAAACAGTGGGCCCTTGAAAAACAGCGGGCCCTTGAAAAACAGTGGGCCCTTGAAAAACAGCGGTCCCTTGAAAAAACAGTGGGCCCTTGAAAAACAGCGGGCCCTTGGAAAAACAGTGGGCCCTTGAAAAACAGTGGGCCCTTAAAAAACAGCGGGTCCTTGAAGAACAGTGGGCCCTTGAAAAAACAGTGGGCCCTTGAAAAACAGTGGGCCCTTGAAAAACAGTGGGCCCTTGAAAAACAGTGGGCCCTTGAAAAACAGTGGGCCCTTGAAAAACAGTGGGCCCTTAAAAAACAGCGGGCCCTTGAAAAACAGTGGGCCCTTAAAAAACAGTGGGCCCTTGAAAAACAGCGGGCCCTTGAAAAACAGCGGTCCCTTGAAAAACAGTGGGCCCTTAAAAGCGGGCCCTTGAAAAACAGTGGGCCCTTGAAAAACAGTGGGCCCTTAAAAAACAGCGGGCCCTTGAAAAACAGCGGGCCCTTGAAAAACAGCGGGCCCTTAAAAAACAGTGGGCCCTTGAAAAACAGTGGGCCCTTGAAAAACAGTGGGCCCTTGAAAAACAGTGGGCCCTTAAAAACAGTGGGCCCTTGAAAAACAGTGGGCCCTTGAAAAAACGGTGGGTCCTTGAAAAACAGTGGGCCCTTAAAAAACAGCGGGTCCTTAAAGAACAGTGGGCCCTTGAAAAACAGTGGGCCCTTGAAAAACAGCGGGCCCTTGAAAAACAGTGGGCCCTTAAAAAACAGCGGGCCCTTGAAAAACAGTGGGCCCTTGAAGAACAGCGGGCCCTTAAAAAACAGCGGGCCCTTGAAGAACAGTGGGCCCTTGAAAAACAGCGGGCCCTTAAAAAACAGTGGGCCCTTGAAGAACAGTGGGCCCTTGAAAAACAGTGGGCCCTTGAAAAACAGTGGGCCCTTAAAAAACAGCGGGTCCTTGAAGAACAGTGGGCCTTGAAAAACAGTGGGCCCTTGAAAAACAGCGGGCCCTTGAAAAACAGTGGGCCCTTGAAAAACAGCGGTCCCTTGAAAAAACAGTGGGCCCTTGAAAAACAGCGGGCCCTTGAAAAAACAGTGGGCCCTTGAAAAACAGTGGGCCTTGAAAAAACAGTGGGCCCTTAAAAAACAGCGGGTCCTTGAAGAACAGTGGGCCCTTGAAAAAACAGTGGGCCCTTGAAAAACAGCGGGCCCTTGAAAAACAGCGGGCCCTTGAAAAACAGCGGGCCCTTGAAGAACAGCGGGCCCCCTGAAAAACAGTGTGCCCTTGAAAACCAGCGGTCCCTTGAAAAACAGTGGGGGGCCCTTGAAAAACAGCAGTCCCTTGAAAAACAGTGGCCCTTGAAAAACAGCGGGCCCTTGAAAAAACAGTGGCCCTTGAAAAACAGGGGCCCTTGAAAAACAGCGGGCCCTTGAAAAACAGTGGGCCCTTGAAAAACAGTGCCCTTGAAAAAGCAGTGGGGCCCGTTGAAAAACAGTGGGCCCTTAAAAACATCGGGCCCTTTGAAAACAGTGGGCCCTTGAAAAACAGCGGGGCCCTTTAAAAACAGCAGGCCCTTGAAAAAACATGGGCCCTTGA